>JAWWEM010000010.1:26757733-26795054 GCA_035582935.1 Ormyrus thymus
GTCCCCGGTTTGCGATTCGTAACGGTAATTTTTCCGGTAAATTTAATTGTAAATTTTCAGGAAAAATTCTCTCAGTGAGCTAATGTTGTGAGAAAATTTTTCAAGGATGATTAAAGGAGGAAAGGATAGAATAAATAATTCATGGATTTATAAGAAATAATTAAAGCCGATGATTTTGAATGATGACTCTCTTTTAGGTTGAGAAATTTTACTTATGAAAGTTCCGAGTCAGTCTTTGGAAATTATTGGACTGACAGGCGATCCTTCATATTGAAAATCATACATTTCCCGGGCGCCCCTCTCGCAGAAGCTAATCTGTTATTACTTGTAAATTATTTTTTTTTTGCACCGCTCAATTACCACTTTTACATTCCGGATAATGCCGCTTTTAAGCGCAAGCGCAGAGCCTTAATTAAACCGTTTCCAGTTTTATTTATTCATGAACTCGTTGCGCAAACTCCTAAGTGAAATTCATAATCTGCGAAACAGGAGCACATTGTGAGCGCGTATTAATAAAATGCTCGTATTCTGAATTTTAATCGGCCCGAATATCGCCGCTCTGCATCTTAATTATCCTCCTCGACGTCGCTCGCATTTCACCTGCGGTTACAAGAATAATCGCGGAACGCAAATCTCACGTGAACGCGAGCGGACAGCCTGAAATGCATCCGAAATATTTATGGCTACCGTATATTTGCGATTACCATACGGGACCCGGGTTATATATTGTTGAATCACGTCTGCTCGGTGCTTTAAGAAGCTTATTTTATAATTACTTTATATATCAGGGAAAATGTGGGCTCGTCGCGGTATTAAGGTGATTCAGGCGAAATTCGCAATTTTCAGTTTCTGCTCCTTCCGAGAGATTAAGTTATATCGCTTGGAATTTCGAAATTCTCCGCTATTCAAATTTTCAATGTAAATTACGTAGTTTACTATCTTCTCTATTTATAGCTAATGCACAATCGATAATACATTGTAGATGAAATGAACAAGCGTTTGTTATTGATAGCGTTTTTAATAAGCAATTTCTCACAGCAGTACACCAGAAACACAAATAACCGATAAATAACCTTATTCCACGATTTAATTAATTACAAGAATAAATACTTATCGTTATTAAGCGGCTTCGCTTAATTCATTTTCTAATTGAGTCATCGGCGAGCCTCGATGAAGCAACGCTCGATAAGCTAATAAAGCCAAGCCATCATTTCCCACGAACCTCGACCGAACCTTCGAATCCGCGCGCCGCTGTCGACTCTCCACCAAAGCGGAAAGAAAAACGAAAAACAATCCCCGAAAATTGGCAGCTTCTCGCGCGTTTCGCGGTCGGCGCTTTCCACCGGCGCGCGATCCGATTCCGACAGGTGGTTTGCCTTGAGGGGCACTCGGCGGCGTCGGCGGCAAGGTCGCGGAAACGGGAAATAGATCAGAGCCGCCTTTACCCTTTCCACGAGGGAAGGAGAGCGAGAGCGTATCCTCTTACGAGCGCGGCGTAAAAAGGCACGGCTCTCGTTAATCGTCGTGCGCCGCGGCGGCGGAGCTCCGGTACGTATATAACCTTTCACTTCGCTCCGGAATGCGATGCCGATAATCTGCATTATGTTATATATATATATATATATATATATATACGGCACTCGTAAGAGGGGAATCGGAGGTTACGCGATTTACGTCGATTTCGGTGGCTCTTATATCGACTCGGATCGCGACCGGATGAATTATTCACGCGACCGCGTCGTTTGCCGCTCGACTTTTTCGCGGAGGCGATGCCTCCTTTTGGGATGGAACTTTCACTGCACTCGACGTGGGCTTAATGCCGGGGACGCCGGGCGGAATTTCAATATTGGTAAATTAATTCGGCGACGGCGTTTTTTATGGGCGCGGGCTGATTGAGTCGACGCGGAGCTTGTTATCGATCTCGTTGCGGGACGGCGAGAGGTGTTGTGCAAAAGAGAGTTTAGGCGCTTTCTTCTTCTCTCCTGGCTCGGGCTCGGCGATTGCGATTCTATTGAGATCGTTATTCGTAATTAGACTACCGGAAAATTGCTAGTTTTAATGTGAATTGTACAACAGGCGTCGGATATGTCCATCAGGTTGTATGATAAGCGTGTGGATTTATGTCGTCTCACTAGCCAGTCTTTCAAGAGTTGGGAATTTACGGTATTTCTGAAAACTATATGTCCACTGAGCTTAAACATTTGGTAATCAATTTAATCTCGCATCAACTAATCTGTATATTATGAGCGGTATCCATAAAATGTAAAATTTTGACATCAAGTTTGATTTTAACTTATCTGTAATAAAAAAAGAAACACATTAGCTTTAATAAATTCAAATTTCTTCAGATGTGATATGTAATTCAAATTCTCAAACTCGTTTCACAATATATTCTATCTGGATTTTCTGTTTTTTTTTCTTCTCAATTTTGAAGGTCGTAATAAAATTGCTACCGTTTGAATTGCCAACAAATTTATCTGCTTAAACATGTGCAGGTGCCGAATGATATTTCGTCACTGTTTAGGCGACATAAAAACGCCCGTCAATCAAATATGGTTACGATAATACTAAATGTTTAATGTAAAATTAAAATATATAAGCTCCCACATAGATTCGATAATCGATTTTGCAACTACCTTTATGAATTATACCGCATAAAACTAATAAAAATAGCCACAAGCCAGCTCTCTCAAGCAACATCGACGAAATCGCGCCGATCCATCGAAATAACCGCGCGTCCTCCGCGAATTTCCCGGCAGATTACCGCACCTGCGCGCCCCCCCTCCCCGCTGATTCATCCGGCGCGCGAGCGACGAACCCGCACAGATGCATCCCGCGATTCGCGCGCGAGGCGAAGGCTTCGTTAGAGCTTTGGCGCGCGCGCTCGACGACCGTCTCGCCTCCGCGGCCTTCGATAAATATTCATTAAAAAGAAAAGGGAACTACCGCGGTGCGCGCGCGCGACAGCGACGCTGCCGGACCTCGGAGTCGAGGGGGAGAGAGAGAGAAGGTAAATAAGGCAGTCGCTGAGCTGATTAATTACGCGTGTCGAGGAACGTGGGTCGAGAGCAAAAATTCACCTTTTTACTTTCGTAACGCCGCGGAGCGCCGGTGTAACGTTGCAGGCCGTTCGGGAGTGAGAGCGCCGCGACAGTTCTGTTTCTTTTTATCGAGCCTTCGAGTGTGCAGATTAATATTTATTTATTTTTTTTTTTCGATTAAACTGTTTAGCTTTGCAAAATATTGAAGGCGGATATGAATAGTGTTTGTCTGGTTGTATCTTTATTATCGATCGAGTTTTTACCGCTGAAATAAACAATGCAGATGCGAATGGTAATAATAAGTTAACAAGGCTCTTAAGGTTCGTCTGAATGGAAACAGTACATCCTTTAGTTAACTGTTATGTTTATTGCTTCTTGAGAACGCATTGTTCGAGAAATTTATAGATCTGCCCCTGACCATTCTTTTACGGCTTATTTTTATCGATTTCAGTACAGTGTCAAGGGAAAAAAAAATTATTCATACTCGGAGAATACGACGGGTTTTACTGCTGCCTCGGGAAACAATGATTGAAAATACTTTTTGCGTTAATAATAAAGAATTTTTATCGCTCGTTCGAGCTGCACTTACCGGTAATCTCAAGCCAAACATCTCTACATTGATGTATTCAAATTTAAAGAGCCTCTCTATCTCTGAACTACAAGGAAATTAACGCCGCGGAAACATGAATATTCATCGAAGAAAGCACTTTCAGCTACCAAATAACGACTCCGGTGACAAATGCGTTTTCCAGCGGGTCTTCATTACGTTACAAGATGCTCGAACACCTAACGACGCACGGGACAATGAAGCGGTCATTATATCATCCGAAATTACACCGTCGAGCATAAATTTCGATAGCGGCAAGCTAGTAAATTAGTCGGTTCTCTTTTAATCTTCATCGGAACGGCGCGGTGTAGATTTGCGTTAAAAAATTAAATCCGCAGCCATTCTCCGCAACGTACTTAAAAGCAATTCGCCCGTTATTGCTCCCGCCAGACCCTGGATTTACCGACCTATCGAATTCTCTCGCAAAAAGGGAAATCCACTCCTCGCGGGCCGCCGCTCAAATTTTTCCCTCGCTCAAATAAGGCACCCGTTAACAAGCGAACAAACGACTATTTGTTCCAGGGCTGCCCGAGAATTACGCCCCGCGTATACTGCAAAATGTGTCCCACCCAATCACAATGGAAATTCGCGGCGTACAAATCGGGCCGCGCGCTCGAGAGCTATCCCCTTTTCGAGAGCGAGGCCCCGCCGAGAGCCGCAATTTCGCGCAATTATTCAGCGCGGGTAAGTACGCGCGCTCCATACGTACGAAACCGGAATTTCCATAAATCCCCGAACGCCACGCGTCGTGCACGGGATTATACTCTCCTCGCGGCACGTGATAACCCCGGAGGAAAAAAGGAAGAACGATCCACCGGTACAAAGTACGCTCGGCGCATTTGAATTCGCGACGAATTTACGAGCTCGCCGGAAGAATGCCTTCCGATCGCGCAAAAATAAGTATAAATAATCGAGGCGACAGGCGGGGTGGGGGGAATAAAAAAGGAGCGCATTGTACACACCGGCGTGCGCGCCGCTACTCGGGTTTCACTCTCGCTCTCTCACACGTACGCGAGGCCAGCTTCCTATACGTCCGCACACGAGTCGCGCGCGCGTTTCATTTGGCGCGCCAGAGTGAAACGAATCTTAAATCTCGCGCGCTGCATAAGAGAAAATTTTCACGTTCATTGCGCCGGCGCGCGTGCTGGAGTTATGTAGTGCGCGCCGGGGAGGCGAGAGGGGAGAGGGAGGACTTTCATCGCTCTCCAAGCGCGAGGAAGCTGGGATGTGGAACAGACGCCGCGGACAGATGATTTTTCCGCGAACGAGGCTGAGGATTTTCACTTTTTTACTGCGACGCGAGCGGCCGTGCGCGCCAGATGGATATGTAGAGGCTGCGCGCTGCTCGCCGCGGGAACGATCGTCTTTTGGGCTTTAAGTATTTTCGAGAGAGAGAGAGAGAGAGAGGCTGACCGTTGTAAAAGGCGATCTTTTACGAGTGGATGTTCATTTTCAAGGGATTTTTAACTCGGCCGTTGTGAGAGTTGATTTTTATGCGCGAAATATTAATTTTGCAAAAAATTTACGGGGATCGTTGCTTTTCGACAAAATATTATTCACGCTCAGCTTTCTTCCTCCCCAAGCAGATACGGCATCTAAATATTCCATGCAACTCGAGAAAAATGTCGACTATCGCCCAATTGAATCCGGAATGCGACTCGTACGTATCTCCGCGAGTGCATACATAATTGGCAGGCTCCAGTGGAACGCGCCTGCACGCAAATCCGCGAATTTCCCCCGTTCCTCCGGGTTTTTCTTCCCGCTTTTCTTTACGACATCGACTGGGCGGCCGCGCGGAATTCCCGTAAGTTTATAAGCGGCGAGATCGCCGCCTCGCAATTACAAAACGAAGCGAAAATTGATCGCAGCCGGGAGTTTTCAATCGCGTCGAAAGCGCGCGCCTCGGCATTTGTCGAACAATCTCGCGTCTCTTTGAATTCGCGCCCGAGCGGCCAAGTATGTCTGCGCCGCGCGCATGTGAGAAAATTACTTTTCGAGAGCAGCTCTGCGCGACGCGCGCATATATATATATATCGAATATACATATATATATATACGTAACGAATCGAGATTCGATGTGTCGGTGTTGCGAGGCGATTGTGAATATTGGGTCTCTTTCCCGAGAGAGCCATGGGAAAGCGTCGGGTCGGGTACAGCCTTGCTCGACATTCTTTATCCGCCGAGATAATATTATAATTTTAAATTAATTGCCGCGGTGCTCGCATTCCCGGGTATTTTTCGGGGCTCGATGTAAGGCGCTGCGTTAAGCGTTGCCGGTGGAAGTCGAACGTCGTCGAATCGCGCGGAATTTATTTTTACGCCCGCGGCTTTTAATTAATTTAGACGATTGAAATTGATTTTTTTCGAGCGACGATTATATCGTCGGCCGATGAAAGGCTCTTCCAATTCAGGTCAGTTGTCCGTCCGCGGTGACGAGTGACGGCCAATGCTTCAAAGGTATTGCATTAGAGCAGAGGAAAGTGCTAATGCCATGCTAACAAATGAAATCAATAATGGCTTTCTTCGCGAAAGGGGAGTTGTACTTTGCACTTGGCGTATTGTTTAGCTTAACCGGAAGTCTTTGCAGCGTTAAAATACATCCCAAAATGTGTTTAAAAAGTGGCAATAATTCTGATTTTGATTCTGTAAGTAAGCTACGCATTATTTCTCGTCAATGCCTTCTAAATTTTGTACATTATTGCAGCTGAAAATCTTCGATAAATGCTTTCGACAAAGGAACGAGCCATTAGTGCTGATCCAAAACTGGAGTCACCCTTGCACCGGCAATTATCGAGCTCACTTGAACGTGATAACCTTGCTCGGATTGACCGAAACGGACGACGTTAATTCACTTTCCGCGAAGCAGAAACTTTACAAATTAAGTACAGAGGACCCATTACCTTATCCGAGCCGAAAATTTGTCCTGGCCAATTTAAACAGAACGTCGCTGACGCTCGGCCTGTACAAGCTAAAAAACTCGATCTGGTGGAATCAGGATGGCCACTACATCATCGAGAACAGCCGAACCGACAACAGCTGCGAAAGCGCTTATCCGTACTTAAAACTCGTTTGGGACTTTGAGATCCTCTCGGTCGTTTTTACGTGCCGTGATTTAGGGCACGAGCTCCGCGCTTACACGTACAATCCCTTTAGCGATCGGGCGCCGAACATTTGGAAGGAGGTCCGGAGGTACGAGCAAGAGAACGGCCATCCTCTCACCTTGTTCGAGAGGCCGTTCAATTTGTCCGAAGGTATACGCGCATTATTTTTTTTATCCCTCGAGCGCATTAACGCGTTGCGTATTATGTATAGGCTTGATACTTTCGCGGGGCGCGCGGCGAGCGAGTTGACTGATACGAGTTTTGAGATTTGAGAGAGGAAAATTATAACTGGTTTTATCGTAAAAGTTAGCGGAGAGACGTTGCATATCGCATAACTGGTTTTATTTGCAAAATGTTTGATTAGCTATATAAAGTCGAATGTTGAGAAATTTCAATATTTTACAGAATTCGTTGAAAATTCAAGCTTGAATAATTAGTTCAAGGTATGAAGAAATCTTGAGATCGTTTATTAATAAACATTTATTTAAACAATTTACCGCATATTTTATGTAAATTTATTATTATTCAAATTGAGCCTTAACTTTTCAATTCGTTAAAATTCCAGATTTTTCCTGGATATGCGAGATTTTCGCGTTCGACAGGACGTCGAACTTGGGCGGCTACCCGTTAAAAATCGTCGGCTTTCCCATACCGAACGTCAACAGTTTCGATCCCAATGCCAAAGGATTGAAAGTTCGGGGAATGGCGGGAGAGGTATTCGACGTGGTTTACGAAAAGCTAAACGTCACGCCGCATCTGACCGTGAGAAGTTCCAAGGATCGAGGTATCATCAACGAGGACGGGATAGCCGATGGCATTCAGGCGGAGGTCCTGCACGGAAAGTACGACCATCAGTTGAACTCGGAATTTCCTAGGGCCATCTGGCGCAACGAGATCAACACTTACGTTCTGTCGGGCATCTGTTACGTGACGAGGAACCGATACTTCTTGGCCAACGACTATTTTTTCTCGATATTCTCGCTAAAGGTGTGGATCGCGCTGATTGCTTTGTTCACGATAATCATACGGATGTGCCGCTACATGTTCAAGGAGTCCTACGTCTCCGCCAGCCTCGAGGTGCTACGGGCCACCGTGGGAGTCGGCATGCAAAGCGAACCAGATTCCAGGCTGCAGCGAGCGATTTTCATCGCCGTCGTTTTCCTCTTCATGACCGCCAATTTTTTCTTCCAGGGGAAGCTCAGCTCTATGCTGACCAGTCCCGAGTATTACACCGAGATAGATTCCCCGGAGGACTTGATAACGCACGAGTACGCGATTTACAGCGAGAGTCAGTACTACCAGCACTTGTACGGGAGCATTCTGGCGGATTACATAGAAATAAAGGAGAACGTGGTCGAGTGCATCGGTCTGGTAAAGGTCTACACGAAGATAGCGTGCGTGATGGATTGCTGGTCGGGTAAATTTCGAGTCCCCCACAACAAGGAGATTCAGATACTGGAGGACCTGGTACGAAGGAAGTATTTTGTCAGCGTCGGTCGCGACGACTTTAGCCTCCGCGGCAAGATTGCCAAGGTCGTCAGCAGAATGTTCTCTTCCGGAATAACCGACTATCTGTGCGAGCGCGTTAAGCATACGATGTTCTTGGGTCAGAAGTACAATCTTGTAGACTACGGCGAGCGACGTTGCTGCATTACTATGAATCAGATATCTTTTGCTTTTACATTCTTTCAAAATGGATTGATACTTTCCTGCGTCGTTTTCTGCTTAGAGTTCACCTTTGCTTGTATGAACAAAATTGTAAGGTTTCTAATAGTGTACGAGTTTCTCAATTGAAATTATTAAATTTTCTATTAATAGCATTGAAAGTTCTTGATTTTTTTCAACGACCTTCTCATCTGCTTATTACACATCATTTTCATTTAAACTAATCATATCTTGCCCCTTTTAATCAATATACTTTTCAGCAATCCGCTCGACCCTAACAATCAGCATTTCCAACTTTATCAATAAAAGCTCAAGATAAACGGCCTGGCAAACTCGAGCAGCTGCCAGAAACGGCGCGAAAAACAGCTCGAAGCTCCGATCCCCGAGCCCTCGGAAAGTTCACGTTGCGCCCACGAGCTTCGGATTCGCCTCTCGAGGCGACCGCGCCCCTTTCGAATTCTTATTAAACAATGAAAGACATTTTTCGACGATCGCCTCTCCTCGCTGTATAAATACTTTCCCATTTTTACAAGCAGCTCCGTCGATCGATAAACCCGAGAGCGCGCGGCTGTTACTTTAAAATGAATCGTATATAAGCTTCGCAGATCGGCAGATACGCCGGGCGCTCCAGTCCGAGCCTTTTAAATTACGAACATTTGTAGCCGCGAAGCTCGATGGCGATCGCCCGGCATTTATCAAGCGCGAGAAGCGCGCGATTTACTTTTGAGCGAAAATCGTTCATTAGCGAGAGGGGGCGACTTGGGCGCACTCGAGATCCTTGCTCGCGCGCGGCGGCAGCGTATATAGGGAAAGGCGCGGGAGAGCGCCGCGCCGGAGTCAAGGCTGACGCGGGCGCGGTGTCCCGTTCCCGCTCTTTCACCGAGGCAGCGAGAGAGCCTTCCCGTTCTCTCTGCTCGCAAGCTGCGAGATTCGAGCGAGAACCGATCGCCGATTCGGAATTCCAGGGCTTCGCGAGGAATTTTCAGGCGGGATGCACGGAGGGCTTTGCTTTCGGCGGATCGACCGCGGCGGAGGAGGTGCGAGGGTGTTTTGGGAGTCGCTGGTCCGGCGGAGATGGAAAAGTCAGGAATTTTTACTTCTGACAGAGTGGCTTACGTCGGGCAGCTGTTTACTTGCGAGCTACTTAATTAAAAAAAATCTTAATATTTATTCACTTTTAGAATAAGTAAATATACGGTGCCAGTCCGCCAAGTCCATTTTCTGTTCAACAAACACCCGTGACCCTCAGCTGTATAAAATTGAGAGAGGAATTTTCTCGAAAGCAGCATTTCGCGTAACCTTAAATTTTTCTCAGCCCCAACGGGTTCGCCGAGAAAAGATTTCAAAAGAGCTTTTCCGCGTTATCTAAGCCCATTAATTTGAGTTACGCTTTCGGTCGGCGCATAAAATATTTCTATATATCTAAGCTTCGGCCGGGTAAAAAAAATCGTCGATACACGCACTCGCGCACACGCGCACACTCTCGCAACAGGTTTGCGCCGCGAAAAACTCACCTAATGCAACCGCGCGTTCGAAAAAGAGAGAGAGAGAGAGAGAGAGAAAAAATGCATCGACGCGTGCGCGCACGCGCGTTCCCGGCTCCTTTCGAAGGAGTAAAAGTTAGAATAGTCGCGGCGGTCGCGGTATCACTGGACACGTACGTTCACCTCGCGGTGTGCAATTCCATATGCGCGCCTGCCTCGTTTCGTTCTATTTCGCTTTTATCGGAGCGCGCGTGTAATACTTTAAGCAGCGATTATCAACCTGATCCTGGCCTCGATGAAAGTCCGGCCGACTGATACATGCGCGTTACGCAAAGAAAAGCGCTGCTTAGGATTTTCGCGCGGAGCTGACCTTAACGAGCGGTCTTGCGCCGCGGGGGAGAGATATTTGATTTACAGTTGAGAGTGATTAGTATACAGTTTTGCATATCTTCAGTTTTTAAAGGCTGGAGGGAAAATTTTCCGCAGTACTTTACCAAAGGCAAAGTGGCAAAAATTGCCTTTCAATTCGTTTCCAGCGCCTGGAATAAAACGCAAATTCAATTAAAATAACAATAGAAACAATAGGGCAATGAGAGCGGGCGATTAAAACTTTTCCGAACCCTAAAATTTTCCGCCAGCCACCTAATTATCCCCGCGAGCACAAAAGAGCAAGGCTGCAATAACCCAACTTTTGTCCCGCGACTGCGCAAGAAATTTCGCGAGCTTTTACGATAATTGCCCGCCGCGGCGTGGAAAATTTTCCCGCAAGGACTCGCTGCCCCTCCCCGCGCTCTCCCCCTCCAACCCCACTCTGCAATGTACATTCACACTCCGCGGCCAAGGAACTTGCGGACGCGCGCGTTGACTTGCGGGGACTGGCTTATTACGCGGGCGGCAGGGCTCGCATTGTGGAGGGCGCAGCCGGACACGGCCGCGGGAGAAACCGCGGCGAGCCGGAATTTCGCGAGATCGAAGGACGACGCGCGCCGCGCTCGATGGGCCAATTATCGGAGGTAAGCAGTTTCGTCGGCCGAGAGCGGAAAAAACTCGTCGCATCGGCGGGAGGGTAATTGCTGCTCGGGGCTTGAGGCGTTAGAATTTTCGCTGCTTGACTCGGGGGGGTAAGGTGCGCTCGTTACTTGACGCGTATCGGCGAAGGCTTGTGCAAGTTTGCTTAATAAAATCTGCATTAAAAAACACGTTTTTAGAATAGTGATGGAAGGGAGTCGCTGAAAAAAGAAAACAATATAATGTTGCTCGGCGATTTCGCACAATAAACTCGTTTTTATTGCGCAATACGTTAAAGCCGCAATGCTTAACGGCGACATACTTTTTCTGCCCACAATGTGTAATTTGATTTTTTTTTACGCTTTTGAATATAGGAGCATTTATAATTGTTTCTGAATCTAATAAAAGAACTGGTTTAAAAGTGAAATGTAAACGTTTCACAAACTCGAAAAAAAAATTGTGCAACCGTCTCTCACACTATATATACGTTAAGCAGCGCCTTCACTTTCATCAATTATCAATTGTTTTATCACTTATGTTAATTGCAATTCGCCGCGCCGATAAATTCGCTCCCAGACAAACTGCACACAAACGCCCCCCTCTCGCATAAATGTTTATTAAAAGCTTTATCCGCAAATCATTCAAGCTCGCAATCAACGTCCAGTAATGGAATCGCTTAAAAACTCATATCCATCGAGCTTATACATTATCTCGTCCAAGCGGCGCCTTGTTCTCGTTCCCAGCCCCTGCCCGTTTTTCCACTTTCAGGCCCGATTTTCGAGCCGTTAATCAGCGTCCCGGATGATTGGATAATTCGATAATTGCGCATCGGCCAAGCGCGAGCGCCGCGCGCATAATTCAATCGGCGCGTATGCATATATTATTCCCGCCGGATTTCGGCAAGAAAGACAGCGGAGTGTCCGAAGGCGCACGTCTCCCCGCCCCGGATCGGACTCGCTTTGCGCGGCAAACCGAGTGGAAAATTTCGCGATTTAATCGCGCGGGGGCCGCTGAGTATCGAAACGCCGAGAGTTACGGAGAGCCGAGCGCTAAAGTATCAATCGAACGGAGATAAATAAAGCCGACCGCGCGCGCAGAGAGAGAGAGAGAGAGGTGGATTACGTGCGGTACAATGGATGTTACGGCGTGTAAGTAAAACCGCTGCACGACTATTGAAAATTAGCTATCAAAGTCGCGGTCGGAGATACAGGCTGGGTTCTGCATTATGCGACGCGGCGAGCGGTAGAAAGTTCGATACGATTTGTTTTCGCGCCGAGGAAATGCATTTCTAATATTGGTTTTCGCAACCACCCTGCCGAATCTGGCCGCAATTTTCGAATAATGAGGAGAAGGCGTGTCCTTTATGGTACGAATTTAATTTTTTTACGAAACGTCTGCTGAAATGATTGCGCACGTCTACGTAATATACAGTAAGTAATTCTAAAGGACTACCGCGCGTTTTACTTTAATAGCATCGCCGTGCAATCAAAATGAGTTGTTTGACTTTACTGCAAAAAGGTTATTTTTATTAATTTCAATCCGCCTGGTACGCGCCCGTAAATCCCCTGCTTTGTTTTCCCAACATGTTTATTTACCAAGTAAAGCTCCAAGCCATAAATTCAAACTCAGCAGCTCGCGATGCATCATCATTTTTGAAAATTTCCCGTCCTCTACATTCACCGCGCCGCCCCGCATAAATCTCGCGGTTCTCGACTCGGGCCAATTATTCAAAGCAGCACATCCCCCCGTCGTCGGGAAAGAGTCGCGCATACTTTTTCCCCGCGGAGAACAAGCACTCGGCGTTATCATTCGCGGCGCGATGTCGCGCCGAGAGGCTTACACGCTCGCCCTCTGATAAAGGCCGGGGTAATCTTTCTTGCGCTCGGCGTAGGCGAGAGAGAGGCGCTGAGAGAGGGAGAGAGACGGATCGGAGGTGCGCGCGAGGGAAAGGTCGTAAAAGCTCGAGCCGCGGCCGCGCGTTATTTATGAAGCGAGCCGGCGGAGAGGATGTAACGGGAAGAGCCGCTTTCTTTGTCGCTGATGCCGATTATTACCCCTGTCGTTAAGAGCCCGGTTAATTGCGATGCTTGGAAAAGATTGTTTATTCTGGGTCAATGGGGCTGCGGAGTGCATTGGTCAATCAAGTGCGGGTATTTCTTTGAATCTAAGTTTCCTTTGCTATTTATATTGGAAGATGCGCCCAATAACAAGCGGCCCACAGATTGTATAAAGACTTTATATAGATATATTCTCGATGCTATTCATGAAACCTCAAAACTTTATAATTGTTTTTCCCCGCCATTGCCCACCTTAATTTTCGGCTCAAAATAAAGGTTTTGGAGGGCTCTGAATGATAGTAAATGTTTTGTACGTTTTTCAATGTTTTTCCAAGCTTTAATCGCAAGGGCATTTTGACACGAGACGTGGGCATCCTCGAATTTGCTGAAGAAGATTACCGATCGTTACACTTCAGAATTTTACAACTTTTTTTTCAATCTCGTGCATAAATTGTCTCGCGCACTTTAAAGCAGAAGCAAAAGCGCAGATTATTTATTAAATCACTATGGATTTGACACAGATAAACCGAACGGCACCGAAAGATTCGAGGCGCGACTCGCCGAAAGAATATCGCGCGGTCGCTCAGAAGCCGCAGAGCAGCTGTAACAGGTTTGCGTCTTTCGTTTTTCCGAGCGTTTTTTTTTCCCTCCATCGATCCGCTCTCGGACGACGCCATTTCGTCACGAGTTTCACCGGCTATACCGGCGGCGCGGCGCGCAACTTGATTTACGCCTCCGAAGTTTTCAGATCGGAAAGCTGCCCCGCAGTTTTCCATCCAGCCGTCAGTCCGAGGAAAATTATATGAGAACACCGCGGCGTCCCCCCTCGTCGCTCGTCGCGGATCGGGAGAGGTTTGCGGAAAAGCGCGAGGGATCGGAGATCGGCGGTAGCTTTCGATTTAGCAATCGGAATTGGCGGGCGCCGCCGAGTCGACTAGCGATTCAATCGACAGTCATATCTAGCGACAGGCCTGGGAATGATTCCCGCAAAAAGCACAATAAATATAATATGCGCCGTAATAAGAACGGAGCGCGGCCATATACGACTGATTACCATGGATATATCGCCTTGTGCGCTCTCGCCTGGCTCCCTTTTCAATGCTCGCGCGGGTAATAACCGCCTTGTGAAATTGGAGGAAAAAAGCCCGCGCGCCTGCGCACAATGCGTAAAAAGGGACCTCGGCTGCGGAACGTGACTGCGGATTTATGCAGCGCGCCGCGCCGCGCGATAAAATTCCTCCTCCGCCTGCCGCCGTCCAGCCGAGCTAATTTGTCGGCGCGCTCCGATGCGGGAGACATTAATGCGCCGGGACGTAAGCGAGCTCCGCCGAGTGCTGGGCTTAGAAATTTGCGTACGTGTGCGAGCGGGGCTACTCGATGCACTTTCGTCGGGGCTGGAGCGTAAAAAGTTGCGGGGGAAAATAGCGGCTGACAGGTCGCGCGGAAAATTCGTTTACGAAGGTTTAATGCCGCTTTATGTTATGGAGTCGAGGCAGATTTCGATTCTTCGCAGGAAAGTTGCCTGTCGATTGCATCTGACCTTTGCTTTTTTACCCTGAATGATTGTCGCTGAGGAATTCTTAAATGGCTTTGACTTACCTGTAACATAAAGGGGAAAAAAGAGTTTAGGAATGCGGCGGTACAAATGAATAATAGTATTTATTGTTAACATTTATAGGATACTTTATTTATATCTATGGAATTTCTATTCCAACTTTGTGATTTGCAGATTAGCGTTCAACTGCTGTAAAGTGTGGTAATTTTACTATATATAGGTGCAGGTTCAATATGAGAAAAATGAGTGAATAAGCTAAAATAATATCGTCTAATACGAAAGTTTTCAAAGGTGGTATTACGCGTAACTGTAGATAATAGAGACCATAAATGCCACAATAGAAGCGGCGCACAGAAAAAGGTAATAACTTGTCGAATTACGAGAACGTAAAACGGCATTAGAACGTCATAGACTCCCGATATAAGATACGCACAATAAGCCGTGTATAAGCCACGGTAGAACAGGGAAAAGCACTTGCGAAAGGAGAAAGCTCGCCGAACAGAATAATCCGTAACAATAGAAAGACCGCGGACGATTCGGAATTCGCGAAGCCGTTGCATAACGCCACATCGATCGAGAGCGAAAAAACGCCTCGCAAATCACCGCCGATTGACCCATCAAACGTCCGGGCTGACCCTCTCCCCCCCGGAGCCCGCCGCCGAGCCGCGGCTCGCAAAAAAGTCCCCGGCGAAGCGCGCGAGCAAGAAGCGCTCGCGAAATTAGTACATAATCCGCCTCTCCACGCTCGCTCCGCCGATCCGTGGGAGTCTGTCCGATCGCGATCCCACGGCTCGCGAGCCGATCAAGGTTCCCCCCTCCTGCGCATCGGTTAGAGGGAAAAGTGCGCGCGCTCGGTGACGAATAAAGGAGAAACGTCACGAGAGCGCGGCCGGTCGCGCGACCTAGGCTGCGCGCTGCACTTGTTGCGCAACGCCCGCGCCGTTTAATTGGGGCCCTTTGTTTCCTGATTCCGCGCCGAGCCGCGGGAGAAATTTTTCATCGGTAAATTATCGTTGTTTCAGCGATGAATATACTCGGTTGCGGGTTTTAATTTTCATGCGGTCGCAGGAAGTCGTGCGGGTTGTTATTAAGGGATTTCGTTCAAGGCTTTTGCCAAGATGTCATTTCTTACGATTTTTGAGAAAATATTCCGCGGGCGGCTTGTTCAGCTTCCGTAGCTTTAAGACTCAGGTGCGGCCATTTTTACTAAATGCATTTAGAATCTTAATCAAGTCACTCTCCTAAAAAAGTTTAACGCAATAAGACAGCATTTCAAAAGCACCAAGAACCTCAGCCAAATAAGGAACTCGCCAAATTCCACCCAGTCGAAAACCCTATCGGACACTTGTCAGCGAACCCAATTCTAAGGCGAAAAATACGCCATCCGCCGGGAGATTTACAGCGCCGACGCGCCGCTCGTACGGCCGCGCGCGTAGTTTTCTCCCCGTCGGCGCAGCATCGCGCCGCAAGATCATCGTGTCAAGGATAATGCCGTCGGCGCGCTCGCCGCGCATAGGCCGAGAGCGACGCGCCCCGCGCGCGGCCGACGAGTCGCGGGGAGCAGCGACGAGTGATCGCCTCCGCCGCGCGAATTTATATCCTGGACTTTTATCCCGCGGCCGCTACGAGGGGCACATTCGCGCGAGAAACGCCGCTGCTTATTAGCTGCTCGGGTTCGCGGGAGGATGGATGGTGATTTTCAGCCGAGTTGTGGGCAGGAGCCCGTAATTTGTTGGGCTTTTTTCTCGGGGGGAGATAATTTATTTGTCGATGGAATCGCTGCCTGGGAAGTTATTGTTATATTCGTTCGCTCGATTGTTTTATGCTTCTTAATCGTATTGTTCGATCGTCGGGCTATTCATCTTCGCGCCTCTTTTCCCTCGATTTAACCTATTTTTCGATAACACCAACGCGCACGTAGGATCATTCGCACTGTAGTGAAAAAGAGATGCAAGAAGATGCGATAAATAATAGGGCTTTTACACGGTCGAAGCGCCAAAAAGCGCGAGCCGCCTCTCAACGTCTCCATTTCCGCTTTGAGCGCACCGGCAGCACTTACTCACCTCTCCTCGCTCCTCTCGTTCCTCGAATCCGAGCCCCGCGTAGGCGCGGACACTGCCGCGCTATCGAGCTTGCAAAGAGTCTCCCGGCTTATTTATTAGGCGCTGCGGCGTTCGCTCGCTCGTGCAACGAGTCGCTCGCGCGCCGAGATTCACGAGGGACGCGAGGAGTCGCGCTCGCATTGTCGCTCGTGCGTGGGTGGCTCCCTCGCGCGTCCACAATTACACCCCATTTGCGATTGTTTATTGGAGGGGGACTGCTTTATTTACGAGGGCACTTATGCGCGATGCGCGGGGAGGCCTGGAATATCGATGATTTACAAGTGCGCCTGGGAGATCGAGAGTCGTGAGGTGCTTTTTCTCGGTTAAGAGGAGATTTCGATGGCTGGGGTCGCAGGCGATGCTTGAGTGTAGGCTTTTTCTCCGCTGCGCTTGGCTGCGGTTTGTCAAGGCTTTACTTTTACACAAGTGAATTTTGGCTTTGGAAGGGAAACTTTTGGAAACCGGCAGAAACTCTTATGCAGAGGAGTGGCTTTTTTGCTATATCGTAAGTCGGGCTTGTAAAGCGCTTTGAAGAGAGATTTCTGACTGAAGCTTGATTCTTTTTTTTTTAGTTTGCAATTATATTTGATACTTTCAACGCTTTCGCAGTCTTCATAAAACGTTATATACGCGATTTTTACGATACCATAAATCACGTTTTACAGTAATCTGAAAATTGCAAAATTTCCAGTTTTTAAGGAATTACCACCGCACTCCCTACAATATAATTATGTATACTCTTATAATTACAAATAATTGTACACGCCAATTTTTGCGCGAAACATCGTAATTAGCGTATACAAGCGTTTATGACATCATCTCCCGCCCGCAATCCTTATATAAATCACTCTCCAAACGCGATTCTAAAATTATAATGAAACCGTCGGCTCTCGGCGCATAATACGAAAGAACATTCGCCGAGAAAAAACCGCGCGCCGCGCCGACATTCCTTCGCTTTGTCCCCGAGAGAAGATGAAAAATGGCACACAATCCAGCATCTTCGCCGCCTAATGAGGAGCAACGGGGAGCCTCCGCCTTCCTCCCCGAAAACGTGCCGCGCGCATACATACGATTCCGCAAACGGCGGACGTTCGCCACGGGGCATTAAAAATAATTGCGCATTATACGGCTCGTTATTAAGATAATTGTACACACACCGAGCGCACTTAACTACCAGATAATAGGAAAATAAACATGACGAAACGCGCTCTCGGGCTGTTCCCGATGCGAGAGCCGCTCTCGATCCCCCCGCGCCCACGCCGGCGATCGTGCGCAAGTGTACGACAAATGCCCAATTTCCAATCCGCTATACCTCGAATTATCCTCCGGCTTCGTTTCGGATACCAATCTCGCTCGGGGCACGTGATGTGGGATACTCTGGGTATGGCGAGTTAATCAATTCTTTCTTTAGCGGGTGAAAGAGCTTTCGATGCTTAGAGGAGTTATGCGATTGAATCGCCGCTCATCCTTTAATTACGACACCGACTCGCTCAGCCCGTCCAACTCTGACTCTTCCCGAGCCTTTTAACAGCTCTTGGCAATGTTTACGTCAGAAAAGTATCGCGGAGCGCCGCTCGGAAAAATCACTTCTCCAAACATCCTTAAACCCCGAGACAGCACTTCAGACCTTCACCCAAAGGCATTCGCTCGCCTTCGAGCAATCGCGGCGCATAAAGTTTAAAAGCCGCCGCTCGGGCTTCTCGACAAGTGCACCTCCAAGTACGTACAAGACGTTGCCACGCACCTGCAGGCCTACATCTCTCGCTGCACAGAAGCGTTGCGACAATGAGCTCCTCGCGCGCATATAATTGGGCGGCCGATTGTAAACTCTCTCGCCGAGCGAATCGAGAGCCGGCAAAACGAAGCGCCTCCGCTGCGGGCTTTTAGGCCTTTGCGCAAGCCGCGGCCGCCGGTCATGAATGGCCGCGTGTCGTCATTCGGCGCGGATCGCGAGGAGAGCGCGAAAGCAGGAAGAGCGCCGATTCAGCCGCGAGAGAGACGCTCGGCTCCTCTCGCGGGCTTATTAAATCGTTCTTGCCCGCCGAGTTTGACAGTTTTTACTCGCAATTACGCGCGAGCTCTAGGTTGTGTATATGAAAGGTGATGTCGGCCGATTGTACAGGGCAAAAAATGGGCTTTGCATCACTGATGAAGAGGATCGGAGACGCGGCCGGGAGTCGAGTTGCTGCAATTTTCGACGGGGGGAACGATTAATGCCGAGAGTAATTAGTAATAAGTTTTTCTTTTGAAATTGCGTCACTGTTGGCTCGATTAGTATTCGGTGTATGCTTGAAATTTAATAAATATAATTAGTTCGTAGTATTATTTAGGCGAAAATTGCCTTCCCCACTAAATTATCAAGCCAAATTGGCGGTAATTTGCACCCATTAACGCCAATTGCAAAAAGTGTTTCGAGTTAAACGATTTCCGAAGATTTGCAATAAAAATTTTCTAAATAAGTCGAGCATATTAGCAAAGCGCGCCGCGAAAAGGAGTGCACAAGACAATGAGGAAAATTGCGCGAATTAAAAGCGCGCGCGGAAAACTACACGGGGACTTAATAACGCTTCCATTACCCTTCAAGCACCTCCCAAAATTAAGAGATCTCGCGCGCGTACGACACACGTCGAGCGCACGCGAGGCGCGACATCCAGGAAGCCCGAATGCAAATGGTGAAAGGCGCTCGCGCGGCCGTCGGGCTTATTAAGAAGGTTAAATTCGCGTTTCAAAACGGTATGTCTCTCTCGCGCGCGATGATGCAAGGAGAGCCGCGCGCGCTCGGCGACGCATCGGATTTCGGGAAAACAGGAAAGCCGACTTGAATTATTATATATCTCGGATGGCGAGACGCGTCTTGACGAGGCGGCAGGAGGAAATGGGTATGTATGATTTATCGTAAGTATCATTATTATCGCTCGCCGCGGCCTCGATTAACCGGGAAGCTGATTATGCGCGTTCGGTAGCCGGTGATGTTTTTTTCGACCTTTCCGCGAAGCAGACGTTAAAGAATGCAAGGAAGGGAGGTTGGGAAAGAAGTGATTTTCTTTATAAATAGTTTGACGCATTAATCCGACGTTGCTGCGTTTTTGTACGGTAATTTATTGATGTTAATTATTATGATTCTCGTTGAATCTCGTCATGATTCACCGGGATAAAAAGACTTTCTTTTTAAATGGTCGTTTAGATATGCAGTTCTGCGGAAAACACGCAGGAATTCGAGAGGTTCTAAAATCCGCATTTTACCGAAAAATCGATAAACAAATGTCAGCTGACACTGTATAAAGAGAAGCATTTAAACTGGAAAAAAGACACGACCGGGCCCCGACTCCTCCTCGACGGGTCGTCGCCGATTTCGGTCCCGCAAAAAAGAGCAAAAGGCATCGGTCGATTTAAAAGTCAATCGCCGCGGAGGCAATGCCCTTCCTCGGGCCCCGACCTTTCAAGGCCGGTCAGCGGCATCTGCCCGTCCGTCAGGAGGCCGAGGAACCCGAGAGATTTCGGACGCGGAACCGTCGCGAAAACCGGTAAAACCGGAGAGCGCGATCGTCGCGTTCCCTTTCGTTGGCTCGCGGGCGCCTGCCTCGATTGCGACCCTCGCGCGGAAAGATTCTGGCGCCCGGGTCAAAGCGGAGTCCTCTCTCGCGCCGTCTTTCTGGGAGGCGATTCTTATAAGGAGCTCTTTATCGTGGAAATTCGTGTAATTTAGTGGCGCGTCGCCGCGAGGAAAGTCACTGCCGCGGCTTTCGACTCGAGAAAGTGGTTTATTTTTAGAGTTTATGTAAAGCATAATACTCCCGACGCGTGCACTCCTCGGGAGATTATTCGCATTTTAAATAGTGATTTATGCGTTAGAAACCGTAACTCCGAAACAAAGAAAAATAGGAGGACCGCGCTAAAAGATTCTTTTGAATCTGCAGATATTGCACTGGAAAGAAAAAAAAAGCGACTCGAGCAGAATTTAAAATTTGCCAACGAGCTCTTTTACGGCGCGGAATTTCGTGTCCCGCCGGGTGGTTTCGTTATCCTTAATAACATTTTGGAAAAAGAGCGGCAAAAAAGAGCAGAAACATTTCACTTGGGAAACCGGCGCGCGACAAAAGCACTCTTTTCCCCGCCTCATTATCTATTTCTAAAGCCCGCAGTCAAACGGCTCCGAAAACCCCGCCGCCGTTGCGACACGAAAAAAAAACTCCTCCGTCTCTCTCTCTCTCTCTCTCTCTCGCGCTCGAAAATTTCCCCGAACGCTGCTGGCGCCACGGCGCAGGAACGGGAGTGCAGTTTCACCGATTCGACAACAAAGGCGAAAAGTAAGTCGGACGCGCGAATTTAGGCTGCGGTATCGCGAGGCGCGATCTGATGGGAGTCTCACGAAGAGCTTGAATGGCTCCCGCGACCTCCTGCCATAATTGGGAGAGACAGTCCTTTAATTAGAGGAGAGCTGGCGTGCTTTTTAACGAGCCGGGAGGCTTCCCGAAGAAGCTGAATCTGGGCGGTGAATTCGAGGAAAACAGCCGCGGAGGCAAAATTTACTTGTCTGCTTTGAAAAATTGAAGGCTGCGCTCGAAGCCTCTTTGAGCTCTAATGAGCGTGACATTCGTCGTAAAAGTCAGTCGTCGTCGAGATGCTCGGTGGGCTCGACTATCAAGTTTAAATAGCCACTAGCTTGTAATTTACGACTGTAAACAATATAAAGACGGTCGATCCCCGTTTATGCATGCAAACAAGCGTTGCTATTGGAGAAGGCAAGATGCTGATGGTTTTATGAACCGAATGAGAGCTTTAATTTGATCAAATTTGAGTTATAGAACAGCTGAGCTGCAGATTGTGAATGACCAGTGAAACGGCATACTGTTTCTGTCCAGTAAATCAATTTTTCTTCGAGCGAAACAAAGAGTACGTTCGATAAATAAACCCATAAATACTGGATGCATATTAAGATTCTGTGAAAGTCTTTCTATAAACAGCTTTAGTACCGACGTGATTTAGTTCGGCCTTGGCTCTGAATTACAAATGTATATGCACGAAAAAATCATTTTATCTCTAGTTTATTGTGACTTCATGGTTGGAAACATTTAGAAAAACGGACTTGAATTGCACTGGGATGCAGTGCAATTTTCCGTTTATGTCGATTACGACTATGTAATTAGAAAATTGTCTGAAAACTTTGTGTGAATCAACCCGAATGATCCAAAAAGAATTTAATTAACCCGTATTTATGGGGCGTTTAGATTTTTATAAACCAACGCGCTAGAAAGTCGCTCTCAGTCGAGGCAATTTCTTATCATAATTATTTTACGATGCGCCATTAAAAATAAGCTCGAAAATCGTGGTTTTGCATTAGAAGCCGTAAATTACTTTCTAATTAAAAGTGCTCACGTAAAGTCCGTATCGCACATTGCACTTCCACTACCGTCAGATAAACAAGAATATTCAAGCACTCCCATAACCTTAATTATTCCCACTCTAGTCTACATACCTTTTGTACTCTTCGATTGCCGACTCATCGAGTCTTTTTTTGAAAAACGCCTGGAAACAAAGCAACTTTCTAAAACTGCAAATCCTAAATCCTGCCCGATCGTCGAATAAAAGCGCAGCAACATGCACCTCCATGCAAATTCACTTGCCGCTCCGACCGAACTTGAAAGGATTAGGCCTCGATAATTGCGCAACGCCGCCGCGAGTCTCTCGCAACGCGCAGTCATAACTCGATTATAAGCCCCGCCGACCGTCAAAACCCTCCTAAGGATTTTGCGCTTACGCGATCGTTAGCGGTTTTCTCCCGCGCGTCTTAATTGCTCGTTTGCATGTGTGCGCGCGGCGCTCGGGGAGCGCGGGAGGCAGGCCGGCTTATTAAAGCTGCCTGCGCGCCAGTCGCGCCTCGTGAGAATGCGATGACATTCGTCGTCGGGAAGGAGAGGAGCTCCGGGGCGCGCGGCGATTAGCTGCGATCTTTTTTCTTTTTCTTCTTTTTCGGACCGGTCGTTTCGCAAGGCGCGCTGATAAAGCGCCGCGTTTCTGGCCTGCGAAAAATTTGTCGCGAAGGAAACTCTCCGCGCGCGTATGTATGAGAGTAGATTTTGCAATCGCGAGAATTTAGCGAATAGCGCCGCGAAACGCGCGCGCGCACTTGGAGCGCTAAAGCCTTCGACTTTCAAAACTTGAAATGAAAGATCAGTCGGTCGTTCGGCGATGGAAAACTGTGCAGATGAGAAGCTTTGGTGAAAAAAAAAAATATTATCGGGGAATGGAAGAGTGACATCACCAGAGGCGATGAGGAAAGATATGAATATGCCTTTTGCGCTTTTATTACTTTGTTATATTGCGTCGAAGTGAGTGGTTCTAGATTTATTAAGTGGTCACGTTGATTGATGATAACGGATAGATTCAGTAATAAACCTCGTTAAGTAGTAAAAAGCACCTTTTTATGAGCGAAACTCATTTTTTTCAAAAAAATTCAATTCCAAAACGAATTAATCTTCGATTACAATATTTTTAACGCATTTCTTATTCGATTGTAAAATACAATCGATTTATTAATTTTATTTAGATTATTTTAAGGTAAGTATCGCATTACGCAGTCCATAAACCTGCCCACGACGTTCGCTACTTTATAGAATATTCAGCACAGTGCCGTACAGCTTCGTAGCCCCGGAATAATGAATGGCAAATAAATGCTAAGGCGGAATGCAGATCCCCGGAAAAATCCAAGTGAAAAATGCGACTGATTTAAATAAATTTCATTTTTAGTGTGCAGCTCGCCGAGAACAATGTTTCTGAATTTCTCGAAAACCTCTGTATCTTAATTTGCATCGATGAATGTAAATGTCCGCGGTAAGTATCTATAAAACCGTTACGATACTCGGGGCAGAAAAAGAAAAAGCTGCGGGCAGCTTCTTTTTGCCCGGGACCCATACAATTTGCGGTGTGGCTTTGAATAAATTTAATAGAATGGCGATATAGATAAAAGCCCATCGAAATAATACCCATTTGGCGCAAAAACTAATTGTACCCGCGCACGCGAAATTATGACATAAGATTGTTCGCTTTTTGAGAGAGATACACAGGATAGAAAATTACGCAAGCGCCGATTATTATACAAGCTCAGTTTTCGGTAAATTACCCCGGACAAAACGACCGGCTCCCGATCCTAAAAACAATCAAATCTCATCAGCGATGCGCACCAGACGCTCGTTCGTGCCAACTACCGTGCGCGCACAATACCCCGTTCCCCGATTCGATCGGCCTCCCCGCGCCGCCCCCCGGGGCTAATTAATAAACCCGACGGTAATAATTAGCGGCGCATCTATCGGCGCGGCGATCGACCTCGCGCAAGGACTCGCTCGGGCTTTTACGGAGGCGCATTATGAAAAATAGCGGAGAACCCGCCGCGATTGGCCGGTGAAAGTCGCGGCCGAATTATGTAAGGCGACGGGTACGCGAGCGCGAGGCGCACGCAAGGCGCATACGTGTACGTACACGAGCAGTTTTACGACTCGCGGGCCCGCGGCAGATGAAATTCTGGGGTTTAATTGAGAGTTTACTCGGGAGGAGGCGTCTCGCGCGAAACATTGACGGTTGGCAGCGGGCTTTTTAACGAAGCGAGGATATTCCTGCACGCATATGGGAGTCGCTGTCGGTTTTGTCCGCGGAATTAACGACGTTATTGAGCGGTGAGAACTGATGGTTTTGCAGAGTTCGCAGCTGATAAGAGCAGGTTTTTCGAATCTGAATCGAGGCTTTTTATAGCGAACGGCGAAGTTGAAAGGGGACTTATAATTTAGTAGTGGGCAAATTGAATTGTCCGTATAAACATGTAAATAGATAAGCGGCAGGTGCAGTAAGACATAAAATCGCGCAGGACTGAATATATACGCGACGATTTGAATAAATATACAAGTAGTCTTTAAATTACTTAATGTACTGAAGGTAAAGATTTGATGATTAGAGAATTTAATGAAAAATCAGCGATGATTATTATAGTGAAATTTTTATTTTGCTTTAAAGTACCGTAATAAAAAAGGAAAATATGACCGACTCATACAATCGGCAAAACGCAAAAACGCTTCCCGAGCGAGCTTTTATAAATAATTTCTATATTTAACCTTAAAATATATAAAAATAGACATTTCCCAACGATTTTTTCCGAGAAATTACTACCTCGCCGGCCCAAAAGAATTCACCGTCCGGTCGTATCCATCGAACAATGACCAGGCTCTCGTTTTTCCAGGCGGGCAGTCGCCGCGTGTCTCCGTTCCCGCGCGGCCCCCCGAAAAAAGGACGAAAAAGCTGGGCCGCCCGTAATTATACGGTGCCTGTGCGCATGTATAAAGATTTTTCCCTCCTCCCAGGCGAGCCCACCTCTCGGCGCGGTGCACTTTCGACTCGGTGCGTTTACATAACGTCCAATTTCCCAGCGGCGGCGGCGGCGCTCTCGGCGACTCGAGGCAAATCGAACGCGCGCCACGCACGTAAAAGCTCATAAATACCGCGCCGCGGCCGATCGCAATCGTAAAATCGCTTCCTAATTAATCCGAAGCGATTGGAGGGTCCGTTTCAGGGCCAGTCTCGGTGCGTATTGTGTACGCAGATGCGCGCCCCCGCGATGCATCGCAGCCGTGCCTATTCATGCATACCTAAATCGATCTTGGAGGTATAACGACTCGCTTGTACGGGATAATAACGCGGATCTGCGGTATAAATCTTTATAAATCGCCTGCGCCGGGGATACATGAAAGTTCGTCTGTGTATATATGCTCCCAGATAAGACTCGGGATACTCTCAGATGTTTGTTTGGCTTGTACGTACGCCGAGCGCCGTGCTGGCTCAAATTTACGCTGGAAATTCTTTCGGGAAAACAAAAGGCTTCGCGGATTCGATGATTTTATTGCGGTCTGTAAGCGCGGCTTTTTATTCGGCCATCTCTTACTTTCGCCTGACGCGATTGAAGAGCACTAGGCAAGAAGATATTTTACAAGAAAATCCCGTAGTATCATAAACATTGATACTTCTCAACATTTATAAATAACATGGGGGCTAACATTTATGTATCGCGCAAAAAGTGTTAATAATGAAATTTCAAGTGCAATTGCATTAAATATAATATTTAAAAAAGAAAGCTTATAAGGAGAAAATTAAATTTATGGTAGATTTGCATTAAATTTAATGTGTTTTGAGAAAGACTTACATGCATACTTCACGTTCAAAAAACTTAAATTGAACGTACAATTACATTAAAGATACATTAAACGATATTTTTAACAGTGTACGTAAAATGCATATGAATAGCATTCTTCACGCTCCGCCAGCCTCAATCTACCTCGGCGAAAGGTCTCGGGAGCCTAATTAAAACCTTCCCGACATCACTCTTCCCCGCGCATTACGTCAAAATAAATCGCCTTATCTCCGCGGCGCGACAATACGTGCGGACTCGCGACAAACGCGCCCGAATGTATAACAATTTAATCCAAGCCGGCAGCCAGCCAAGCGAGCGCGTAAACGCGCCGCCGGTTCTAATTACACTGTCATTAACAGCAATAATTGTCTCTTGCGCAGCCGGCTCTCGAGCGTCGCCGCGGCCCCGCAGCTTTTTTTTTCGACTTTCACCGCGCGCGAAAAAGAAAGACGGCACATAATCCTTTATGAAGCGCGGCTCTCGAGTGGCAGTTGCATTTTTTCCCTCGACTAGGCCTCGAATTTTTTTCGCTCGCCGCTGAATTTCGCGGGATTAAAATGTGAAAGTCCTCGGCCGGCATTACCATGTTTACTCCATTATAATGCTCGAAACGAGTCGCCGCCGAAAATGATCAGCACGCGGAAGAGAGGCCCCGGTCCGTTTTTCCGCGCTTACATCACCGGATCGACGGATGAATTATCGTAAATATCAGTCCACGCACACAGAGCCGCGTGCGGCCTTTTCCCCGTTCCGAAAATCGAGCGGCGAATCGGCCGTTTTTCACCCGGTCTCCGGTAAAAGACTTCCTGAAAGGCATAAACTTCGACATAAGAATGACGAACGGCCGCCGCGCGAAAATCTCCTCCCTTTTGCCGAAAAAGGGAGAGAGGGAGAGAGAGAGAGAGAGTGACGCAATAGGCAGCACAAGTACCGCGATTACGCGTCCGATGGGAAAACGCGCTGACCTACCTTGAAACTGCTGGCTCATTGTGTCGGCGGCCGTTCCCTTCGATATCGACCGTTTTCTGCCCTGCAAGACGCCTCGCCGGCGCATGCTAATGCGAATCACGAATTATTGATTATGCCTCGTTGTATTGGCGGAGGATCGGGGATCGAGCGCCGAGATTATTCGGGGGGGAATTTCTTTTTTGCCCGCCAAGTCGCGGCGGCGCCTCGAGCTGTGATTTTCATTACGGCGTGAAGGCTTTTTTGCCGCCGCCGCCGCCGCGGTTTTCTCGGATTTTTCAATAAATACAATGTCTTTAGGAGTATTAATTTTCATACTTTCTATGTGCTCGGTGCTATTTTTAAACCGCAAACTGTTTGATTTATGTAACGATCGTCTGATGGGTTATTTTGAGTTTCTTTAGATTTATTAATCTAATGAGGCTTTTTAATGTGTATTAAACATCGTCCATAAAGTCCGAGAATTCTTCGCAATTATTTTCTTTTTTATGTTTGCATGATGTAATATCAAATGTGCATCGAGTCTATTACGTGTTAATATTATATTAACTCTATAATTAATTGGCAATTTAATATTGATATACGCATTCCTGGTGGTATTGTAAAATTGCACTTGAACAAGTCGCAGCGATTTTAAAGTCGTTAAAGTGAAAATACTTTCACAGTTCGGAAGTGAATTTTAGTTTATTGCAGTTCAATACATTTTGAAAGAAACGCGGTCGTTTTACTTAAGAAAAACCGCTCAGCAGGAAACTTCCGCAACCTGCAGCTGTACGTATTTTATTAACTTCTATAGAGGGCCGGCATTTTGTCTTAAAAATTGCCGTGTTTTCAGGAACAATTTAATGTAGCTATAGATGTTTTGAGTTTATATAGATCGACCTATTTTTTTATCGAAAATTTTCTTTTTACAAGGGTTGAGCTAAAGATTTTAACTGTCTACATCAAAAACAATAGCTCCACTAATTAATATTTAAAAAAGCATGAAGCCGTAAGCATTTCGCTCCAAGAGTCTTCTTTCAATTTCAAGTACACGCAAAACTCTCCCGTCTAAAAAATCTATAAAACCGTTCGAGGCGACTGAAGAAATTCGCCTCCGAGACAATTCGCGTCGGGCAAGAAACGCAGCCAATTTCGCAAGCAAAACGCCGCGCGGGTTCGAGCTCGAGGTTCGAGGAGGGAAAAAGTAAAGCTCGGGCGGGCGTGTATAAGAAAAGTGCATTAAAGAAGCGGCGAAATTACAGCGCCCGCGAGTCAAGAGATCCTTGGGCAATAGCGGCGCATCGCGTGTCGCAACCTCTGTCCTACGGGCTTGAAAAAGGCGGCCGCGCGGGAGAGGAGGCCGAACCGGCGCTAATTCCGCTAAACCCTCTCGCGTCTGCTCGGAGCGGAGGCGATTGTGAATGGAGGCGAGTTTTTCGATCGGGAGGTGAGAAAGACTTTCGTTTTTCGAAGTTGGCGCGCTGCGGGGAGTTTTTCGTTTGCGATTTATTGTGGCTGTTTTGAGTGAGCTTGGGAAAATTGACGAATTTTTACGGATAACGTAATGGTTTTTAGCGCGGCGATTGTTAATTTACATGTTTCCTTATTGTAATGAGATAAAAGTGTGGCTGGAAAGCTAAGAACAATGAACTATTGAGAAGCTCGCGGTGTTGGAGAAAATTGTAATTAGTTGTGAATAAGTTAATACAAATTAATGAAGACAATTGTTTGCAGTTCTTTTGCTGGATAATTTATGATTTAAGTAAAGGTTATAAATAAACTTACGCCAGACAAAGACTTATAGTGTGAACAGATTTGGAAACTCACCTGAAACAGAAAAAAAAATTATAATTAGATATTTAAATATTTTGATACTAAACTATCTGAGATTAGATATAACTTATTCGCATTTTACGAGTACAAAATCAAATAATTTTCAGTTACCCTATACTAAAAGCTGTAAAACTTGCTTAAATTATTACAAAAGATACGTTAATTAATCGATGATTTATGCTTCGTAATTAAATTATATTAGAATGTGAAAGTGGTAAAAAGTTGTAATAATGCAAATTCGTTTATAGCATTTTTATTTCTCCGCGACAGACGAAACGCACGAATTACAAAATTCCTTTCACTAGCTGGACAACAAGAGAAGAAGAAAAAAACAAGAGAATTATTTAACGCGCTCGCTGACCTTTCATTAAATCGTGATATTCGTAGAAATTATGAGAACGACTTCGACATGTTTTCTCAGCGGATTCATCCTTTCTTTTTCACTTAGTAACCGTGAATTAGTACGTACGCTTATAACAGTCGAGTTTTTTTTCAATTTAAGAAAACAGTAAATTAAGATAAAATAGTAGAGTGCACTTTTAAATAAAAGCAATAAACTGATTATGACCCTGGTAGAAACGTTAAGCAATTTTTAGCCAATTCTTAGCTTGTTTCGTAGTTGAAAACAACAAATTGCTATTATGTTTTGTCATTATCAACTAATTAAATATGTTTGCTCATGAATGTTTCAGTGTAATGATATTTTATCTTTTAAAATGATTTTCCAATTGTTTTAATTTAATTTAGAAATCAATTTTGGCTAAAAAGCTTCCCATTTAAAATATATACGTTAACAAGTCCAATTGATTAATTTTCTACCAGAGAACTACTATTCGGATCATCATAGCCTAAATTTTATTTTACGCTGACTTTACTCTTTATCTTGGACTAATATTTAAAACAATTAATCCTCATTAATTAAAACCTTAAATTAACTGCAAAAATACAATCCATTCATAATATAAAAAGTATCGCTATAACAGACTTGTATATTCTCCGAGCATTATTCGCTTTTAATTCAACCACACGTTCCTTATTTTCTAACGGCACCTCAACAAGAACATCGCCTCCAGAAAAGCCAGCCGTAAAAGCCTAATTTCTATAAACGAAAATGATGAACCGCACGGCGCGCCACGAAGCTATAATACTTGACCGCAAGAAAGCGAAAGAAGTAGAACCCAAACACTCCAGCCGGGTGATTCGGTAAAAGGCAAAGTGGCCAACAAAAAGAAGCAGCAGCTCGCCCATAGAAAAGCAGCCACGGTCTCGAAAAAGCCGGGCTCGCTCAGAAATTCAGCTCGCGCGCATCCTCCTAAGCAGCTCGGTAATCGATGAACTTTCTCCCAAAGCCAAGCTGGCCGACTCCGCGAAAAAGCTGCGCCGAAACTCGGAACAAAAGCCCCATTAAGGAAGCGACATTCCGCGCCTAAGTAAGTAGCCTATTTTCTCAAAACATTGCCCAACCGCGCTCGCTCGGCTGCCTTCCTTCCACAAATCCACGCACAATAATGCGAGCGCGAGCACAGTTACGCAGATCGCGGGACTTACGTCAGAGCGGAGGGGCCCGCCGCGGTGCGAAAGGAGAAACAGAAAGAAAGCACCGAGCGCGGGAAAGAAAAGTGCGTATGCGATTGAGCGTCTCTGGTGGCGAGCTTTTGCGCGCGGAAGGCAGACGAGTTGCATGTCCGGTGCCACAGAAGAGTTTCCAGATACGATTCGGTTTGACAATGTCGCTGCTTTTTAGCTATCGGTCGCGGGAGAAAAAGGTACGGTTGCATGCCGGCGGTGGTTGTTGTTACGGAAGAGACGGGGGGAAAAAGGAGGTGGGTTGCTCGGGATAGCGTTATAATGTAATGCGGTAATTGGTTTTTATCGCGGCGAATTTTGCTATATGAAAAAGTGGAGGAACTATTAGGAATTGTGGAAACGGTGAATTTTTGCTTTAAAGGCTGTTACGGTTATTTTCTAATAGTTTCAAGTATTTCTATAATAATGTTTAGAGATTTTATGGAAATAAATTGAGTGGTTTCATAGTATTTTGATAATGAATATTTTTTACGAGCGAGATAAACTATGTAGAATATTAATATAGATGCATTAATTATCCACGTTATTGATACAGATAGGAAATGTAGCTTAACCAGCGACGAAATTATTACATTCCTCGATTCTCGTTTCGTAACTCATCGTAAATTAAAACATTAAAGGCAGAAATGAATTTCATTGCAACGCCATAAACGTACATGGAAATAGCGATTCCGACCATATTTAGCCTGGCAGATATTCGTTTATTATATGTACAATAATATGTGCAGCAGCCTTAAAAATCCTCACTTCCCTCAGAAATCTGAATTCTCGCCTCGCAGATCGAAAGTTCATTCCGCTTAATTCCCGGCTAATCCCAGCCTAAAGTACGAGCAGAAACCTCCGGGAAGAGCTACGTAATGCGGCGCTCGCTCCGAGCCTAACGCAAGAAACTCTTAGAAATTCGTCGTATCGTTCGTGATCGTGACGGAGTGGGCCTTTTTTTCCGCCCCCCCCCCTCCCTCCCCGCAGCCATCGCGTGGTTCGTTTTTTTTGCGGGCCCTTTTTCCTCCGAGCGCCGCCGCCGATCTCTCGATGTCTCGCGGCTCCTTACTCGAGCTTTCCCGTTAGCGTCTCTCCCGTCGTTTAATATCGCCGCAAATCATCTTTCGGACACCTTTCCGAAATTGGTTGACGCCGCCCGACGGAGGAGTGTCTCTTGCGTAAATAAGGCAGAATTAGTCGCTTTTTTCGGAGGTGCATTAAGATAATTAGCGGGAGAACGAGCGAAGAGTCATAGCGCGTGAGAAGTTTCTATCCGGGGGTATATAATTTAACGAAGTGCACGATTTCTTAACGCGCTGCGAGGAAGAGTAAGAACCGATCGAGCGCCGATTATTCAAATTAAAACGGCGGAGGTTATGTCACCGCGGAGGTAATTTGCATTATTTCGACGTTAATAAAAATGTCTGGCGCAGTAAAAAGAGAAAAAAAAAAAAAACTAACGCGTAAGAAGCCGTGAGTCAGTGGCAGGCGCGCGCGTCAACGACCGGCATTTAAATGCAAGCGCTCCCGGACTAATTCGCGATTTCGCATTTTTATGCGGAATTCCGGATTTCCGAATAATCAGCCAGGCCGGTCGCTTTCTTTCCTTCGCGCCAGTTCTCTTCTTTCATTTGTATACAATGGCAGTATCGGCCTGCCATCGGCTCCCGACGTCTGCTCGGGCAGCGGTGGCCCGGCGCTGCACTTTCACGTATTTTAATATTGAAGTATCACAATAAAGGAAAGTCGCGGACGCGCATGCTGATGACGTACAAATTGCGGCGATAAAAAAAAGGGGGCCGTTTTGCAGATTTATGCACGACCGCGCGGCTGGGAACGAAATTCAGCACCGGAAGGCTCCGGGATGTGAGAAGCTATGAGAGCAGCGCTTATTTGCGAAGGAAAGAAAATCCGCGCGACGTAATCTCGCTCTGTAACACTTTTGGGCGCGCGAACAAAAATGGTTTCGATCTAAACGTTAAGGCTCCGTTTTGTAATGGCGTTATCGACGTTAAGAATAAAAAAAATGCTCGAGCTTATGTAAAATTTTAAGAAACGGCAGGCGTTTATTATTTTTGTATAATATAAATAATTTATCGAAACGAGGGATTGCGTTGCATAATTAAGCGCGCATTAAATTAGCTGAGTCTATCTTCCATCGGTCGGAGCGGCTTTCTTCGAAGGGGGCAAAAATGCCGCGTCGACCGGTTTTTCATACGAAAACCCCAAAGAAGCCCGCCTCTTTATAAAACAATTACCTTCCGAGATGCATCTTAGAATGTTTGGAAAAATTATAAACCAGAAGAAACGGCTCTCCTTACGTAAAGTCGCGCCAGCTGACAAAGCCGGCTCATAAATGACCGCTACAGTCGCCGGGGACACTTCCAAAGGAAAGCGAGCCATCGAACGTCATCTGCGAGCAAAACCCGCAGCTCCTCATGGATAAGCGATCTTTGCGCATGCGCAGATCTCCCCTGCCCCCCCACTAACGACAGATTTTCCTTCACCTTATAGCGATGCTCCTCTCTCTCTCTCTCTCTCTCTCTCTCTCTCGCTCACTCTCGATTCCGCGCTTAATACTCCCTCTCGCCGGCAAGTGGGTTCATCATCGTGTTATTATACCCGCGGCGAGAGTGGAGCATTATGTCATTACTCTGTCATCATCGTCGTAAGGCTGCACCGGCCTGACCTACGCCGCCGCCTCCTCCGGCGACGGTCGCGAGAGAGAGAGAGAGAGAGAGAGAGAGCATCGCGTATTCGCCTGGATAGCTTTTGATTCCTCGCGATGCTTTTACTTTCCAATTCGTAAATCCCGAATTGAGTCATAATCGCGGACCGTTGCGAAATTTTCAGCTTCGAGGTTGTATACCGACGGTGTTCTGCGCGTGCGCGCCCGAGTACGGGTAACGGCAGAGTGAGAGAGAGAGAGAGAGAGAGCTTTACGAGGATACGGAGTGGCTTTTTAATAACGTTACGCCGAGAGGATCGGACGGGGTTTAATGAAATAGTTGTCCCGGCGACGGGATTTCGTTTCTGATGCTTGATGAGAAATTTGAAGCGTACTTCCCGCAGGGGAGCTTGAAATCCAATGGTTGTAGACGTACAAGTTAATGACGTAATTGCAAATTAACGCATTCTGCATATTTAATGCGAACGCGTAAGAGAAAATGTCTCGAGAAATTCGAAAAGGAGAATAAAAATCAATTAAGCGCTATCGTTTCTGGACGCAGCGTTGGTCGCCGGGTAAAACGATGAATTGTAATTTGCAATAATTTACAGCGTAAGATTACTTTCTCCATAATTTCTAATTATACAACATAAACTCTTATCACTTTGGTTTTTAATAACAGAAAACACTCGCCTCGCAATTAATCGCCAGCGAAAAACCCATTGAAAACGAAAACTTTTCATTTTCCAACGGTCATTACCGTCCCATAAATTAACCATACCTAAAATGCACAACCAACAAGCGCTCGCAGCAAAACGCACGTCGGTCAAGAGAAACGAAAAAAAAAAAACGACTCCCTCATTAGCCAAGTTGCATAAAGAAAAGCACCTGAAAATCAGCATGCCCGACGTGAAAAAGGAGATTTCCGCGCTCGCATAAAACCCGAGAGCCGCGAGTCGTCGCCCCGGAGGAAATTTATCCTCTCGCGCGCGTAACTCAAGCGCGCCGCGCTCGCCCTCCCTAAGCAAATAAGCTCTCGGGGGCCGGTTTTAATTGATAATAAATAACGGCCCGGCTAAATTATCATTGCCGCGCGCGGAGATTCGCTTGCGCGCGGAAAAAAAGGGCGTTCCGCGCGTAAACCGCGAAACCTACGCCGGCTGCTGCCCTCGGGGATAAATTAGATATTCGCGGCACTAAACCATCCGCGGAGGGAGCGAGCGAGAGGTTTCGAGTGACCGAATGCACATCCGGCAGTAAAAGCTCGGGGCGCCGTAAATTTCGCGGCCGATCGACGCGCGCGACTCTCCGAACAAAGAGCGCGCTGCCTCGGACTCGAGGGAGGAAGGAGAGGAAGAAAGAAAAAAGGAAAAAGCGGGCGAGCGGATAGATCGCGTAATTGCGCAGCTTTTAGTGCGGAGGGCGAAGGTATGCGAGGAGGCGTACTGAGAGGAGCGCAAGATGTACGGCGCTTGTCAAGCCCTCTCGCGCAGTCGGACTGCATGAGTGTGGGGTTTCGCCCGGGCCTTCTTCCCCCGAGCTTGATTGATCGCTTTTCCGCTCGCCGGACTGCCTCGCGCGATCGTTCGCGAGTGAAAAATTGATGGCACGTCAGGCGGGGAGAGCTGAAATAGATATTTAGGATTCGCGGGATATTGGGTGTAGGCCGAGAGCTCGGGGGGGTTTGGTAACGAAGCGCGCGGCGGCGCTTGTAAATACTCCTGGAGATTGCTGGAAAAAGTTTAGTTACGCCGTAATGAAAAGTTACGTGGAGCTAATGCGTTTAGTTTCCTTCGATTTATGAACGCGAGCAGGTAAATATACAATTTTTTCTCCGCCGGGGAAATAAATTTTTAGTCGTACGTGTTTATTAAGCTGACCAACAAGATACGCATCTGGACAGATTTTTACAAGAAGAAACGATTGTTCTTACGTGAAAAAAAATTAAAAACCGAGCTTTCGAAAAGAAATATTTTAATGTACAAAAACATAGCTGTACTTACCCAAATAACGCAGTAAATTAATAAAGTAAAAGAGCCAACAAACTATTTGAAAAATGTCTTAAACGTCCGCTTTAAAGTCGCTAACGAATAAGAGCCCGTGCAAACGATTACCATCGAGCCGGAGCATTAGTTTAAAAGTTAGACCTCATAAATTACACCCAACCGTTCCGCGGGGCAGAAATCGGCAACAAGTGCGCAACTCCTCGGCTCCCCCTTTTTTCCCTATTTTTTTTTAATTGGCCGCGCGGCGAGTTATTTGAACAATGTGACCGTCGCGGCCGCTCGCCATAACGCGCGAAGGCAACGAAAAATAATCTGCGCTCTCTCTCTCGCTCTCTCGCTCTCGCGCGGCTCCCAATATGCAAAGCAGGCATAAATAACGCGCTCTCGGATACGGAATTCGCGCTAGGTGTTTCGCTCGCGTTTAAGGGTATACGGCGGTGCATTGTCGTTCGGCTCTTTTTAATGAGTGATCCCGACGACGCTAATTATTTCGAGCGCACGCGCGCATTGTGCACGTGCGGCAAGGTGGAATGTCTCGGGGAGCTCGTTTGCATTGTATGGCTAGTCGTGCGCGTTTGCGCGTGCGTGTCCCTGTCGCTGGAATTTATAAGCTGCGACATCTGTTTTTCGTCCGGAGGAATCGGGGAAATCGCGACGGAGAACCGCCCGGCGATCGGGGCTTAATGACGTTCTCAAACGCGACGATTGTGTCGTTGTACATCCGTGCAATTATTTAATTTAGTCGGCTTTTCGACCGGGGAATGCGAAGGATTTTTCGCGATTTTATCGCGCGGCGCAGACAATTAGAAAGGGTTGGGTATATATAGGTACTCATTGTGTTTTATTTTCTGTTAATGCGATTTCGAAATCTTAAGAGATTTTTCTTGTACGATGCAGCTGGCTTTTAACGAATTGTTTGCAGTCACTCTCGAGGCAAACAAAAATAGTTAGTTTAAAAATTCAGTCAAGAGTGAACGTTAACGTTTTTTAAATCAGTTAAATGAAAACCTCAATGTCAAGCGCGCAAAGCCATAAAAATATTTTGATATGCAAATCCGTGTAAACAGGTGTCATAATATTTTTAGAACTGAAGTCAATGATGTGCGTTTCATCACGCGCGTAAAATTTAACGCTCGAGAGATGCAGGTCTTGCCCAGAATCATCGTTATCGTTACTCGGTCCACCCGAAAGCCACCCAGAATTCATATCCATAAAACTGCCCGCCGCTCTTTCGCCATCGATGCGCCAAAAGCGAGACCTGAATTTCTAAAATCGAAAACCTCGAAAAGCCGCGGCATTCCTCCTTAAATTCCCTCGGACGCACGTGTCTAACGCAAGAGGCCCGAGAGCGCGGGCAAAAAAGAAGAGGGGCAGCGCATTAGGAAAGGCTTAGATCGAGGGCGTTCGAGGCGAGCGCTTTAGCCTTGGTCGCGATGCACAATGAGCTCAGGCGAGAGAGAGATAGAGAGAGAGAGAGGGAGACTGCCGGCAAATTGCCGATCGTCTATCGCCCACGCCGCGGATTAAACCCGATGAATAAGGGATTTTCGCGCGGCGCATTTTTGCCGGGCCGATCGAGGCGTCGGAAGTGGCGCCGGCTTGTTTACCAGCTGCTTAATTAGGATGAGAGAGGTCGTTTTCGACCGGCGACGGAGCCACATGTCACGCGGCTGCGGAGCTTCTTGCGGCGTGGAAGAAAAGGAGCGCCGATAAAGGAGAATGATCGGCTGGATTAGCTTGGATCGCCCCGAGTGCAAGAAGGATTTATCTAACTGTTCGTAACAGAAATTGCTGTTACGTCGAAGTGGCTCGCGATGTTCGGCGTAAATGTATAACACTGGAAGCGAGGTAAAGATTTCTGCGTTTCGGAAGAAGCGAGCGAGCTCCGGCTCCGACGCGCGCGGCGATTTACGTACGAGCGGCGCACGACGCACTCGCGGGTTATTAGACGCTGCGCGCGGAGTGCGAAGTCGGGCGTAAGAAAATGATTAATAGTCCATTTTAATTAACGCCAGTTTTGCGGATACTTATTTATACACGGTGCTTTCACGAGGAAATGCACCGCCAAAGTAAAAGCGTAAATCAGTTTTGGTGTAGAAAGTGTATACGGTTTCGAGGAGTCATGCCTGAAATTCATAACGAGCTGTGCGGTAATTCAGAGCGCTAATATTTTCAGACAGCGAGCGCGTTACTCTATCGCCGATGCATTTGAATAATAAACCGTAATTTTCGCGGCCGAGGTTTATGACGAAGGGTCGGCGGCGGCGGCAGCTTATCGATCGGGCTCGCTTGCAGCGCGTGGGCCTTGAATCTCGGCTGGCTTGATGTCTTTATTTTGAAATAATTAAGTACAGCTCGGACCTTGATCCAGCCTCTTTGGCCTCTCAAAAGCGATTCAGGGCAATTATTCCGCATCGAGCAGCGGGCGACAATGCACCGATCAAAATGCAAGAGCGACGACGAAAGCAAAGAGATCTCGCGTCGGGTTTCATCGCTCCGACGACA
>JAWWEM010000010.1:26795154-26826069 GCA_035582935.1 Ormyrus thymus
ACAATGCACCGATCAAAATGCAAGAGCGACGACGAAAGCAAAGAGATCTCGCGTCGGGTTTCATCGCTCCGACGACACCTCTCGGCGCGGTAACGAGCTGCCCGATGAGCTCCGCGCGCGGGCGACGTGTGCCCTCGGACGTAAAACCGATTTTAAGTGCCGGCGGTCGACTCGGGCTCTCGGGAGAGTTCAGCGAACGGTATTCGGAGCGCCGACGTACGTACAAGTTCATTGTGCCCCGGCGAAATGTGGCCACCCTCGAGAGAGCGAGAGGCGAGCATCCGATGCATCTCGCTGCGCCGTTTTATGGGCGTGAACGGAGGCGCGGACGCGGTACTGTTACATTATTATTCAATGTTGCCGATCTTAGGTAATGCGTTTCTTTCGTTGCCTCAGCGAGGATTTTCTCATGGCTGCACCGAGACGTCGGAGGAGGCGAGGTGAATTATTGGCGGCGCAGTCAATAGGAGGATGAAGAGAGCTTTGCAAAGCGTTTGTTAATGGATTCGAGCGCGAGAGTATAAAAGCATATGCTGGTTTTATATCTGGCGATTTCAATTAAATGAATCGCTCGTCATAAAAGCGCGGGCTGTAAAAGTGCAAGGAACAATATCTTTGCCGCTGATACGGGCATTAAAATCGAGGAGTAAAAATGCGCGGGGAAAAGTGCATTGAGGGTATTTTAAAGTAGACTTTTAAATTGTCAAGGTCTCCCAAGAATAGTATTGTGTAATCGCCTACAGTGTTTCTCGCAAGTCAAGCCGATCGTTCAAGATTTTTGAAACACCGTTTATTGTGTCAGAGAACTACTGACTAATCGATTAAATCAGTAAAATAAAGCTAATCTGCGAGATAATTAACATATAATTTTTACGAAAATCAAGCAGCCTCTCTACCTCTCGAAACGAGCTCCAAACGCAACCAGCCACAAAAAGTCCCCCTCGATCTCCATCTCGCTCCCAATTACCCGCGCGTCGAGTCCTCCGAAGCCGCGGCTATCTCTCCCTCTCGGAAAAAGCCGCGGCGCCGAAGCGGGTTAGAATTCGCTCGGAAGATGATGATCATCCTCGGGGGAGCTCGCTCGCTCGAATTAGCATATTAAGAAAGCGCAGTAGTCGGGCGCATCTGAATGCAATCTGCGCCGGTGATCGCTCACGTGCGCCGCCGCCGCTTGCGAAAAAGCCGAGAGCGCGGCGATTGCGGAGAGTGGAGGAGAGCCTGGAGGGTGGCTCGCCCCATCGGCTTCTCGACACTCGCGGAAGCGGATGGCGGTGGATTCGCGGAGAGGGGGTGAAAGGGAAAGCGCTCGAGTTTTCGCGGGCCTCGAACAAATAAGCCGGAGAGTGTGCGATTGATCTAGTGGCCGACTTATGTTTCTTGCAGTTTTCGCAATGGAGATGGATGTTCCTTGAAATTCTGGACGGTGCAACGTTGCGCAATCCCGAGATAAGATCCAGACACAATTGAGCTGGGCCGATCCCTTTTGCGCCTTCATTGATACGCAGACCAAGTTTTTGAATTTCGCGGCGGCCGCGAGGAATTCAGCCCGATACGTATCTCTTTGTTCGCGGCCTCTGCGCCAACCCCCGCGGGCCTACCCTTGGGGGCTTTTGCGCCTGCGCCGACTGGATTTTCTCTCCAGGCGCGCGCATATATACACGTATAGACTCGCGGTTAGTTAACTCGAAAGCGAGCGGTTCTCCTCGAACATTGCGTAAAATCGCCGGCCATTTCGCCGGGGGAGTCCGAATCGAGAGAGAGATTTTTCCTGTCGATTTAATAGATCGCTCTGAGCGCTTTAGCGGCCGTGCACCTGCTTCGTCTCTCCGAGGTGATTCCCTCGTGAATTTTGCTCGAGATTTTTCAAAACGACGCAATTTTCTGGCCGTTTTTTTCTATCAGTTTATGCACACGTATGCCGCCGCGCCGCCTGTCGAAACGCTGAAATTACTACTGCTCCGGGAAGCATTTTGCTTTAAGGATCTTTCAAAATTTTCAGCATCTTTGATTGGAATAATTAATACGCGCCTGCTCTCGAGAGCCACCTCTAATTTTACTCGGAGCTTGAATCGCAATTTCCTTAATTAAAAGTCGCGCGTCGCGACGAGAGCGAAATGAACTTTCCTTAGAGGCGCGCAATTCGCACGTTTGTCTAATTGTCGACGTGCCGAGTTATGATTGTCGCACGCGGCGCGTGCTCTCCTCTCCGCATACTATTGCGGCCGAAACTTTTTACTTAATCAAGCGGAGAGCGGAGAGTCTGACGCGGGAAGGCCCCCGTTAAAAATTGCGCATTATGACACGTGCATTATACGGGCCTCCCGTTCGTTTAATTGATTTAATTGAATTTCATTCCGCAGCTGGGAAAATTGACGCGGAATAGCGCCGCGCCGCTCGACTTAATAAGCCCGCGCGCGCGCGCGGATTTCGAAATTTCGATTGTGCGAACTCGGAATAAAATTAGATCGACCGCTCGCGGGAAAAGTCTGGGCCAGGCTACTCGGCTCGTGCGTATGATCGATCGCTGCTTCTCGAGCGTTAAGAGTTTCGGGTTTTAACTCGGGAATTTTCGGGGATTGATTAATTATGCATTAGCTCGGGGAAAATATTATTTAATTTCGACTTTTTGCATAATAAAATCCAGGCGACAGGCTCGATTTGCGTAACAGATCGAAGGCTGATCGCTAATTCATGGAAATGAGTGACCGCCTCGACGAAAATAAAGTATTATCTTATCCCATCGTAATTTAAAGAAAAATCAAGCTGCATGAAATCGAGTTCGATAGTCCTTATCAAGCTTTCAACGAGCCGCGCACATCTCCAATAATTCCCCGCGAAATCGTCGGCACGAAAGACCGCGGCGGCTCGCAGCCATGACCCCGTCGAACTCGTGCAATCGAATTAGCGAAAGGATCGGTATATAAAGTAAGAAAAAGTCCGTCCAGACCCGTCGACTTACCCGTCCTCGAGACGACGGCCAGCACGAGCAAGAGGCTGCTGAGCAGTAGCATCGTTGCGTTTCCTTGCCTCGTCTCCCCTGTCGCAATCGCCGCTTCAATGGACTAATCGCCGATTACTTAAGCGATCCTTCTCTCGTTCTCACTGCGGGGGCAGGCGCGCAGGCAGGCAGGCGGGCAAAAGGAACGCTCGACAATAATAATAAATAATCACAAAAGCACTGGCTCGGGGGGAGCTTGCGCGCGCGCGGCTTTTTCAAACGAGCGCCATTCGCGAACGGACTCTCGGCTGGGAGAGAGAGAGAGAGAGAGGGAGAGAGTGAGTAGAGCTGCTGATCTGCTGCTGCTGCTGGGTGCTGCTGCTGCGGGTTTCCTCTGTCTACGCTGCTCTCGCGCGGGCTCTCGGCTCGAGGAGAGAAAGGTGACTGGCTAAGTCTCCGCGAGGCGTGCTCCTGGTAGCCCGTCGTCGGCCGTCTTTCTCTCTCCGCGAGGCGCTCTACCTTTCTAGCGCACACGACACACAGCCGGGCGGGGAGAGAGTTCAGCTCTATCCCCCCACTGGGGCCCACGGACAAAGAAGGGAGTCGTAGAGCCATGGGCAGCCGCGGGAGAGAGAGAGAGAGAGGTTGCCATGACCACCGACCACCACCCACCACCCGCTAAGGATGCCGAACGCTGCCCAGGGATGCCGGGAGCTTTGCCCGAGCCGCGGGAAGGACGTTGGAGAGTGGACGGAGGAGAGGATCTTGGAATAATTGCTCTCTTCATTTTACTGTGATTTTTCGAAGGAAATTTATATGAATTTTCTTGTCTTCTCGGGGGAAAATGTTAATTCGCTGCCCAAAAGAAAGTTAAGATTTAAATGAGAAAACTGAAATACATACAATAAGAATGCAGTTATTTGCTGCATTCACTCTGTTCTAAGTTAAAAAACGTACTTTGTCACTTACGATTAAATATTAATTTTATCATTAATATTATTATACAATATATTAATTTTTATTAATTAAACCTTGAATAAAAGAAGTCTTAGATTATTACTCAACAATCTTATTAGTGCTACTAATTATACAGTTTTCATTGCACCTATATGATGAGCACTAAAGGTAAAATTTTTAAATCATCATCTCGTAGTTTTTTTTCACCTTCCCTGATACCCCATCTGAATAGCAATTATGCAAACCCATTAGAAGCTTTTTCCTTGATGCAAAAAATCACATCCAACTCTAAACTTTAAGAATTTCTAGTCATGTCCTGCTATCTCTAGATGATATGCCATTAACAGTTTTTCCCACTATAGACTCCGAAACTTTTTAATTGCATTCTTTGGGCTTTCCAACTAGAAAAAAAGATCTAATTAGATAAATATGCATTCTTGGCTTTTTTCCCGTTTTTTTTATTAATAATTAAAAATTACTTTGGGTAAGAACAAAAACAATACATAAATTCTTCTTTTAAATTGTTTTCCATTATTAAGTATTTCCACTTCGTAATTGTTGGACAATTTTTTATATCTATATTAATCTACTGAAAGTGCGCAAGTAAAAAAATTGAAATAAGTGAAGGACTTTGTGCAATGTCAAGCAATTTTATTCTGTACAAACCCATAATTCAAAGTTAATTCATCAACTTTTCAGTTTCTTCACAACTTAATTGTTTGTATAAAGAGTATCGGATACATCGATACTCCTGAACCTCAATTCTACATCGATTCCAAACTATTCAAAGTCGAACCAAAGTATTTCACAATCTGTAGAGGAATACATTAAGAAGTTTCCGCGTAGTGCAAGTAATAAAAATCCCATGAAATTTTGAAAATAATCCCAATAAACATCGTAGAACTCGAGCATTGATACTATTATAAAACGAATTACATAAAATTATTACTCATTAATAACACTTTATCCAGGCCGCGAGTGCAAACGGCCACAATAAAACTCGAATTTCTCAATCGGAGGCGATAAACCTACTTCTAGCAGCCCGATCGTACAGCCCGGCACATTTATCCGACAATGTAATCGTTATATGCAAAGAGCCGCGGTATGAAGCGGCGTGAAAAAAAGATTTCGCTAGTCCCTTTAAAGTGCCACAACTCAATTTCCAGCGCCTTCGAATATATCGCCGCGAGGCGCAGAGACGCCCAAACAGTCGAATTCAATTTTATCTCCATTATCGCACTTTTCCACAATGGTCAGTTGCAAAACAATTCCTTTTCAATGCGGCGGCGCCGTTTCTTCCGTGGCGAAATTAACCTACTTCAGCGCCAATTTACACCCCATTATTGTTAATGCAACCTGGCGCGAAAAAAAAGAGAACAGCGGCGACGGCGGCGAAAAAGTGTATAGTCGAAGGCACGCCGAGAGGCGGACGCTCTCGGCGCGCGGGAAGAATGTAAATTGCGTTCGATCCTCCGGACGCACGTGCGAAAAGTCGATCGCGCGCCGCGCGTTTATAAATAGAATAAAAGGAAATCGAAAGTTTCGCGCGGAAAGTGAGAATGAATCGCGACTTTTCTTTCTCAATGGACGATTTATTTGGGAATCGAATTGGGTTTACCTCATTATTGGCTAATTGAGTTTTCTGCATCTTTCTCTTGGTGTAGATGGTTTTTTCAAGACTTTATGCTGCATTCAATCAGTTATTAAACGGACCGATTATTCTTTTTTTTTATTTGGTTGCTAACGAATGATTATTAAGGATTAATAAAATGCTTCGTGATTAAACATGTAAAAAAAAACATGTAATCAGAAAATCAGTATTACGAGAAGGTTGTATATTTTATAAAACGCTAAAATTTTGTATTATTTCATCAAATTTTTACGTAACATAATTGATTTGCGGTGACCGATGACTCTTAAAAATGATTTAGTCTCATCGAACATTGCGCGTGAAGATACGCAATCAATTATTAGGAACTCCTCATCAATACGCTAATTAGAACGGAACGGAAAGTTGTCAAGAAGATGCTTAACGAATTTACGAGACTCATCACTTTTGAAAAAATTAATTTTTTCCCGGGAAAAAATACAAACCCATTGGCGATGATTTATCTGAGAAAAAGTATGGTAATTAATTTCGTTTCCGATCACAAGTCTTCCTGTTTGGACTATTACGCACTGCGACTTGCCTTAGGGCACCGAGTATGCTAATTTCAGAGACACAAAAGGCGTGACGTAAAAATGGGAGTCTGGACGGCGATTTCTTCAAAACCACACTTTCTCAAAGGAGATTAACTTCGCACAATTAGTTTTATTTGGAAATCTGACAGTTTCGAGCGAGCACTCGGCAGTGTTAAAATTAAAATAGCAGCGTAAATCGTGTTGGAAGAATCAATCTATTAATTATGATTGCTTTGAATATTAGACTGTCAAAGGCCAAACTGTCGATTTTTGATCGATTAGAAGAAAGCTTGCGAAAAATTACTGGTGCTATCACTATAAGATTTTTAAAACTCAATTAACGTATTATTGTGCAAACTAAAAGTTACTAAAAATCGCTTTTTCGAAGCTTTTGCAAAACAAAAGACGCAAAATTGTAATTACAACGTTGCGATATCACTTCCAGTTCGGTGTTCCATTTTTAAAATTTAAAATATTATTTCCTTTTAATTGTGGGAGTCAAGTATAAGAGAGAAAGTACCGATTTTCACGGCTGTAAAAAATTGAAAATGGACGTGTCCAAGTGCATTTTAAAACCGAGAGTACTTATTAAATTGAATTTTTTGTCGAAAAACTATGTCGATCCAATAAACTTTCATATCCATTACGCGCAACAATGAAAAACTAAATCTCTGAAATTTAACACCATCCGAAGATCCTCAGCATCTAGAAGCGATATCCTCGATCTTATCGAGCCGACACCCGATCGCAAAAAAAAAGAAAAAAAATCAATTAGCTAACGAGAATAAACTATCGCTCAACGAAACGGGACTTCCGCACGCACCTAAGATATGCATCGGGCTTTTCTAAAGACCATTTACATATGATTTACGATCCATTAGAAAAAGAAAAAGGAGAAAAAGAGAGAGAGAGAGAGGGGGGGGGGGAAGCTGAAAAGTTCCGATTCCGGACGTTCTAAACGCTCGCGCGCCGCGACTTTGTTATTGCCCAAGGTGTATTATGTTAACTGGCCGTTCTTACCTTGAGCTCTTGCGCTTGCGCTAGTTTTTTTTTTTTATTCGTACCAGAAAACGGAGCGCCGAAGCAGGGGAATTCCATATCGCTTTCTTTATTCTCGATTATGAATTTCCGAGCGCGTTGTTCTCCTGTTGTTTTTCTGCTCCCGCGCGCGCAAGTGCGACTATCATTTCAGCCGACCTCGCGTTGCGCGATAAGCCAGTGCGCAATTGGAGAATATATTAAATTACGATTGGCGTAACGGTGAGAACGATTGAAACGTTGCCGCCGCCAGCCGACTGTCGGCGGGGGAGGTGAGATTTGCTGCGCGTTAAAGACTCGCGTCGGGAGGGGACCGAGAGGAGGAAGTTGAAGGACTCCGGGGGAGAGTGTTTGCTTTTCTTCCATTGTGGTGATTAACGGCCGCGTGAAATGCGTTGATCTCATTATTACATAAATCGTTGAAAAGCCGTTAGAGGAAAGTCACTGTTGAAATTTATAATTGAACGTTTAACAATATGCGTTTTGTAAGAGTCGGGCTAAGTAAACGTTTGTCTTTCTTGCGTAATATTTTTGTTTGCCGGGAGGAAGTTAACTTCGAAAACATTGTAAACAATGATTAGTTGAAGCCGGATATACAATGAGATTTCAAAGGTTAATCGAAATCGAATTACATATTTCTTAATTATTGCGTTACGAATAAGTTTTTATAATCAATTTTTATAACGAATTTTGAAAATTTTTTTACTATTTTTTCACATAATTTCTAGCTATTATTCAATTTAAAATTAGATATCAAATCAACTTTTGCAAATTTTAAAATGTTTGTCTTGGTCATTTATTTGGTCAACAGCTAATATCATTTGAGCTCTTCATTTCAGAATTCTGATTCTTGATCAGGTATGCGGTATTGAAAATGTTTTGAAATTTTGTTACTACCACAGAGCTTCCTGGAAAGGAAGCAAAAATAATTAGATTCTAAAATTCGAAAGGGTAATTGATATAAACTATTAAGTATTTTACATTAGAGTACCTTGGCTTAACAATAGTCGACTCAGTTTATCTATGAAAATAAATGAAAGTTAAGTGGTTAAGATAAAGGAAAGTGCTATTAACATTTATGATTTCGCTATTGTATTAATGACGAATGCACTTTTGGACTCCATAATTTTGCGGTGTATTGGTAGATGCAGACATCCATCATTGAACTCTTTTTGCTATCTTGATAGAAAATTCACATTGATTTTTAGAAAGTTTTTTTTTAAAGTTAAATAATTGAAACTTAATTTGTATACGAAGATAGTTTTGAGATTTAAAAAAACCGCGAAGCTTATCTAAAAGAATAACTGAAACGTTATATTTGAATGAATTGAATATTTTTGTTACAGAATTGAGCAATAAATTGTAAACTAATTGCTTACGGTTATACTTTCAGATCATAATCAAATACTTTTATAATTTTCTAGCAACGGCTGCGTACTTCAGAACATGAAAGTCGATATACATTCACATTATATTTCAAATGATCTGATTGATTCAGTTAAAAAATTTCAAATGTAATTAATTTTAATTAGTAATTAAAACGTATAAAGAAGAATAATTAATTTTAGTTGGCTCTGTACAGGTATTACATTTTGAGTGCCCGTAAAGAATGATCCCTTAGAAAAGATTCCAAAGACTCTATTTATTTCGTGTATTATGTCCGACGTAATTGGGAGATCGCATAACAAAGTATTATACTTTCAAAAGAGACTAATAACATATAAAATGCAAGAAAAAATAATGAAACTTTCTAAATCAAAAGCTGGTATGGCTTTCGTACGGTTTATCTCAGATCGGAAATTACGTCGACTTAATAATCGGTCATCTATATTAAAGTACTAAATCGAGGAGAAAAAAAATTGTCAATAGATTTCTCTAACAATGTCACTAAATTCCATTGCGCAACATTGAAATTCACGAGATATGTCGATTAGCCGTTATTAGGTCGACTTGTATTGTTCGTTAAAGAACTCGATGAAATGTGTTTGAAACGGTTCTTCAAAGGATGATGATTAGATATATTCAGAGAAACCAGTTATGAATTTGTTCTACAACTTTGAATCATTAAAGGCATTCAATTATTTTTCAATCATTTTGCAAGTCTGTATACCTTTTATTTTTAAAAACTCAATAATGAAAACAATTTAAAATGGTGCAAAATTTTTCAAATTATTTCGTGTCAGAAGTCAATGGAAAATGAATATTATTTCTATACACGAAGGAGAAAAAGCATTTTGAAAAACTTTTCCTGTTCATGAAAGTTTCTAGAATGGAAATCGACTATATAGTGGTTAGATTTTCACTTTACTCAATAAAGTGCAAGTAGTATGAGTTTTGTAGCCTAGAAAGACGAGCATCTTTTAATAAAATCGGAACTTTACATCACTTATCTTATATATAGCTGTATTTGCTGAAAGTTTTATACGTTTATTTAAATAAATAGTGTTCAATAACTTTTTTAATTATGCAAACTCATAATTTCTCTTAGCCATAACTCATAAAAAAATAAAGTGTAAGCTTTAAATTTTATATAATATATAGTTTCTTAAAAAATGCCATTTTTTGTAGCTGAAACTTTTTTACGTCGAAATATAAATTTTCCAATTATCGGAATACATTTGTACTCGGCGGCAAAGAAACCGTTGTAAAGCAACGTTTCTATGCATCGAAAACAATGTCTTTCCGCGAGTAGTTTTCTACAATTCAATCACCCGCCGCCGTTTTCTCACGACGAGACAACGACAAATAAATAATTTAGCTCGCGCCGAATCCGCTTGAAGATTTCAACACCCGGACGCCTAAAACGAAAACAGGCCGCGGCCGTTCATAAATATCCCGGCGTCCATTTCCAGTGTCGCAAATCTTGTTCAAATGCATTTTCTCGCCTCGGCTTTTCCACTGGAAGGATTATATTCGCTAGAAAACATCTCCGCTCTCGGCGCGTCGTTAAACCTCCCGGCTTGGGAGTAAAGATGTGCGTACTGACACACATAATGCGCCGACATAACCGTTAGGATCCCAGAGCCGATATACTTTCGCCCGTCGCTTCTATATACACTCCGCGGCGGGCGATATTGTTCTTCTCACACTTCTGCGCGGCGGCGCGGGCAATTATTGATGAGTTATGGCGATTCTAGCGTTGCCGAAACTCTCACGGGTAATGCGGGCGAGCGGCTCGGGGTAACACACTTGTCGGGTCTAAGGAACGAGGAAAATTGCGGGGTGCCCGACGCTGCCGAAGAGACGGCGAAAAGGCAGGAGGAGGCCTTTCTTTTTTTGCGAGCGGATTATTGCCCGGCTTAAGAAAATACTTCTGCCTTCAGCGACGACCCTTTTCGTTTCCCCGGAAAGCCGTTTATTTTCTCTCTCTCTAAAAGGATATTCGGCTTCGCAAATGGAGCAATTTGCGAGGGGATTACGCGAGGAGTGGAAGCGAGTGTTAAACGGCCAGCTGCCACTTATTTATGCGTTTCGATGATTTTTTTTTCTGTTTGCTCCCGCCTATGTGTTTTGTAATATGCTTATGACGGACACTTTAAAGATATATCCGCGCGATTATTGCACCGGGAATTCGTATAATAAATTTCAGATAATCATCTGCAAAAATCGAGAGTAGATGCACGCAATTTACGTTCAGTTTTTACGCTGCGCGCGACCTTTCGGTCGTTTTATATTCAATCGACACCGGCGGTTAAGTATCGTTTATCGGCGCAGCTGAAAACTTAATTGAATAGCGTAATTTTGAGATAAGATTTGTTGTTTTTTTTTTTTCACCGCCGCGTAACAATCGGAGTCGGGGCTCGTAAAATTATTAATCGGAGCGTGACTTTGACAGAGATCGAATGTAAAGCAGAAAGCCTGGAGGCCGAAAGTCTGATGACCGTCCTTGAACGTGCAAACTCTGTAATTCGCTGGATCGAACCACAAATCAAGCGTCTGTCAGTTATCTAAACGGATGTTTTGAATTGTATTTCGATTGAAAAAGCGGTGGAGGGTAACTCGAGACTATAATTGCAGTCTCTAGCAAAAAATATATTAAGGTCAAGCGCTTCAAAAAGGTATTTTATATTTAGGCTATGCTATGTATTATTATTACTGAAATTCCATTTTGTCAGACATCGATGAACTGCCCATGTAAAAAAAAATGGTATAGAATATAATACATAATTATTGCATATATACGTTTCCCTAGGAATGGACATTCATAGAGTATACATAGAATATATATAATTAACCTATAAACTACATAATTAATCTATAAACTAAAAGAAAACAAAAGACAAGAACAGAAAATTTTTCACTAAGCTTTCTGCTTTTGTGTTTTGTTTTTTCCATATTTTGCGTGTGAATAAATAATCATGTGTAGTTTACAGGTTAATTATGCATGTACTATGTATACTCTATGAATGTCCTGGGGAAACGTATATGCAATAATTATGTATATCCTATACCATTTTTTTTACGCGGATGTTATCATCAATTATTGAAATTCGACCGAATCATGAGTTAATATAAAACCAAATACGACTGACTTCGTCTTTCATTTCATCAATCCAGTCAGAGTTCCAGTAAAAATAAATATCGATTCACTCGCCCGAAAAGCAATTGAAAAAAATACTGGCTCTTTCGCGCTAAAGGCAACGCTTTAAGCACGCCGACTTTTCCCTGGAAAGTGATAGTAACGAGGCTAGTATAGCCGAAGAAAGATAAAAAGAAGCACATAACAACGCCAATAAAGAAGAAAAAATCCGTGCGTATTATTTTCCGAGCGGCGTTAAAAGCGCCTCGGCGCATTGATAAAGCACGCGGGGCAGGTAATAAAAATTTCCCAACATCGTCTCTGACCCTTTTTCCAAGTAATAAATTAATGCAATATCCTACAGCTCGCGCTTACAAGTAGAGTACCTACAAGCCCTCGTACAATAAAGGCGGCCGTTAAAAAAAAAAAAAGCAGGAGGGAGACGATCGTCGAGCGCCGCCCACAACGACGCGCGATTTCCCGAAATAAATCCGCCACCTCGGAACAAAAGGCCCTCAAAACGGCGCGCGTTCGTACATCAGCCGCTGCTGCGAAACCCGGGCTTCGCACAAAGGATAGGCGCCGATAAAATCGAGCGCGCGCGCCGAGCGTTAATAGCTCACTTTCCTCCGAGGCCGATATTAATCTAGCCGAATGCAATCGCGTCCTCGAAAACGCCGCCGGGAGGAAAGAGGCCGATATCGCGGCCTGGAGGACGTGACGGTGCGAATCCGGGAAAAGCCCGGCGCCGATGGCACGCGCGGACGGGGTGTGCGTTTGCACGCCCGAGGTCGTGCGCCAGGACGATTTTTCGAGCTTTCTGCGCGTGTAATCGATCGCCGATCGATGGGCGTTTCCGCGTTGGTCAATCGACGCCGATCCCATTACAATGGCGAGTCGTCATTAATCAATCGAGCGAATGGTGTCGCCGCGACGCGGTTTTTTGTCCTATTTTTCGCCGATAGCGAGAGGCCATATACTGTTTTCTCTTTTGTAAGCTGAGGCAATGCGGAGCCGAGCGTAAAAACTTAATTGAATAAAAGTCCGGGCGTGCGCGCAGCGCGGTAATTATTTTTTGAGGATTTCGCGAAGGGCGCGGGCCATTTCAATTTTAAATGCGGCGAATCGAAGGATTCGAGCGAAAAAAAGCGCGCGGATTATTCTTTCGACGGAAATTGGTGGGTTGACGCAAGAGAAGCAATCTCTCGTAGATGCTATCGAGGAGCGTGCATTCTTTCGACGCAACCGACTGGATTCGTGCGCGCTCAACCTTGCTCTTAAAGAATTTTAGGCGCAGTAACCGTAATTTCAATTAATTTTAGGTTTTGCGAAAATATAACTTAGGAATACTTAAAATAATGGACTCGTCGTTTCTCAATACAATGACTCAACGAAACTAAAACGCCAATTTCAATAATACAGTTCTAGACTGTATTTTAAATTTTGGTATAAAAATACTTCGCCTCTTCGGCTGTCCCGACTTTCTTTATCAGAGGACGGGAATTTCCTCGCAATAAAAATCCCAGACTCCGAACAACAAGTAAAGGAAGGTTTTATTCCCCGCTTCAGCGTCACTAAAGACGTCTCCGATAATTTTGATTATCCCCGCCGACGTAATAAGCCAATTTATATACGACGCAAGCTCTCCCCGGCAAAAAGCAAAGGATGTATCGCAGCAGGCCGGGAGAGCCATAAATCTCGAAGGCGCGCCTACAAAATGCATACAATTACTCGCGATAAAGGACGAAACCGAGAGAGAGAGAGAGAGAGAGAGAGAGAGGGAGATGTAATAACCGTGATTATCCGGCAAAAACGCGGTGAACAAGAGACAATATTTGCCAAAGTACGAGAGAAAAAAAGGGGGGTCCGCTCGCGCCCGTAAAAAGGCCGCCGCGCAGTTAAAAGCCCGGAGTGCCGCGGCAGCTCGGGGGGGATTGACATTTATCGCCGGGCAGGGCGAAACTATGTTAATTGCAGCGCTCTTTGCGCCTGCGACCTTGCCGGGCAGCGCGAAGGGTGGCTGTGCACGCGGAGAGCGGCTGCTTCTATCGAGCGAGTAATACACTCGCGGGGACTGGGCAGACGTTCCAGCCCGGGTGCTTTTTGCCGCGGGAGCTAATGCATAAGGCCCGCGCGGAGTAGCTGCGAGCTGCTGCGTACGTCATTTTCTTCTCGGGCCTTGGATTTATTTCGAGCGAGTTTATTCGCGCTGGAAAAAAGTCGGCGCGCTGTGTGGGGATCCTGCTGGGAGAGGAAAAATTGCAGATTGCGGGGACTATGAAATGCGAATTAATGGGATTTGTTGAGGTTAATGTGTTTCTGCGGGGATAAAAGGTGTTATTGGGTGCGTAAATAGGTTTAGTGCGTAAAGAGGATTTTCCGGAATTCCACGCTGGAAAATTAAATAACAAAACGTTATTTGTTGTAGGACTTCAAATAAGGCTATTAAATTGAACCAAACGAAGAAAAAGAATTTAAAAAAGGTTTAGTTGAAAAAACGATAAAAAATAATTGAGCAGAGCGAACAACGAAACTAAATAAAACATGCGCAAAAAATGTTCCTATTCAAAAGTTTGATGAATAACAAAGTGAGATATTTTATTTATGTAATTTACTTACGTCAGATATTATTAAGTTATTTAAAAAAGTTTTTCTGCACTGATACAATATGCGACTATTTATCCTCGATCTCGGAGACACTTCCGAAGATTTGATCAGATTCAAAATAAAAAACTCTGGTCTTCCCTTTGAATAAATTTCAAATATTTAACTTAGCTTCTACACGATCTCGTTTGATGGCCGTGACGGGAAAATGTATTTGAAGGTAAGGCATAATGTAGATTCTACTTTGACAGGTGTCACATTATTTCTGAAATGATTGCCTTCCGCATACCGATTTTTTTTATGTTTACGATATCAATTTTTTAAATAACCAATAATAATTTTGACCACAGCTACCGAAATCAATGAAATAATCATATTTTTTTATTTACTAGAGGGTATATAGAAATTATTACTTTTCAAAATTTATGCAGTTATTATCAAGCGGTAGCTGTTGAAACGTCCAATGAATGATTGGAGGTAAAATTGTTACTTCAAACGATTGCATTATCAATTAATTTTAAAGTGTGTACAGTATACTTAACTTCTCTTTCGAAAGCAATGAATTTAATTGAGTGCTACACGTCCGAAGTAATGAATACTAATAGCCCCAAATCTATCTAACCCCTGCACTTTTATCAAAAAGCCTCGACTCCCCAAGAAACAAAAGCCATTAAGAAGATTAATAAATATCATCCCATTAATCTCGGAACTGGAGCCGATCCGATGCAAATGTAACCCGCGCACTGGATATATCCTTCGCCGCAGTCCTTGGTGCACGCCCTGCCCATGTAAATTGCGCCTCCGACTAAACTAATCCCGTAAAAACAATGCGCGCTCTCTCGCGCAACCGCAATCATCAATCTTTCATGAAATCAATAATAAAGTTTCGACACTTCGGAAAAGTCTCTCACGCGCCGCGGCGGCCGCAGCGATCGGCTTCCAATAATATACCGAACGCTAAAATAAAGCCTAATTAAAAGCGTCGCGGCTCCCTCGGCCCTGAAATCCCGCGCGCTCGAACAATCTCTTTCGGTCGAGAGCGAAGTGTGTCGATGGTCTTTTGTGGCTGAATTTCCGTTTCGCGCAAAGCGAGATGCGTAAGCGATTTTTATTGCCTGGAAAATCAATTAGCACTCGCGGGAGAGGCGTAATAAAAAGAGCGCTGGGCTTTAATGAGAATAAAACGATCGCTCGCCGCGGTAGGCGCGTTTAATTTCATTGTGCGTTAGCGTTAATTCTTTCTGCGGCGATTAATCGGGCTTGATTTAAGGGACATCTGCGCAGGGTCGTTAATTAAGGCGCGATTCAAAATTATTTCCACGCGAACGCGCCCTGTAATTGCACAAGGCTCGATCATTTCTTAAGAGCGATTAAGCGCGGTATCTACTTATCTAGTAGTAACTAATGTTTATCTAGTAAAAGGGAAATAGAACGTAATGCGTTCGAAACGGTATATCCTTTGTAACTCGGCTAAAAAAAGGATCAGCAATGTAAAGACGAGTAGGCGGTCCCGATGATTACCCAAGCCCGGTTAAAAATCCGCGCTTTTCCCAATCAGAATCGCTAAAAATCCTCGACACCTCCTCGACCCGTCGACTCTCGGGGTGGCGGCGGCTGCGAACCGCGCGCCGGCCGAATCTCACACGCCGGACGGACAATAATCCTTGCGGTGCCGCAGGACGAAAGGAGAAAGAGCGGTTTTTTGCCCGCCGCGCGGCGAGGGGATAGACGCGGAGAGAAAGAGAGAGAGAGAGCTTTCGCAAGAATTCCGCCATCGCAGCTCGCAGCTCGCTCTCGCGCGTGTCTCGTGTCCATGGCAGCAGCGTGGGACGAGGCAGACCTATGAGAAAACCGTTCACCACCGGGCGTTGCTGCTGCTGCTGCTGCCTCGCGCGCCGCGGCTGTTACGCGACTTTTAATGCCCTTTTTTCGAGAGAGAGAGCTAAGAGCGAGGACCTACGCGCGCACGGGAAATTTCGGGCTTCCGGAAATTCGGTAAGTGGCTTAATGAGGCCGAGGTAAAAAGGGGGAATTTCAAAATGGGTTAATAACTATGATCGAGCGCGGAATTCGGCGGCTGCTTTTTTGGGGTGGAAAGGACGCCGGCAGTGGAGATTGAGCTATTACGCTCGTTAGAATGTCGTTCGAGGGGTTGAGAAACGTCGCCGGGGAAGTTATCGGGACAATTTGCGGATATTTGCTCGCCCATTGGGTGCTTTGTAATGTTAAAACAAATAATTGTGGGCTCCCGGGAAGGCTTAAACGTCGGCGTCTCTTAATTGCCCGGGCTGCTTTTTGCGCGACGCAATTTTGCAAATGAATTTGGTCGAAAAATTGGGAAAAATTGAAAATTGGACAATCTGCTCGCGTGTGATTGCATTCATAAATATTTGCGAGCGTGACACGTCGTTAGAAAATGCTTAATTTTTAACGAGTTTCTCACGATAAAGTGCCCATTAAGTCATTTATTTATAGAAGGGAAATGACGGTAATTAATTTTACGATATTTCGTTAAATGCAAAAAAGGCAACTGCGCTCAAAGTATATACAAGGCGCAGTGCCAGTACTATCTGTTACATCGTAAATCTATTTTTACCCTACTGAATCTGGATTGAATGATTTCTTGTCTTGTATTGATAAATTTCAATTTGCGTTTTGCAAGTTCAGCGGAGTTTAAATAGTAGCAAAAAGTGGGTAAAGCGCAATTACTTTTCGAAAGACACTGTTTATACCGGCTAATTTTCTAACTTATTCTGTTGAAATTCAATTACATTTTGCTCGAAAAGTATCGAATATCGCGTTCGCGTTGCGTATAAAAATGATCGAGCCACGTTTTTAATCTTCTACATAACATTCCCTCAATATATGTGTATTGTAGCATGTTATTATGGTGTGGGTAAGAAATATTTCAATTAAAATTGCACAATCACAAACCAATGCAATTTTCAACTCTTATTTTTCTGGACCATTTACAAAAATCCTTGTAGACTAAATTCTCACCCAGAAACTTGCACTTTTGAAACTTAATAATTTCTCCCCAAGGACTTATCAACTCGCGGTAAAAATCCCATAGAAAGGAAGTAAAAATTGTTCATTTCAATAAAGTACCATTTGAAATAAAATAAACGATTCGAGGAAACGATGAAATTACCACTCCCCAGTCCAGAAAATAGCATCGTTTCCGCCAAAACTGAAAAAGCCCAAACAGCTCACACATTTATTTACGTAACTAAAAAGGTTGCAGCAGCTCGTTTAAAGATCCAGATACCTTAATTTCCATTTTATTTTCAGCAAATCCAACATTCTTCCGTCACAAATAGATTTACAAGGATAAAAATGGAGAAATAATAGCTGCCGTTCGGCAATAAATATCCCAAGGGTGTGTGTGTGTGTGTGTCTGCGTCTGTATATGCAGCTCCAGGAGCCTTATCCGTTTCCCAAACCGAAATTCTAAGGAGCTCTTACGTACATAGTTTACGCAGAAAGGCCTCGTATATCAAAACTACAATTTCTTCAAAACGACTGCTCCGCGTTTATCACTCCCGCTCGCGCTCGAATATTTTCTCCTCGGCGCACATTGTCTCTCCTTCCCTCCCCGGTGCATAATAAGCGCGATACACGTATCCTGCCCTGGCCTCTCCCGCTCTCGTTTTCGCCGCTATCACGCGTACGTACGGTTTCGCACTCGTTTTCATCGGGCAATTGTCGCTCGAGTCGACGTTGCGTCAGACGTGTAATTTTGCGGCGAGCGAGATTATTTTTTCGCTAGACTTTATTTTGAAATGCAGCGCGGATTGTTCGCTTATGGCGGAGATTGCCGATCTTATATGAGCTTGTTCGAGAACCAGTTAGCGGCCTCATGAAGGAGTGAATTAGCAGATTAGGAATAATTGATTTCAGATGTTATCTCGGGCGTACCTCTGGCCGCCTTTTTTCGGGCTGAAAAAATCAGAGCGGCGGAGCTCTGAATAAATTTGATTAATGGTTTCCGGGCTGTTTCTTTTTCTTTGAGAGGGGGATTTTAGGTTTTAGTTGTATAACACGGGTGTATGAGAGACGATTATGTAAATAAAAACCGAGTCGTGTCTTACTGGAGGTATTGATACGCACAGTGCAAATATTAATTTAATTATCATCGCTGTTCCTTAAATAAAGCGGACGTTTCTCTGAAGATTCAATTATTTTCAGTGACGGCACATTTATTCGACAAGTTTTTATTTTATAATTAACTTGTTCCAAATAAAATATATATAAACGAGTATTTTAAGAATAAGAATTTTCACTCTTTTAGAAAAATATTCAATTATGTACTGCGAAGATAATTAAGTACGCATGAAAACATAATCATAATTCGATCTTCGGAAAAATTATATAATATTTCTTAATTTTATATAAGCGCCTGAAGCTTTTTTATTGATGATTTCATCAGTTAAAACGAAACCCCGCGGAACAAGTATTTTATTTAACTTATATCTTACGGAATGATTGACAGGTAAAAATAATTTCATAAAACTAAGAAGTTATAAATAAAAGTATTAAAACAACTTTTGTACGTAACTTTATACTCAAAAAACTCCCTGTACAATACTTTGTTGTTTGCGCTCTGCTTTCCGATTGAGGATCGGGACAATTGACAGTCACGAATTTTAGCGGCGAACGAATATCGGCGCAATGCGAAGCATTTCTTTTTTTACTTTCACTCGCGCGAACGGTAAACGAAATTCGGCCGGATGCGTGGGTGTCCGAATTTCTCGACACGTACAAAGTCAGTTGAAAAGAAAAGCGTACGGTTCGATTAGTCAGAAAAAAGTGATCCTCGATTCGTGTAAAGCGACTCATAAGGCAAGCACATCAAGTTTTTGTCGGAAAGGATGGCGGAAAAAATAGAGATTCAAGCCGTTCCTGTTTCGGAAGCTTGAGTACGCGAGAGAAGTCTACAAGGAATGCAAGAAGTATGCGATTTATTTTTTTGTAACAAACCAAAACTTATTGACCTACTTTCCTTTCTACTTTAGCAAAATAAACTTCCGCGCTGGTATACTTGAAATTGTATAAAGTACGTTTATAAGGATATGAGAATGAATTGAATTTTGAACTCAAAATCGAAAATAACTTATTTTTGGATACTACTGAACGCCTAGAGATTGTAAGGTTTGGTTTTTCAATTTAATAGAAGAAATAATTTTAGTACATGATATTTTTATTGTCATACATATGATTGTTTACAATTTATTGCTACAATTTTTAAAAATTATTTATATATTTCGCAAAGTGTAAATAAGAAATTAAAAAAATAGATGTGCTTTTCAATCACTTTGTAGACAAGTTTAGGATATGAAGAGAAAATAAATAATTCAAATTAATAAATTTTTCTAGAAAGTTCTCTACCTAATATTTTTAAACGTATGCTTAGATACTATAGTATAATTTAACATATAAAAACGAGTATAAAAAACTAATTTAGACAAGCATTATGTTTGCCGGAAAAACGTAAATTAAAGACATTTGTATAATTTACTAACTTTAAAATAATACAATAAAATATTCTAAATAATAAAAACAGTTGGCCATAACTTATTCATAATAATGAGTTGAAGTTTCAAATTTTTAATCACCACTTGCAACTTACCTTACAAACAGAAACTTATCATCAAATGCAAAATCTGAATTTTTATAAAAAATTATAAATTTTTACCTTCAAGAAACTAACTTAGTAAAGCCCAGTTTTTTGAATAATTGCAAGGAGTAACTTTGACAAATACGTATTGCAACGTATTTGGCGTAAGTAAAAAATTTCCTACATCATTAAATATATAAAATAATGTTAAAATTAAACGTCTTAGATCGTAACATTAGTGACTTTAAATTGTCATATTCAACACTAGCGCAGTTCAAGTGTAGAATGATGAAAGAACCTTAGAAGATATACGTTGAGATAATAATGAAAACAAAATGATCAGTCTTTGAATCAATTATACTTGTATACGCCTTACCTTGACAACTTCTAAAAAAATGTGCAGCGCGTAAACGTAAATGATTTCGTCGAAGAAGAAAGGAAAGGGACACGGGTAAGCAAGGACATCCGGGTTCTCTCGAAGCAGGAACGGTTCGGGATGCTGGATTGCAGAAAGGCATTTACTCTCGCACGTTATCTGTCAAATAATGTTTTGTATTAATAACTATTAAACGAATTTATGTACACAAGTTCATATTCGACATAGCAACGGAACGCGCGATTACATTTTGGTAAAGAATCACTTTAAAGCGTCATCGGACCTCCCTCTTCGATTCAATGATAATCGTTAATAAGTTCTTCGTTAACTTATTTTGTACTGCAGTCGCTCGATCGCGGATATGGAAAGGACATCTTAAAAGTTTGCGCGGGCGGACCAATGATATTTTTTTCAGTTTCGCGAATAAATCGCGCAAAAATCACGTAAAAAAGAGTATTTTTTTTTATCGATTCGTTTCTAAAATATACAAAAATGTGCGATCAATTTATACTTAAATACGCTGACACTAAGTCGATCACAAGGACAAACAATTATATATATATATATATACGTATATATATTTACGACAAGTCGATGTAGCACGAGAGATCCGAAGCGCAGGTGATGTACGTTTGATAATTAAACTTATCGTGACTTTAATATACACGTACTTATTGTTCTTACAGATACACGTACGTATCGTTCCTATACACTTTTCTTATTGTTCATAGCCTCACCAAATTTACCAATGAATGGCACGGCCTTGACATTATACACCGTAAATCTTACAAAATTCACCTCAACCTCAACGTTGCGAATTTATTTTATCATCCTTTTGAGTAACCGTTTATATATTTATATATATTCGTTAATAAAATGTATACAATCCTAGTTATTAACTAGTTCAATTTGCCTATACTTTTTGCGTAAGTTGCTTACAGGGTCCTTAAAAAGTACAGGGTCCAGTCTCATGTTCGATCGCAGTAATGGCATGTAACCAAACACGGCAACAAAAGTATTCATACAGGTTTGACGCTGGATAAAATGATCTGGATCGTTCCATGGAGATCTAAAGTAAAATCAGATAAAATTTAAACAATTTATAATTAAGATATCTTTAAATTATGCTTGATTTTATTCAATTTTTACGTTGAGAATTTTTTAAATTTATCTTACCTGTTTCCAGCAGCCGTTGTATCTTTATACATTTTGCGTTGAGTCACTTTAATTGGAGGGCGACGAGTAACATGGCTCACTAAAAAGTTCATTAAAATATCTTCACAATTTTGCGATTGTTCCACAGTTTTGTGAAGAGTTGAACTTAATGTTTCGGTGTACAGAGTATTATAATATCGATGATAAAAGGCAGCCCCCGTTAATACCATACTATAATCGTTTGTCCATTTACTCGTATAACCCCAAGAACGCTGGAAAAGAACATTCCAATATTTAATAAAAATAAAGCTTGCTTGATATATCGTCAAAGATTTATTGCGAGTAGAAAATTTTAAATAAATCTTTAAAGATATACATTAAAGAAAATATATATTCAATTGTGTTTTAGGTACCTTGGAGTCATCCCAATAGTGAGATCTTGCAGGATATCCTACTATTCGATCTGGAAAGCTTTTCCATACAACAAAAGCAAAGTCAATCTCATCGGTATTGAGAGTTACATCTTCATCTAAAGATAATATGGCACTAGTTTTGATCAATGAGTGAGGGTAAAATCTGTATGATATTCCAGTGGCAATGACTACGTGGATGGCTGCCTTGATACCTTGCCAGCGTGGTTTTCTTGGTAGGGGAATGTCAGAGTTCCACATTAATATGATCTGAAAATACATTAAAGTTGAGTATCATTTATACAATTCTAAACTGTTTAAACTGCTCGTAAAATTAATTAAATTGTGTACCGTAGATTTGTAGGTAGTTTCTGTTAAATAATACACAAATTTCACATAAAATTTTGTGAAATTAAATTAAGAAACAACTTACTTTGTCTAAATATTTACTCTTAGCAAGGCTCTTCAGTAGTCTATAGAGTACTGCAGTAGATCCAAGTTGAGAGTAAATTATGGCAGTAAATGTGTTTCCAGGATTACATTCTTGAAATGGAAGTTCTTGCTGACTGTCAGCAAATTTTGGTAAAATAGCTAACGCTCCTGGATCTCGGTTCCAGACGCGATATTCTCTGTGAACTTCCGAAGGAATTCTTTCTCGTATAATCTATAGATAAAATTATAAATACAGTTTTTAATTTAAAATAAATTTGAAAAGACTAGTTGAAATTTATAATAAGTACCTCAAATGTCGTGAATATAATTTTTTCAATTGATGAAAAATATCTTTCCCAGAGAAATTGAGTTTGTTGCCTTAACATCAATATATTTGTATCGTGCACTGATCTGAGAATGTCTGGAACCTGGAGAAAAGTATTAAAGCCAAGTTTTAAAATCATTTTAAATTAATTTTATCTTAATTTTCTAATAATTTACCGCGATACTCACTTGAAAAAGAAGCCTTTCATCAGCAAAAACTACTGCCTGAAACCAATCAATGCGGTCATGAAATGGAAGAGCCCATCCATTACTTAAAATAACAGGAATACATCCAGCTCTTAAAGCTTCTAAAAATCGAAAACTACCAAGTCTACGTCCTCGAGGAACAAGACAAAATGTTGAGTTTGTGAGAAGAACCTCATAATCATACCTAAAATATTTAAGTAAATAAAATATAATATATATTTCTTTTAAATAAAAAATGTTTTATGATTAAATCTGAATTGTAGAATTTACGTCTCATATTCTCGAATATCCTGTTGGCAATGTTCATCTTGTAATTCTCTCCATGATTTACCATGACGACATGTAGTTACAAATATGAGATCTTTTCCATTATGTAAATGATGGAGAGCATTCCTTGTCTCAGATCCAATGCCATGGACATATCTTTTACCCTTAAAGGCTGCCAAATATTTCTTATTGCTAGGGAAATGATTATGAACTGCGTGACCAGGTTCACCACCTCGTTCAGCATGCTGTTTCCCAAACAAAGGTATGGATACATCAAAATCTTCTCTTAATTTCATGATTGACATGCTTGCCTTTGCAAGCATTGCATACCCATAATCGAAGGCCATTGCATCTTCTATATAATCAGGCCACGTGCCTGAATATAAATTAAAAATTACATGATTCTTTCCATTATTCCAATATGGCAAACGCGCGAGTTTCGTAGGTAGATTATGTACAAATTCATTCGACAAAGGATCTCTGTCAAGCGTATCCAGAGCCAAAACAAATAAACAAGCTCGTAATGGATCTGACGTATAATATCGTGATTCAGTGATGACATTTAGTATTTTTTGGTATAATGGACTGATTGCATCCTCAACAGGATACACATAAACAGTAAATCCCTCCTTACATCTTGTGAAATCAAAGCATGTATGCATATCACACTTTTTTAAATTCGGAGGACCTGATGGCTGATCATTCAACGATCTTGAATATTTATCATAATTTTCTTTATAGTTTTGTTCAATGGCAATATAAGATGGCAGCTCTTCGTTAGGTGATTTTTTCTCACTTGAATTTTCTGCTGCTTTTAAACGATAACCACCAAAGTAACAAAAGCCAAGAAAAGCACAGGTTACAAAAACCAGCAGATAGCGCTTTTTGGCTTGCATCTTTAATGTAGTTGTACACTGTTAAAACTTCTAAACATTGTTCTTCCAAAATAACCACCATAACTCTTCAAAGATATGCATTTTATGCGATTTCTTGATTAAATACTTGGACAAATACCAAGGTTACATCAAAAATTTTATTGACATCATCTTCACCCTAAAACTGAAAAAAGAAAAATTTATAGTATTAGTACATTTGGAATTATTGTTATTAAATTACAATAAGACTTTTAATAAATTTGTTTTACTTAATTAGTAAAAAGATAAAATTTTATAGTCTATATTATAGTTATAGTATATTGAAAAATAAACTTTGAGTTTATTAGATATTTAATCTTGCATAGTTCCCCGTTTGTTTTTACTTCATTTGTAATGATTTCATAATAAACGTTAAATACAAGTATTGTATTTAAAATATTTTAATAAATTAGAATATCAAATCATTTTTATTAACTTTCAATTAATATGCAAATTTTTAATAATATAACACTAATCAGTTTTAAATCATTTTTTCTTTCAAGAATAGCAATATTTAATTTACTTATTTATAAAACATTTAAAATTACAATAATGTGTAAAGTGTGTAAAAGCATTAATTGATAAAAGAGTAAATTTGTGTTGCATTTATCACGATAACAGGTCATTTTAAAGCAGTTCAAGTACACACTCAGACGTAATTTTATGCAAAGTGAATTGTTGAATAGCGTAAAAATCAAGGATCCTAACGCATTAAGGTATAATAAAAGATTGTTGCAACATCTGCGCAGTAAAGTAATTGCTTTAGCACTGACCACGTACCAAGTACTGACCTTCTTATGGATAATTCCATTTCTACAGTTGGTCTTATTGAATTTGTTACCACGATGGTCAGCAATTGGTTTATTAGCAACTGCAAGTGCATTTACCTTGATAAGCATGCTGCAGACTTATAATTGCTCGTATGCATCTTAATATCTGATTTACAATCATAACAAGAACTACAAAAAATTTGTTCTTTCTAACTGTTGAAGTTTCCTGATCCTGATTTATTAAAGCATAAAAAAAGCAAAGTCTGAAATTTTCCTTGCTGAAGGCTGCAAAATTTACTGATAAAAACTTTATCAGCTACTGAGGAAGCCAAAGTATTAATAATCAGAAACATGATTAAAACATTTATTTGCAAATTTTAATAAAAGTGCAAATTGCAATAATTATAATTATAAATTCATAAAAATATTGATGTACAATTTATGCAAAAAACTGTAAAATAATACTGTATTAAAAGCACACATTGACAAGTGCTCCAAAAATAGAATGTTTTTTCTTCAGCATGACAAGGTTCAAGGTAAAGCAGAAATCGCGAAAAGTTGATCCAAGCAAAAAATCGATCTGCCAGAAAGGGAAGGAACTTATATATACAAAAATCTGGTCTGACCACAAGAGAAATATACGTACCTCTCTTCCTACTTCTAGTCTGGAAGAAGATACATTCAGTCTTACGTTTTAAAGGTATGACTCTTAACTCGCGTATAAATTATGCAAAATACAGGTAGAACAAGTAGACGAAGACGACACAGAGTGCACAAGAAGTAACCTTATCGCTTCGTCTCTCTCGACGAGTTTCCACTATAAAGAATCGGGCTCCCGCTTACAAAAGCTCTCGGGGACGCACGCGTCTCCTCCTCCTCCTCGTCCTCCTCGTCCTTCCCGGCGTTGACGGCGTTCCTCTTCCTCGAAGCAGCTCCGCACAAGGTTACCATACTTCACCGGGGGGGCGTCTTTTCTTGCGTCCTTTCTAGGTTAGCTCCAGGCGAAGGCGGCGGCGACTCAGAGATTCGCAGGCTGTACCGCTGCTCCGTGAGGGAATCACGCCCGTCGGCATAATCGCGGCACTGCCGAGCTCGCGGCGACGCGCAATCGGTCTGCGGTGCTGCTGCTGCTGCGACGCCTCCCGCAATAACATAATCACGGCTTCTTTTTTTAGACCACCATCTCCTCCTCCTCCGCCGCCACTTCTCCTACGCCGCGTGTGCACGTACACTCTTTTTTCGAAGATTCTTTTCTCTTTGAGGGGAGTCCACAGTCGCCACCCGTTTTTCAAACGCGTGTGCGTGCGCCTTCCTCTCTCTCACTCACTCTCTCCTCCTCCGCAGCAAGCAAAGTAGGCTCGGAACGTCCGTGCGCGCGCGCCCCCCGAGTCAATGCTGACGACCAGCACTCAAAAGAGTACATTGGCCGATTGGCGTGCCTCTCTCTCTCCCTCTCTCTCTCTTGCACTCGCACTGCAGTTGCACTTGGCCGGTGTGAAGGATGCGCGTGACTGTAGTTGTAGTTACGTGAGCGGGTACGTGTGAGAGAGCGACAGAGCGACTGCAATGGGACGAAAAGGAAGAAACGTCAAACGTGTGGGATGACTGCTACGAGTGCAGGCGGCCTTTCTTTGATGCCTGCTGCCACCTGGAAGGGATGGAGGGAAGCCAAAGAGAACCATACGGGCACGCGCGCTTTTATCATTGCTCTGCGCACGTTTTTCGCCGAGCGAATTAATTAGACGGATTTATGAATGAGCTGCCGCTGCCTGCGCTCGAATTGCTGCACTCGGTGTGATTTTAAGCGCTGCGCTTGATTGAATTTAAAGGGCTTTTAGAGGGCAAGGATTGAAATGCGGGCTTTTCATTGTAGCAATATAGTATTGGAAATTGTTATCCTTTTTGTTTTATCGCTCAGTAGTACTCCTCGTAAGTTGTAAATTTATTTTTAGAGGCGAACGGTGTGACGTAAAATTAGAAGTTTTTTTTGCAACACGTAAGATCGATATTCTTTTATTACAATATAGTCGTCGTGTAAAAGTGATGAATTTAAATGTTTTATACATATATCGATTTACTTTTTGTCTTGAATTCTTACATAAAACCCTTATACGATCTTAATAAACTTCAATTTCAACTTTTATAAATTTAATTCACAAATTCAATTTTACATCAAATAATTTATTTATTTTCTATAAAAAAACTCTGAAAATGGATTTTAATTTTAGATGGTTGAACCAGATAGACTAAATAAATTCTACTTTTTATAATCTCTTTTTTATGTGTAAAAAGAAATACTAATTATAATATTATACACGATAAAGTACGAATAACTGATAGGATTATAAGCGATGAACACTTACATTGGTTTACTTTAAGAAATAAAAAGTATAAAAAGGTGCAAAAAACAGTTACTTCTCTAAGTAACTGAAACTGATGAGCACTGCTGTGAATCACAAGCACTTCCCTAAAGACTGATACGACCGCAATTGATCGATTAAAGAGACAACCTGCTGATTCACTTGAACAAAATCTGTGCGGTTGTTTGTAATCTGAAAAGCATGAGTAAGTTTATAAACTTTATTTTTAAGTAAATCAATTTTCTTGTAAGAAAAATGTGATTTCAAGAAAAAGGATATAAAAAATAAAGTTAAAGAATAAGCATTTTAAAATGGCAACATTGTGTTTGCAAATTGTTAATAATGATAATATTAATAACCATTATTAAAAATGGTTTATACGTAACTTATAAACCATTTTCCAATAAAAAAACTGGATCATGTACCATCAGCAGCCTTACAGAAAAATCTCACCTGATCCCATCTTATGCCAAAATCTCATGTAACGAAAAAACTAAGTCCAGCATGTCAGGAAAAATTTAAGTCCACCAAATTTTCAGCTTTTCCATTTCAAGCATTTTCCAGTTGATCTAACAAAAAAAACCAGTCTTTTTTTTTTAATTTTTCAAAGTGTTTTTTACGGCGCGGAAACTAATACGTTCAGCTCAGCAGGAAAAATTCAAGCCCGACCGCAAAAAATGTGGTCCGCCAAAGTTTCAGCTTTTCATTTCAAGCATCTTCCAATTGTTTCATAGAAAAATTATTACAAATTATTACAAATTATTTATTTGTAAGAAAGAAATTTTCTTTGAATTGACGAAATTTTTTTTTCAGTGGAATCAATTTTTTTTCAAAATCGATGCATAAATATTATTAAGCAATTTAAAGACGTTCACGCGATAATTCAATTTCTTCGAATTTACTTGAAGTTTGTACTATATGTCAAGTTAAGTATACTTTGTAAGTGGTAAAAATTTCAACCCACCTTCCGCTATTAAAATTTGAGAAATTCAATGTTAAACTTGAGCTTATTAATAAGCCTCTCTAGGCAGCATATATATTTTTACAGATATTAGTAAAAGCAGTTACCTTCGAATTGTTGTGAAAAACTGCTTTATGATTCTATGAAATATGTAGAATAATATGATACCAATTTTATAGTAGCTTCCGCTACTAATTTTTATGATACAGCTGTTCGAAAGATAACTCCTGTTATTTGTATATCTATATAGTGTTGCTTTTACAATAACATTTTTTAACTATTTTATTTGTATTATATACTAATTATAGAAAGCTATCATTATAAATTATCATAATAAATTACAATTTTCGCCTTTGCTGGGTGTGAACGTCCATAAAGAGGACTGCATGAGGAAGCTATGGGCGAAGTATCGGGGTAATTATGAAAAATCCTTAAAAATTCAAATTATAATCTACAAATATAATTTAACACATATAAGCAAAATATGTCGTCATTCATTACAAATATGCGCACAGGCATAACAGATTACGATTGGATTGGTCGTAATTTCAAGCTAATGTTAAGTTTAACTATATCAAAGTTATAAAATCGAAATTTACTATTTTTTGACGAAATTACTGAACATTATATTAAATATTTACAGAATAAAAAAGCTATGAAAACTTGTCAAAATACATTCTGTACTAACGTTTTAATAAAGGTGCTTATATAAATTATATCGTACATGCAGTAAGACAACAATAATGTCACCGTTGTCGAGCAAAACTTGTACATACACAATATACAAAATGCGAAATCTATTTTTTACATCGTTAAAGCATGCAACATTGGCTTTCTTTTTTATTTCCGTAAAAGGGTCAAGTACTTTGAAACTTGGGTGTAATACTCGGTCTCTTGGATGGAGAGGATTTTCTGCCATTAAGTGGACATTTAAATATTTGTCATTTAAATAGTAGTGGAAAACACATGATTCCTCTGCATATATAGGAAAACTGTGTCATGGAATGCAATTAAAGAAAATTAAAGAAACGGAATATGTTTACAATTTCAAAAAAGGATTAAAGTAATATGGTATTAATGCCAGAGAATAAACACCTCACTTAGAACGTCTAATAAACCGTTCTCTGAATAGAAATATTGAACCAAAGCTATAAATAATTATGTAATGGTACACCACGCATAATTTTTTATCCATCTGAAGAATTGACTTATGATTATTACGACACACGAAGGAAGAATTATATATGTTCCACCCCGTGCTACTATTGCACGAGCGCCCTTGCAAGGAACAGTTACAATTCAATGGGAAATTTGGCTGTAATTGATCTATCATCCTGGAAATTACATATAGCTAGCAGCATGCGATATGATGCGGTAGTTCCTAATTCAGAAATTCGAAAACATGAAAGTATGATTTCACACATGCAAGACTTACGTAAAGCAAATAAAGCGGTATATGGAGTAAAGTACGGTATAAGTACGTTTCTCCTTTAATAAATTTATATTCATATGGTTATAGTGTAAAAGGCTTTGTGCCTGATTACATACACTGCATTGGACACTCAGAGAAAAAAACCAGTAAGAATTACTATTTTCGCTAGTAATGTCAGATATGAGAAGAAAAATAAAGATATTTACTATCGTTTTTTAATTAACTACAATTTTTAATTTTGATATTTACTATTCAGACTAGTAAAAAATTTTAACTTATACAAATTATTATATTTTTTGTAATGAATTCAAAAGGTTTGTAGGATAATTTACTATTCTAGCTAGTAAAACGATTGACAACATAAGTTTGCTTAAAAATTTACTATTCTAGGTAGTAAAAAATTCAAACAAGGTAGCATAAGATTTTTTTATAAAAATAGCGTTCGGATTCTTTCTCACGTTCAAAGATACTTAGCTCTTTAAATAATTCGAATATTAAACCTAAACACCATTTTTTAGTACATTATCCCAGAATCATGGCTTTAATCGGTCCTTTATGGAACATATCGTGTATTAGATATGAAAGTAAACACAGAGAAAGTAAAAGTTTTTCGCGTGCAGCTATTAGCAGAGTAAATGTCAATAGAACAATAGCAATAAAACATAAGCTTGAATAAAATTATAGATTTTTGAAGAAAAACGAAGTTTATTGTTCTTTTATTTCTCACTGTGTAAAATTCATGAATCTAAATGATGTAGATTATTACTCACAGTTTGTATCGCTACTTCCTAAAGAGCTAAGTAAATGGGTTAATATTGCGAAGTGGATTACTATATCTGGACGAAAAGTTAAACAAGGAAGCATTATTGTAATTTTTTCAGATATTGGTCCGTTATTTTATTTGGTACATACTTTCATTCTAAAAGAAAAAGAAAACATCATCATTGTAACAAAAAAATATTTTAGATTACTATATTTTGATGAAAAATTTCAAGTATATGTTATTTGTGATGAAAATTGTTTTAAGTGGTTTATTTTATCAACTCTTGATATATTAAATGTTACGATAAGTCATACAAATGATATGAGTGATGGACGCAAGTGTATAATAAAAAATTGGATATAATTTAATAAAAAAAAGTATTTTTATTTTCCTTCAATTAATTTATTTTTGTAATTATATATATATATATTTTTTTTTATATTTTTTTTAATTATATTTATATTTATTTATTTAATAAAAAGTTTTATTAAAAAAACTTAACAGTAAACAAATTTATCAATTTTACACATATTAGAATTTCGTCCGCTCCCGCAAGTGGCCAAATCTTCATCGCTAAGTATATATACGAGTTTCAAAAATGAGATAGGAACCTGAGTAGAAACGAATTTAAGGGGAAAATGAGGACCTCAACAGGCACCTGAGAATGATTCTAAGGTCCTTCTAAGGTAT
>JAWWEM010000010.1:26827738-26850713 GCA_035582935.1 Ormyrus thymus
CATTAATTTAAAATTTTGAATCTAAACGGCCTATTGAATGTATATTAATTAATATTTTAAATAAGTTGAAAAATTTGTTTAAATAATGTCAATTTTTACCTTATTAATATCCTCTACGTAGTGAATTCCTGGCGATAAACCTCCATGTAGACAGAGAAATTGATTGTTCATTATTGCCGCCAGCGGCAAACAATCAAATGCTTCCATGCAAGCATTGTAGATTTTTTCAGAGTATTTAATTTCACCTGGAATATAAAGTTGATGCTTACAATTATTTTAAACTGCCTATACTAAAATACACGCATACGCATATTATTTATTGAAGTATATAACGCAATCGATAACTAAGTAAAGGTAAATTTGGTTAATATTTATGGCAGATTAAAAAATAAAAATAATAAAAATAAAATTTTACTAACACTCTGTTTTAAATGTAAAGAATGTTGTAAGATGACGACATTCGTGATTTCCTCTCAACAGGAAGAAATTATTTGGGTAACAGATTTTAAGAGACCACAAATATAAAACACACTGTGAAAAAGAAAACGATTTTTTTTACTAAAATTTATTAAAAAAATTTTGATTTAATAAAACTTACCTCCATACTAAAACTACCTCTATCGACGTAATCTCCGAGGAAGAGATAATTTGTTGTAGTTAGTGAGCCACCGATTTCGAATAATTTCATCAGATCGTAAAACTGCCCGTGAATATCGCCACAAACTAAAATTCATTAAATAAAACTGTAGTAATTCTTTAATCTAAACCAATGTATTATAATCCCTATAAAAATGAGTACCAGAAATTGGTTCGCCAACGTAAATTACATTGTTTTCTTTGCGAAAAATCTTGGCTCCTTCATTTATTATTCGCAGAGCCGCTGACTCTTCTAATCTGCCTTCGAGGATCAGGTGTTCCTTGAGTACTTCATGACGAGGTAAACCGTTTTCCTCAAAAATATCAACTTCCTTTAATTTATATCTCGGTGGACACGGAACGTCTAAGTAAATTCAGCATTTTATTTCACCAGAATGAAATTTAAATTTCTTCAATATAGTAGTTTCTTTAAGAAAACCATATTTCGAAAACTTACCTGGCATAACCCTGTCATTGGATTTTTTCTCAGGAGATTGTATCAGCGCAATATTTAGCACGTCCTCCTCGCATTGTTGTAAACTATCGTTCGGCGTTTCTGGTTTTTTTAGCGACAACGATAAATCCAGAGTTTGAAAAGACTCCGTATTCGTATCCCGAATCGATTCAGCTTCATTGTCTTCATCAGTAAGATGTTTATCATCATCAGTCTTTGGTAAATCATACAAAAAAATGGAATTTCTATGGTTTAAGATCTTTATTTCTGGCGAACGATCATCATCGCTTGAAACATCAATAGTTGCTTCATGTTTTGGTAGCACCAAATCCAGGAAAATGACGGAACTAAAATAAGAAAATAAACCGTCAATGGCATAAAGTTATTCAGGAATTCGGATTTGGGTAGAAATTTTTTTATTTCATAAATTTCTAGTTTATCTATAAAAACAATTAAGTCATGTCTTTGCATAAGTTAAAGAATGAGAGGCTGATAGGTTAGTTAAGTGCGAAGATATAGGATATTAATGTAGAAAAAAAGAAACGAAAATTAAAGTATATAAATAAAAGGCGACAAAGATGATGAATGTAAATAGTCTGGATAGAATTAGACTAAGGTGCCTGATTTAAATTTTAATGTAAACAAAGGATTAATATGTAATTTTTATGTATTATTGTATCATAATATTTATTTATAATATTTGTATTAACCAGTCAATTTCTGGAACATGTAAAAAAGCTGAAATTAATATATATATATATGTATATATAATTACGTCATGTTTTCCTTCTTTCGAATAAGTAAAAATTAAAAAAGATACAGCTGTTTAAAATTCTTGAAACGTCCCGAACATAATGAAAATATTGTGTTCGTGCGTGTATATTATATTCTACGAAATTAGCATTGCGCTACTTTTATGATTTTTTTTTTTTATAAAGATATTTTTTTTTTAAAACGTTTTTTAACGCAGTGAGTGATTATTCATACAATTTTTAGAAGCAACCCGAAAGTAAATTAGAAAAATTAGAGCCTCCAAAGATTTCTTTTAACTCCATTAATTTTTAAAAAATTGTAATCCAGAATTTTGCCTTTTTGTCCGCGTCATTTCATCTCAACTATAAATACTATAACTAAAATTTTACTCTCCTTAAACGAAAGCAAGAAGTATATTAAAGAAATCGGTGAGCCATCCACATAATTTCCATACTTATCAACAGTCTCCTTATCGTCGCTGTTCAAGTCGAGATCTTGTAACTTGTCAATGAGTTCGTTCGGGAAATCAGATTTGTTTACTTCGCTTTCCTGATGCGAATCTGCATCGCGAATAACATCCATGACCTCGTCGTGGTTCTCTTCGTCCGCGACGGTGCTGGTAGAGGCTTCTTGACGCCGCCACTGGCTGCTCTCCGCACTGGACTTCATCAAAAGCACCGTCACCGACGAAACGTGGGTTTCCGGACTTAGGGGCTGTTCTGCGGAGTTCTGCAGCTCGTTGCCCGATGTCGAACTTACTACGTTACTGAAAATATTGGGTTTTAGACATTTGATGACGGGTTTTTAACGACTCCTTATAAGGAGTCGTTATACATTTATAGTCTCCTACAACATTTTTTTATAAGAAAACGTAAAAGTTGTGTTAAATTTTTTTTAATATTACTATTATATACTTCGTAGAAAAATAAACATTGGTATTTATTATAGAATTAGTTATTTAAATATTTAATGTATACAAACTCGATTAATATCGTAAATTAAAACAAATTTAAGTACCCTGTCGGAAAAACCTGGTAAAATGGTGCAAATACACACATATAACCCGATACCGGTATCGGGTTATATGTGTGCATTTGCACCAATTTTACCAGGTCCTTATAAGGTTTTATCGGACTTTTTCAATAGGGTAGTAAAATGAACAAATAATTCACTGTTTTGTTCCTATTATACGATCACAGTTCTTACAAATTAACGGACATAAATTTAATTACGCAATATGTGCGAAAGTTATTACTTTTTCAGAATTTTTTTTTATTAATTTTAAAACGATTTTCTTCGCAAAAAGATATTTTTACTAAAAAACTTATCTACCTGCACGTATCTTCGGTAAAATTCAAATCTTCGGTTGGTTTTTCCATTATGATACCTGCTTACGTTGACGATATTCAAACTTATACTGCTCGTAAACAAAATACATTTGTATAGCCAGGGTATGTTGCCGTTTCGGAACATACCCCCAGAAATCAAAGCTGTTAATGAGCCAATCATATTTGATTTCTATTAAAAAACAGGTTTCATCGGAGAGTCAAATATTTCATTTCCAAATTTCATTTTCAAAATTGTTATCCTTTTTTACATATTACGCCGAATATGAATGCAATTTTTTCGCAAATTTTTAATAATAACAAACTGCTATACATGCATTATTTTAATTACAAAATAGTTAATTGATGTCTTAAAAAGTCATTTTTAGTTGAAATAGTTTAATTTTCTTTGTTAGAAAATCACTATTTTAGTAATCCTATTATCAACAATCTTAAAATCATTAAAGAATAAAATTAAATAAAAGTAAAACTGAAGTATTTTCAATTTTGAATTGATTGATTTAATAAAATTTTTAAACTATTATGTCGTTGCAGCGACGTACTCTTCTGCAGAACTACTGCAACTTGGAATCAATATTATAAAAATACAAAAAATTTTTATTATTATTTATTTTAAACCTAAATCATAACTCCTCAATATGTCTATAATAATTTTGTTTTATATTTGTTATATTTAAAATAATCAACTAATATGTCTTTTCTTAATTCATTCGCTTTTGCAACATTTCATTATATTAATCGATTATTATTATAGGGTCACTTATAATTATGTTCTAATTCAGCGGGAAGTCAGCGCCATGTTGATTTCCGTAACTAAAAAAGTAGAAATACATCACACACGTGTTTTAAAACAACTTAACCTAACTTTGCGGCGTCGGCTTTTTAGGTGAACTACGTTTTGTTAAATATTTTAAAATGTTACTAAGAAGTTTGCAATCTTTTTGTGAAAGGCATGAGATGTATCAGGATAAATTTTCTTCTTTCATCAAACATACAGTAAGCACAGTTAAGTTTATAATTATCGAAATACTGTTTAACGTAAATAAATGTATTCTTTTCCAGGAATTATCAGAAGAAGATGAAGTAGAAATTCTGGAATTATTATGTGTTTTTTTAATGGATCCAAAATGTACAAAAGATGTAGCAGAATGTTTTCCTCAAGTGTTGCTTATTTTGTTAACTATGTCAATAAAAAATGACGAAAATTCAAAAACCAAATTCCATGATGCTGATCTTGTTCATAGATTAAACTGTACAATCATAGGAAAGTTAATTTTAATACATCCAGATGTTCTAAAGTAAGCTTTTATTTACATTATTTATAATAATACATGTGTTACATGTTTATTTTTTAAATTTCAGTTTTGCATTACAATATTTCGAAACAAATCCTTCCCCATTTGAAAATCCAAATACAGAGACTGATCAATCTATAAAATCAAAAAAGCAGAAAACAAGTCAATCTCTTGTTGAAGTTTCAGATTACGAAATTGTAGAAGCATGTTATAAGATTTTAAAGGCTTCACCTGATAACTTTAAGTACAAATGGAATTGGTCCAAATTTTATAAATATTTGAGAAATAAGGATGATGGAGTAAAATGGTAATAAATTTAAATAATTTTATTATAATTAAATCATAAATTACGCTTCAAAATTTTAAACTAAATGAAATACATTGCAGGCTTGCTGTAAAATGTGTTGGTATAGTTTTAGAAATGTCTGAGGTATTGCAATCTAGTTGTGCTAGAAGTTTAATTGATGACGTTGATAAGTTTATCACTGAAGTTAAAAAAGATGATGTAAATATTATTTTACAATTAAAAAATTTTTCAAAAGAAACAGAAAGATTAGCAAAAGCTGTATCATCAGTTGTGTCTGTCGCTGGTGTTTTATTACCAGTTTTTGACAGCAAAATAAAAAATGTAAAAACTGACTTGATTTCTGTACCGTCTATGGAAGAAAATCTTAGAAGTTTGGCATTAGCAGTAGCATCACGAAAATGCATATGTTTGCAAGGAGCTGTCGGATGCGGTAAGACAGCAATTGTAGAATATTTAGCGACAATAACTGGACATGGAGCCACAGATTTCATTAAAGTACAACTAGGAGATCAAACAGATTCAAAAATGTTATTAGGTACTTATAGATGTACGGATATACCTGGAGAGTTTATATGGCAACCAGGAGTTTTAACTCAAGCTGTAACAGCTGGAAAATGGCTGCTTTTAGAAGATATTGACAGTGCTGCATTAGATGTTGCTAGCGTTTTAAGTAATTTATTAGAAACTGGTACTTTATCAGTACCAGGATATCGAGACACCATTCATGTTAAAAGTGAATTTCAATTATTTGTAACTCAAAGACTTATTCATACTATGTCTGGTCTTCATCGACAAACATCAGGAGCAACAAGTTTATTGGAAAAACATTGGCTGTGCGTTAACATAACACCATTATCAAAAGAGGAATTAATTATTGTTGTTCAAACTTTGTTCCCAGTATTAAATACTGTTGCTACAAAAATGGTAGATGTTTTCTTACTGTTTTCAGTTGGAAATCATGAAATTAATTCTAATGAAGTCAGTGAAGATGATGGAGCAATTTTAAAGACTGGAAGATTAATTTCTACTAGAGATTTGATAAAATGGTGTTCAAGAGCATCATTAGATTTTGTAGTTTCATCACCAGAATCAGCGCTAAAATTATTTCAAGATGCAATTGATATTTTCTGCTGTTCTGTCCCAAATGAAGGTGAGTAAACTTTTTATTTTCTTATAACTATTTTAACAATATATTTTTTACATAATTTATTAATTATTTTAAATAATAAATCTTCAATTTTTTACAGATCAAAGATTGACACTAGCAGTGGCTATTGGTAATAAATTAGGAATCATTAGAACAAAAGCTGAATACTTTACTCGAACACATAAACCATCCATTACAGTTTCTGCAGAATACTTTGTTGGTGGGCGCAGTAAACTCAAAAGAAAGAAATCTGAGATTATGCAAACTGAAAAGACTTCAATAAAATTCTCATTTACACGACCATCTGCCTGCTTGCTTGAACGAATAACAAGTTGTGTAGCACAGAATGAGCCAGTTTTGCTTGTTGGAGAAACTGGTACAGGAAAAACTAGTTCAGTTCAATATTTAGCCCGCAGTACTGGGCAAAAATTAATTGTTATTAATATGAATCAGCAAAGTGAAAGTGCTGATCTTCTTGGGGGGTATAAACCAGTGGATCTAAAAATTTTAATTTTCCCAATTAGAGAAGAATTTGAAATGCTCTTTCGTTCATTTTTTGCTGTAGAGCCAAACAAGAAATTCTTGCATCATGTTGGAATGTGTTATGAAAAAAACAGATGGAAAACTCTGGTTGGTTTAATGAGTACTAGTACAAATGCTGCTCTTAAAAGATTAAGAAGTCAAATTGCAAGTCTCGATGGTGAATCAAAAGATGACAAAATTATTAATAACAAGATAACGCTTGACAAGTGGGAGAAACTTTCTGTAAAACTAGATAAATTAACATCTCAGGTCAAGGCTCAATTTTCAATAGCATTTGCTTTCATTGAAGGAAGTTTAATAAAAGCATTGAAAGAAGGTTATTGGGTTCTTCTTGACGAAATCAATTTAGCCAATGCAGAAACTTTAGAATGCTTGTCAGGTTTGCTGGAAGGTTCTTCAGGCTCTTTATCTTTGCTTGAAAGAGGTGACAAAGAATCTATTAAAAGACATCCAGACTTTACAATATTTGCCTGTATGAATCCAGCAACAGATGTCGGAAAAAAGGAACTTCCAGTTGGTTTACGAAACAGATTCACTGAATTTTACGTTGACGAACTCACGGAACGTTCTGACTTGCAACTTCTAGTCGGTTCCTATTTGGAAGAACTGAATTTACCTGCTGATAAACAGGAAGCGATTGTAAAATTTTATTTAAACGTACGTAAAGAAGCAATGTGGAGTCTTTTTGATGGAACAGCTCATAAACCTCATTACAGTTTAAGAACTTTATGTAGAGCTCTAAGCGTTGCTGCTACTAATCCATGCAATGTAGTTTTAAGATCATTATATGAGGCATTTTGTTTAAGTTTTCTTACTCAATTGGACAATAAATCTTATCCTATTGTATTAAAAATGATTGTGGAAGCAATCTTGGATAAGAAAACAGCTAAATCTGTTATAAATTCACCCATTCCAAAACCAAGGTAAAAAAATAATTGTAACAAATTAGTGCTTACACAAACTTTCAATTATAAACGGTTAAAACTTTTTTTGCCGATTATTATTTTGACATATTTAAACAAAAATATGTATTAAATTACTCCATTTTGTAGATGCTCTCCAGGTGAAGACTACATCGAATTCGAAGGTTACTGGGTAATTAAAGGTAGCATAGAGCCAGAAACTCCAAAGAACTACATTCTAACACAATCTGTGAGACGCAATTTGAAAGATGTAGTACGTGTTGTGTCGATTGGAAAAATGCCTCTTCTTCTCCAGGGTGACACATCCGTTGGAAAAACAAGTTTAATTACATACCTTGCCAAAGCTTCAGGCCATGTTTGCGTGAGAATCAACAATCACGAACACACGGATTTACAGGAATACGTAGGAAGCTATGTTGCTGACGACACTGGTAAATTAGTATTTAAGGAAGGAGTTCTCGTTGAGGCGATGCGAAAAGGATACTGGATAATTTTGGACGAATTGAATTTGGCACCAAGTGACGTACTGGAAGCTTTAAACAGAGTTCTCGATGATAATAGAGAACTGTTCATACCAGAAACTCAGGAAACCGTAAAGGCACATGAGAACTTTATGTTGTTTGCCACTCAGGTAAAGAATTTTTTCATTAACTCTAATGAATTAATTCTTAAAGTTAAAATTAATTAATCAAATTTTTTTAATATTTAAATATACATTATAAATTTTTAAAATTATAAAACACAAATATAAATTTATTTTTAGAATCCTCCTGGTTTGTACGGTGGTCGAAAAGTTCTTTCTCGAGCTTTTAGAAATCGTTTTGTCGAACTTCACTTCGATGAAATACCAGCGAATGAACTTGAAACCATATTACACGAACGGTGTAGTATGCCGCGGTCTTATTGCAAGCAAATAATATCAGTCATGACGGATTTGCAAATACGAAGAAAAAATACAGCAACATTTGCTGGCAAACAGGGCTTTATAACTCTTAGAGATCTTTTCCGTTGGGGCGAAAGATATAGACTAGCTCCTGATATGGGCAATCAACTTTATGATTGGAGTCAGCATTTAGCAGATGAAGGCTTTCTCGTACTAGCTGCTAAAGTACGTAAATCAGAAGAAGCAAATGAAATAAGGTAAAAGAAGTTTTGTTTACTGCAGACGTAAATTGTAAATAACGAATATATTAATTTAAAATTTTATATACAGGCAAGTCATAAAAAAACATTTAAAGCGCGATGTGGATCCAGAAAACCTGTTTACTTTGAGCGACAAAACATCATCAGTCACCAAATCAATTTTAGAGGCCATTAAACAACAAGACGATTCAGCCTTTGGACATATTGTTTGGACTTATCACATGCGAAGAATGGCAGTACTAGTTAGAAAATCTTATCAATTTAAAGAGCCTGTGCTGCTTGTAGGAGAAACTGGAGGTGGCAAAACAACAATATGTCAACTAATTGCTAAGGTGTGCGGGAAAAAATTATACATGGTGAATTGTCATATGCATACTGAATCGTCTGACTTTTTGGGCAATCTAAGACCTGTCAGAACTCACGATGATGACGAAAATCAAAAATTATTTGAGTGGGTTGATGGACCTCTCATAAAATCTATGCAGTTCGGAGACTTTTTCTTGGCGGATGAAATTTCTTTGGCAGATGACAGCGTTTTAGAAAGACTGAATTCTTTATTAGAGCCTGAAAGAAGTCTTTTATTAGCAGAAAAGGGAATTGGCATTGGAAATGATTTAGAAGATGCTAATAATACAATCGTTGCAAGTGATGATTTCTTTTTTATTGGTACTATGAATCCTGGCGGTGATTACGGAAAGAAAGAGTTGTCTCCAGCATTAAGAAATCGTTTTACCGAAATTTGGTGTGATGGTTGTACTGAAAGAAAAGATTTAATGGCGATTATTCAACACAACCTTAGCAAAGAAATTGAAAATCGTAAGAAAGAAATTGCAGAATCGATATTAAATTTCGTGGAATGGCTTTCTACTTCAGATGTTGGAAAAAGGTTTACTGTTAGTATCAGAGATATTTTAAGTTGGGTTAACTTTATAAATTTTTGCTTAGTGGACAATCAAAAGTTTAAATTGAGTCTTCCTGATGCGTATTATCATGGAGCCTGTCTTACATATATTGACAGTTTAGGCTCTGGTCTAACAAGTATGGAAAGGTAAGTAAAACTAGTAAATGGTGAAAGTTTTAATAAAATACATCAACAATATTAATTTTAAAACTAATATTTGTATTTTCAGCATTGAAAAATTAAAAGTGTTTAAAGAAAGCGCCTTTTCATTCTTACGAAATCAAACTGCCTCTTTAAAACCACAATCCTTTCAAGATTCTATGGAAATCGATGTAGAAATACCAAAACCTACAGAGGATGTATTTGGCATTGCTCCTTTCTTCATATCTAAAGGTTTAGATCCTTGTAGTAGAAACTCTGTGGCTTTCACATTTCATGCGCCTACTACAAAAGAGAACTGTCTCAAACTTCTTCGAGCTCTACAACTTCGAAAGCCTCTTCTTTTGGAAGGTAGTCCCGGTGTTGGAAAAACATGTCTTGTTTCTGCTCTTGCAAAAGTATCAGGTCATACTTGCTTACGAATAAATCTTAGCGATCAGACAGATATATCAGACCTTTTTGGCGCTGATCTTCCCGTTGAAGGCGGAAAGGGTGGTGAATTTGCTTGGAAAGATGGTCCCTTTTTGCGAGCGTTAAAAGCTGGTCACTGGATTCTCTTGGATGAATTGAATTTAGCATCACAATCGGTACTCGAAGGTCTGAATGCTTGCTTTGACCATCGTGGAGAAATTTACATTCCTGAATTAGGAAGAACCTTTACTGTGAAACCCGAAACAAAATTATTCGCTTGTCAAAATCCTTTGAGGCAAGGTGGCGGGAGACGAGGATTACCTAAGTCATTCTTAAATAGATTTACTCAAGTATTTGTAGATGCTTTGACAGATAATGATCTGCAGTTCATCGTAACTTCTCAATTTCCAGATATTCAACAAGACGTTATTAGTGAAATGATTAAATTTAATTCTAAATTAGCAAAGGAAGCAGGAATTAATTGGGGTTTCTCGGGTGCACCTTGGGAAATGAATTTAAGAGATGTTACTAGATGGTGCGAAGCTACAATAGCTGCCGCTGAAAGAGATGCAGATGGTAATGGTATTTGTAACCCTGGTTGCTGTGTGGAACTTATTTATGTTGACAGAATGAGAACTAAAGAAGATAAAGCGAAAGTAAGGATTTTTTAAGGTTTTTAAGCATATTACAGAATATATTTTAAGTTTCAATTTAATATACGACTACGTTTAATTTACAGGTGATAGAAATGTATAAAGAAACGTTTTCAGAAAAAACGTATCCAATCTTGACTTCACCAGAAATGCATGTTACTACTGATAACGTTTACTTTGGGGATGTAGCTCTCCAACGAACCAATACATCGGTATATAACGATCAAAATTTCTTAATACTTCGTGATCAAATAAAAACTTTGAGAAGTTTGGCACAATGCGTTAAAATGAACTGGATGTCGATACTGGTAAGAATTTAAAAAAATACTTTATTAAAAATGGGTTAATTATATGTACTGTATGTATAAAATTATTGTAGGTTGGAGGATCTGGTTGTGGAAAAAGCAGCATTGTTCGAGTGTTAGCGCAAATTACAGGTCAAAAATTAAAGTCTTTAGTAGTTAATTCAGCAATGGATACAACAGAAATTTTAGGTGGTTTTGAACAAGTAAGAATTTAACTTAAAAGTTTTGTTAAAATTAAAAAAAAAAAAGTAAAACTGCTTACATAAATAAATATACCCAGTCGTAATAATATTGATATTTTTTAAATTTTTAGACTGACTATAACCGACATCTTGAACAACTTGTTGAGAAAACAGAAATTTTGCTCACCCACTGTTTAAAAACAAAAGTTAACAAAGAAAATATTAATCAGATAGAAAAATACCAAGCTTTGATTGAAAAAGTTCGTGAACTTTCGGAAGGTAAATATTTTTTTAATTTCATGATTTTATTCATACTTTACAAAAATTATTTAAAATAAAAATGAACTTTCATATTATTTTAGGAGAATGTGAATCTGTGACAATGGTTCAGGCTACAGAACTTTTCCTTAATAAAATTGGAAGACTTGAAAAATTGTTAAAAGAAATGATTAGTCTTGAAAAAATAGCTGAAACTGAATTGGAAAAAATTAAGATTAATTTAGAAAAACTGAAAGATTTTGTCGAGCAAGATAAATGTTTAAATGCTGGAGGTAAATTTGAATGGGTTGACAGCATACTTGTAAAGGTAAATATTTTTCTAGTCTAGAAATTAAAGTCAATTTATAAGTAAAAAGAATTGTTTTCTTTTAGTGTCTTGAAGAAGGAACTTGGTTATTAATAGACCAAGTAAATTTATGTAGTCCAGCAGTTTTAGATCGTCTTAATGGACTCTTGGAACCAAATGGAGTCCTCAGTATCGGTGAACGTGGAGTCGATAATGATGGAAACGTTGTAACTGTTAAGCCTCATAAAAATTTTAGGCTATTTTTAACAATGAATCCAAAATATGGAGAAATTTCAAGGTATTATGCGTTAAATATACCCGTTACATACAAATATTTTTATGATAATGACCGGATAACAATTTTTTAGGGCTATGAGAAATCGAGGTGTCGAAATATTTATGTTAAACTATAATGAAAATTTGGATTCTGGCAGACTTGATTTCAGATCTTTATTGTTTACTAGTGGCTTATCAAAACGCAATCATCAGGAAGCATTGATGGCTGTTCACAAACGAATGTCTGAAGATGCATCGAATGTTGATAGTCTAAATGTTATTCAATTACTGCACAGTGCTTTTCTCATAACTCAACAACTATCTCGTGGTTTTCCAGTATCTCAAGCTTTCAAAACATCATGTACCGACGTCTACTTGAAAGCTCGGTCCATCTTTCATCGTGAAACTCGAATGCGTTTATCTTCGATATTAGATGATACAATTCGTGAATTCGAGGTAGACGAGAGTGACGCGTATGTGTTTGATCTAGAGGCTGCCACATGCAGCGTTCGAAATTTACAAGACAATTCAAAACTGACTCTTGTTAAACAACAAGGACTCTTAATGGATTGGTGTACAAAAGGATATTTTTGGGTAGCAAAGAATAGTGCTGAAATTGGCAGTCCAATTTCACTAAAGACTGACTTTATTAATGAATTTTTCACGTCGATGATTGATCAGCCTCAAATTTTGAGCATTGAAATATGTGATATTTTACCTTACGTACTACTCAATTTTTATGAGCGATCGTGTATTAGTGACGTAGAATTGCGAAAAATATGGGTATCTAATATATTCCAACAAAATCCTGATTTCAGAGTTTTAGATCTTAAGAATTCCTTAATGTCTGAAGACCTTCTATCGTCTAAGATTACTGAATGCGACCAAAAATTTCCATGGGATAGAAAGTACTTCAAGAATGCTAATAACTTAGCATTACTTTTATTCTACGATAGTATAGTCGTTAACCCTGAGATAGAAAATAATTGGAAACTAGATAACAGTGAAAAAGCTATCACCATCGCTCAGTTTTCAAAAGCTCATCTTGACGGTAAATTTTATCTTACAGTAAATAAAATTTATATGAAATATTCCTTGGAAACATAATAATAACTTGTATTTTTTACTAATTTATACTTTAATGTTCCAGGTAAAATGACAATCAAATTAAAAGACAATCCTCTAATTACAAATTATGTAACATTTTTACTTCAAGTTAAAAAGTATTTTGACCACATACTGAAGAATAGTAAAACATTAATAGATAATACTAAATATGTAATTCTTAGACAAAATTTAAAGTGGTTTTCAAGATTTTGCCTTTTAGGTAATACAGAACTCTTAAACAAAAGAAATCAATCCAAAAATATGTTTGAAAATTTAGACGAAATTGTCTTATTAATGAAAGTTCACTATAAATGGTTAACAAAGTTCTTAAGATATGTAGATGGAAACCTAAAAATTGATAATCCAGATACTAATTCCATGGAAGATCGAAATATTTTAAAGAATATTATAGATGAGATCGATAATAGTTTAATGTCTGTTTATGATCCATTTAGAAAAATATGCAAAGCTTTCAAAAAATGTATCAAATCACCATTACCTTATTCATCGGAAATTACTTTAAATACATGCTCAGTTCTTCAAAATGTAACAGATTCATTTTCACCTTTAAAAAATAAGTACATTAGTAGTAATTTAGAAACCGAGTCAAAATTTATAACTCTTCAATCTGAAGAAGCTGTGCAAATTCGATCACAATTAATTTCATTATGGCAAAGTATTTATGATAATGAATCTCTTGATGAAGACATATTTTCAATCTTAGAAAATGTCAAGAAATATTGCCAGACACATTTAAACATAAATGAAACTAATGAAGATAATACTTCTGAAAAATTACAAAACTTAACTTTAAAAGAAATGAATCAAATTTCAACAAAAATTCAACTCTGGCCTATTCACGAGTATATGTTTTTGATATTCGTAAAAATGTTCCAAAGAAAGTTGTGTGAACAATTAATTCAAAATGAAGGTAATATTGTTCTTCCTTCAACTTATCTTTCAACTCAGCATGTAAATATTCCAAATATACCAATTGAGCTACTGGCAATATTAAATGCAATTTACACAAAGCAACATAATCCAGAAGAAAGAAATCGTCTAAGATTTGCTTTATTTAATTGGTTTTTAAGATTCAATGAAAATTCCTATGCCATTAAACACTTTAAACAGGTGAGCATGCAATTTATAATATTTAACTGTATTCTTTTTATACTAATATGGAGTAAATTAAATCTTTGAAATTATCAATTGTTTAGGTATCACATTGGAAGTTTGAAAACACCGAAAATAAAAATAATGTTTCTGAAATATTAGATTACAAAAATCTTGCAAATGGTCCAATACTTGTTCGACTTGTGTCAGAACTTCTTCTCAATAAATTGCAGCATACACGCACTGAAAAATCTTTAGTTACTGGCGTGAATCTTGGAAGCTTTAATGCACGTCTACAGCAATTAAGTACACTCAATAATATTTTGTGGAAGAATAGCGTAGCTCTTAATTCAGATCGATTTGATCTGGAATCTAACGATTTACAAAGTTTGCTCTGTCTATTAAAGGAATTTTCATCGATTTGCGAGCAAGTTGATGACAATATTTACTTGAAAAACTCGCTAGAAGTGCAAAATCAAAATTCGTCTATAAAATCAACTATTGCTAATGAATATTTAATACCATTGGAGAAGCTGCAAAATATTTCAGATACTTTAACGACAGAAGCTACCAGTCTAAACCGAGGAAAAGCTTGGGCTTTACTTGGATACCTTCAAGCATTTATATATGGTAATGTGGGCTATATTGATCCTGTTCATAAAGTAATTTTAAAACTCAAATATGTCGAAGAAAACATTACAGACTGCGAATGTACTGTGTATGTTGCTAGAGTGTGTTCAAGAATCTTAGGTCTAATGGATGACAATACAGCACATCCGAGACTTCCTGTAATACAAGCAAGACTTGAAAGCTTAAACGATCAAAGAAATATTTTGCGAAATTTAAAGGCTGTCAGGCCTACTAATACTGAATTTATCGCTTTGTCCAAAGAGTTTACTAATTTTCGAATGGCTCTTGGTTCTTACAGTACGGTTAATAAGCATATAGAACGATTAATTGACACTATAACAGAACTGGAAAATGAGGTTCGTTAAAATATTTATATTTATAAAAAATTATATTTACGGTTTGATAGTGATGTTTAATTTAAAATTTATAAAATTAATTTCAGGTTAATACAAATAATATAGAAGCAGCAAAATCTGCGCAGAGAGAAGCCGAAATTTGGTTAGAATCAGTTCGTAAGTTTATGGAACAGATAGAAACTCGATTTTTATCAGGCTATCCTGACATTATCTACCCGATACTTTCTGGACTTGCTCAGATGCGTCATGGAATCAAAATTCTCATGGATGAGAGTAGCAGTTGCATAGCTGTTGCTGAATCAAGCTTCGGTTCTGCAAAATTAGAAAACTTCGTTTGTAACTTGGTGCGTTTCCCTACTATCGGTCCAAATCAAGAAAATCTTCTGAGTCTTGTAGATCTCTGTACGTCTCATGACAGCAGAGAAATGCTGAGTGTTAATATAAAGACGGAGAACACCTTTGTAGCCTTACAGGAACAATTTCGTTTAACAATCACGGGTCTTTATGAATTATACAATTATATTGTACTTAAGGGAAGTTTAACAAAGGATTTGTGGACCCAACTAAATACTCTTCTGCAACAGATAGTCTTAATCTGGCGACAGCAACAGAAGCACATTGAAAAGCGAGAAGCTGAAAAAGATAGTTTATATAAAAATCAAGTGAAGGTACTTTCGGAAAGTTTAACTGATGAAGAACAAATCGTTCAAGAACTTAAAAATCTGTTTCCTTCTCACCGCGATGATGATTTTGCTGATGTTGATGATAATTTTCAACCAAGTCTAGAAAAGAATGTCAAAGTACAGAGTAAAAAAGAAGATTACGGAGCCCTAATTACCGATAATGACATGATCGAGGTACTTTAAATATTTATTTACTTTATTTACATTTATTTTATTTATCTTAATTTATTCTATTTACTTAACTGATATTTTACACTATTATATTATTTTGTAGGTTCAAAATATACATTCTAAAATTATTAAATCATTTACAACTTCTGAATGGCTCTATAAAAACTCTACAGAAACGCGTCCTGATTTTATTGAACCATTACTACAGCGTTATAAAACATTCAGTCTCATATTGGACGAGGTTGCTCCAGCTCTTAGTAATGAATTAACCGGTCAACTTTATACAAGCTTGAATGTACTTACAAAACTAATGGCTCGTCTCGGTGAAGGCGAGACATTAAATCCCGATAGTTGCTTAAAGGCAGTCAAGGAAACTAACAAACTATATTACAAAGATTATTACAAAGACAGCAATGTCGAAGAAGTTAAGCAATGTGTACCTTTATTAGAAAGTATTTTGAAAAAAGTAACAGAGTTATTGACAGAATGGCCAGAACATCCAACGCTAATATCAATACAGATAATTTTACAGAGAATCTACTCTTTCCCTGTCACTTCAGCAGTGGCAAGATTTTTAACTGGTTTAGAGTTACTGTTAGTCAAAATGCACGAATGGGAAGAAACTGCTCACAGCGGTGTATCTTTGTCAGAGTATACCTTAGCACTAACCCAACAAATTATTTCATGGCGAAAATTGGAGCTGGCTTGCTGGAAGGATTGTTTAATGACAGCTCATTTAAGATTGAAATCACGTACATCAAAATGGTGGTTCTTCTTGTATGATTTGTTTGAATCTTACATTACAGAGCAAGAGCCTTCAGGTAATATTGTATTGAAAAGTCATTCACATATTTAAGTTTAAATAAAAATAAATAAACAACATCTATTTACAGGTGAGCAATATTCTGATAAAGAGCCTATAACAACTAAGAAATTTATAGAGTCACTAGAAACTTTCATGAGTGAATCTCCTCTTGTTGAATTTGAACCTCGGCTAGAATTAATTTTAACGTTCCACTGTCACACTTATTATTTGAGTCCAAGCATTGAAAGAGATGAATTACTAGCCATTTCTTGGAACATTTACAATTACTACAACCAATTTTTACCAGATATAAATTCTAAAATAAACTCGATCAAAGCGCCAATTGAGAAAAAACTGAAGGACTTCGTTAAAATCGTTCGTTGGAACGATATCAATTACTGGTCAGTAAAAGAAACTGTAGAAAAAACTCATCGTGCGCTACACAAGTTTATCAAGGAGTTTGAGACCAGTTTGCAAGAATCTGTAACGCCCTTCTTGATCGTAAAACCTGTTTACAAAAGCGAAGCTGTGAGTTAAATAAAATTGCACCAATGTAATTCTAATTTTTAATAAAAATTAAAAAATGAATTTGTTTCTTTTAGGGCATTTGGGACCGTCCAGAGAATGAAGAAACTTGCAGTATTGATCCAGAAGATTACCTCATTCCTACACCAAAAGATTTACTTACTAATATGCCACCTACCAAAATAGATATAATTGCAAGAGCCGATGATCATTACTTAACTCGAGCGAAAAAGCTATGTAAAGAAACTATTTTGACTTCCCTTTATCCTGGCTTAAGAGTTGGTTTTGAAGAATTCATTGAAGAATTCGTAGCGCATAGTTCACGCTTACGTGCTCTCGAAATCGATACGACATTACCGAAACCAAAGCAAAAATCTCAAGCTAAAAATATTTTACAACAAAAACGTATGGCTCTAGCTGATTATTTTAAGGCATTGATAGCTTTTGGTGTTTCGCATAGATTAGGAAATTTAGCATGGAAAAATAGAGTAGATGAAGTTTTGGACTTTACTATACCGCCTATAGAGTTGAAAGCCGCATTTCAAGATTCATTCGAGACTGGGGCAATTGATAAGAAAACATTAGTACAGTGGAATGGTTGTGAAAGGTAACATTATTTATTTAAATTAACAATTTTTTAATTTGTGTTAAAAAAACTTTATAATTTTAATAAATATAATATTTTCAGATACTATTATAATTCGTTAATAAAGCTTAATGCCTTGAATCGCACACTTTTAACAAGCAAAACTGATTTAGGAGCCCAAAATATTGAGTGGTGTAAAGGCTTCTCTACTCATCTCATGCTTATGGCTAACAAGCAAAAGAAATTACTTGCTTCAGTTCTTGATTACTTTGTAAGCTTGCGAACTCAAGTATCAAATCTGTCCAGTATGAATAGTGATGACTTTATAACTAGAAAGCAAAAAGATTTATGGACGATTTCTAAAAATTTAAGAGAATTGTTAATAATAGGACAAGCATGCTTGGAACAGTTCCTCATATATCTGCAAGCATGCCCAAATGAAACTCAGATTGCGATCTCAGACGATTCATACAATTTGAAAACTAACGATCTGTCAATTGTTAACTGTAAAAAAGGTGATGACACTTGGGAAAAAGCGAACAGTTATGTAAAGGAATGTTTACAGGCAGTAGTCAATATCTTAAAGAAATATAGTGCTGCTTTCCCAGAATACATGATTAATAAAGAAAACCAAGAAAATGACGCGCAAGTTTTCTTTTTGACATCAAAACATTTTGAATTTTTGAAGCAAAGTTTTGATTCATTAAGAAATGTGAAGGAAAAGATTATCCGATTTGCAACAATGTTTGATGCTGAAGAGGAAGGCAGACATCCATTATTGGAAAACGTTTTATTTGTTCAAACAAATATTGAAATTAATTTAAATAAGTTTGATGAAATATGCACTGACTCAAAACCACGATCAAAGTCTGTTTCACCATGTAAAATGAATTTTGATAAATATGAAACAGATTTAGAAATTCTAGTAAATATGATTTTAGTTGTGATCCAAAATAAGTACAAATCTAATACTATTTCTGAATTTGAAAACCAAGATGAAAACCAAAAAGAAGATGAAAATGAAGATCAATTTGAAAAGAATAAACTAAGAGAAAAATTAGTAGAATCGATTGAAACTGATATAAAGACATTAAAATTAAAAGAAATTTACGAAAATTTGCGTTCTGTATTAAACACTATCTTTACTGCGGACTCCAAAATTGTTACAAACCATTGCAGGTATGTTATAAACAATTCCCATTTATTTAATTCTGACATTAAAATTAGCTGACATAAATAAAACGTTTTATTTTACAGACTTCTTCAGAAATGCTTACCTCTACTACAGCAATACCTTTTACTTGTTCAATTTTATCTGAACGAACAAATTGCATCTCTTAGAGTTACTTGTAAAATGTTGCATATGCAATTGAATGTGTTTTTGGATCTTGCGTCCAACGGCTTTTGCGTTCCTAAGGATCTGGACCTTGAAGAAGAGGATGGTGAAGGTACAGAAACATCGGGTCAAGGAGGTATGGGTTTAGGTGATGGCGAAGGTCAAAAGGATGTTTCAGAAAAAATTGAAACGGAAGATCAGTTAGAAGATGCAAAACCTGCTGGCCAAGAAAAAGAAAAACCGGAGGATAAAGAATGCCCGGAGGAAGATAAAGGTATTGAGATGTCAGAAGATTTCGAAGGAGAGCTGCAGGATGTAGAGAAAAAAGAAGATGAAGAAAGAGACGAAGATGACGATAATGATGACGCAGATAAGCAAATGGGAGATACTGGAGACGGAGCTGATAAGCTCGATGAACAGATTTGGGGAGATGATGACGAAGAACCCGAAGGCGAGGAAACTAATAAAAATGAAGAAGAAATTGGTGACGGAGAAAAAACTGGTAAGATTTAATATGACATTTTCAATTTTATTGATTTTAACAAAATATTTTTAAATTAAATTAATTATTCATTGTTTAGGAGAAAAAGAATTTGGGGCAAAAGACGATAGAACTCAAGAAAATCCCGAAGATGATGATGATGACCAGGGAAAAGAAAAAAAAGAGCAACAAAAAGAGATTAATGAATTAGATGAGCCAGAGTATGACGAAGATCAAGTGAATCCTTATCACGGGAAGCATCAACCTGAACCAGAACCTGAACCGTTGGATCTACCAGAGGATATGAATGTAGAAGACGAAGATATGAAGGATGATGATGAATCAAAAGATGAAGAAAATCCGTTTGATATTGACAAAATGAAAGAAGCTATGCCGCCACCGGAAACTCAAGAAACAGAGACTGATGAAAACGAAGAGTCTCAGAAAGATGACAGTATAAAGAATGACGATTCTAGTGATGAAGCTGAGAATAACAAAGAAAAAACTGGAGATAATCTTGATAAAGAGGATTCAAATGAAGCACCAAACGAAGAAGATGCTACAAATAAACCATCTGAAGTAGAAAAGGAAATACCAGAAGAAAGTGAAAACACGGATGAAAAGGAAAAAGAACTAGAAGACGTAGCGATGCCTAGTGCAGACGATGCAGCCAAGGAGACTGATGCTTCAGAACAAATAGATCAACAAGATGGTGGCTCAAAAGATCAAGTTGCTGATAAAGCAGAGAATGAGCCAGATTCGAAAGAAGAATCTAACGCGGAAAATTGGCAAGAAGAAAAACAAGATAAAGGTACGGGGCAGTCACAGGCCGAACAACACGATGCTGGCCATTCTGGATCATCTATGGAGAAGAGTCAGCCAGTTCCTAATCAAAACACTGAGACAAAACGGGTAAGAAAAATAATTTGAAATTAATCATATAATTACTGAATTTGTTAAAGTGATGCTATTTATATAATTATTCGAATAATTTGTTTTAGAATGAAAAAAGAAAGAATCCAGGCGAGAGTGATGAAACTCACACATTGGCGGAGCATATAGAACCGGAAAAGAAGAAACTCAAAACAATGATTCATTCTAAAGAAAATCTACCTGATAACGATAATGATGAAGAAGGAATCGAGCAAAATGAAGAGGGCGATCCAGATATATGTCAACATGTCAAAGAAAAAGAGACATTTGATCACTACGCGATGGATGCAGCTACAGAAGAACAATCTAAAGAGCAAGCTTCAAATCTAGAGCAAGAGCAAGAAACTCCTAAAGAAGAAGAAGAAGAAGAACCAATGGACGTAGAGATGCACGAGGATGAGAAAGTAGAAATCGTAGAAGATGAAAATACTGTGAAGCAAAATCCTGAAAAATTATCTGATGAGGATAAATCTAAAGACAAAAAGGATTCAAAGGAAAAAGGTAAAGGTTTGAATAATTTAAATAATTGAAAAAACTTTCATCATCCCCGACGAATTTTATTATATTAAATGTTACTTAAATATATTTTTTACATTATAGGTCGAGTGGAAGATGGACAGTTGGAAACTGTTGTTGACGTTGAAGGAGAGGCAGCGGAAACTATGAGAGTTGAACGCGGAACAGAATCGAACTTCTTTACGAACATTACCGAAATTGAAAATGAATTATTATCCAGTACCCAAATAGAAAAACGAAGAATTGAAGTAGAGAATACATTAAGTCAATGGACACAAGTACCAACAACTGAAGAAGCTGTTGCAGCCTGGAACACACTTAGCGCTGTCACTGACGCAGCAGCCCGCGATTTGTCTGAAAAACTGAGACTAGTTTTAGAACCGACTCAAGCTTCACGGCTGAAAGGAGACTATCGCACGGGTAGAAGAATCAATATGAGAAAAATCATTCCTTACATTGCCAGCCAGTTTAGAAAGGACAAGATATGGTTGAGGCGAACTAAGCCTTCAAAAAGGGACTATCAGATTGTGCTCGCAATTGACGATTCTAGTAGTATGGCCGATAATCACTCTAAGGAATTAGCCTTTGAATCTTTGTCTTTGATCAGTAAAGCAATGACTTATCTTGAGGCAGGTCAGCTCTCAGTTTTAAGTTTCGGTGAAGCAACAAACGTACTTCATCCTCTAGGAGAGCCTTTTAGCGAACAAAGTGGCTCAAGGTTGGTAGTGAAACTAATTTATTAGTTTTTATAAAAACATTTTTCAATTTACAAGGCTATTAAATTTAAAAATGTATAATTTTAAATCTCCCGTGCTTAAAAATTGATTTCTTTTATATTTCAGAATGATGCAAGAAATGAGGTTTGAGCAAAAGAAAACTATGATAGGTCAACTAGTCGATTTTACGGTAGATATGTTTCAAACCCAAAATAATTCGTCTGATAATGCCAAATTATTAGTCGTAATATCTGATGGTAGAGGTGTTTTCTCAGAAGGTACTGAAAAAGTTAACCGCGCTGTACGTAGAGCTCGTCTTGCGGATATATTTTTAGTATTCATAATTGTAGATAATCCCTTAAATAAGGTAAGATACTACTAATAAAAGATTCTAATAATAAAATTATGAATAACATTTTAATTATTTAATTGACAATAAATTAATATAAAACTTTTCTTTTGCAGGATTCCATATTAGATATTAGAATGCCTGTTTTTAAAGATGGGAAATTACTTAGTATAGATTCCTACATGGATAATTTTCCTTTTCCATTTTACATGATATTAAGAGACATAAATGCACTACCTGGAGTTTTGAGTGATGCTCTTAGACAATGGTTTGAAGTTGTTGGAAAAATTGATTCATAAAAAATGATATAAAGAATATAATTATAACGATTTAAAGTTTGTACTATTCATGTATATACTTATCAATTTTAATGTAAATAAATAATTTTTGGATACTTTATTAAGCCTGTATAAATTGTTCTTTTAGTATTTCATTTTCACAATTATATATTTTTATGTACTAATTGTGAAATACATTATTTTAATTTAATCAGAATACTCCAATAAAAATAAAAAAAATTACTAAATATTTAACTATCAGATTTATTTTTTATCTTATACATAATTATTAAAATCATTACCTTAAATAATTTCTTGATAATTTGATTACCAATTCAAAGTTTATGTAATTTGCAATTTTAAAAGTATCAGAAATACGCGGTTTATTAAG
>JAWWEM010000010.1:26861500-26890846 GCA_035582935.1 Ormyrus thymus
CAAAAAACGTTTCATTATGACCGGAAAACTGGCCATGTTTTATGGCCATTTTGTAGATTAAAAATTCTACCAGGGAACAAAATTGAATGAAAATTTCAGCGAAACAATGAATTTTAATTGACATAAAATAGAATTATTCTTTTGTATTTAAATCTCCTTTTCATTTACATCGTATCAATACAAACTTGCACAATTTTTAGATACAGATACGCAGGATCGAACGACATCAACGTCGATCCGTGCAGTGGATGGTACTCGACCGAAGAATCCCCCGGCTCCGCACTCTGCGCCCCAGTCGCAAAAGCGCCCGATCCAAGGGCTTCGAAGCCGATTTACGAAGATCCTCCCGAGTCCGTCCCCGAATCTCGAAAATCCCTGGCAGCTTCCGCGCTTCCGAGCCAGTCCAGCTCCTTCTCAGCTGCGCGGTACGAGATCGTTATGAACAAGGACGCCGAATACACGGTAGGACTCGGAACAATTTGCTCCCCGTAAATCAAAAGTTTCTCTAACGATCCTCCGCGACGCTCCGAGGCTGTTACAGTTTTCAGAAAATCAAGGCTACGCCGAGCATCGCTCGAGTATAACGACCTCTTGTTCCTCGGCGGCATATAAAAATCTCCATATTCATAAATCTAAAACTCTCTACGATTACGTTATTATACGGTCGTTTTTTTCTCTCCGCTTTGTAAAAAATCGCTCGTCAGCCTCGGCTTCGTCTCTCTATAACTTATTCAACTTTCGCCGCTTTCCCTCCTGCAGATTTATCCCAAGTACTCGTACAACTACGGCGTCGTCGACGGCAACACTGGCGATTCCAAGGCCGCCTGGGAGGAGAGGGACGGCGACACCGTCAGGGGTGAATACTCGGTGGTCGAGGCGGACGGCTCCATTCGGACCGTTGCTTACACAGCGGACGACAAGAACGGATTCAATGCTGTCGTGACGAGGACGAAGCCGTCCAAGATCACCGCTGAATCCTCGATCGTTCAGGCTTTCTTGCCCTTCCCGTTTTATAGGAGAGCCAGGCATAGGTCGAGGCAGTGATTGGATTTGTCAATGTTTTAGGGCTGACTTTTAGGTTTAGGAAACTTTAATAGTTTCTTTTTTTTTTATAAAGTAGAGTAGAGAAATGAAAAGTCAGCTTAAAATGATGTAAATAGAAACAAGCTATATATTTTTTGATTTACTGAAATAATGTTAAGAATTGTAATTTAATATAGAAAATATCTAAAGATAAATTTATTGTTTACTTTACAAATAGTTTAAGAAAGACGTTTTGGTTTATTAAATAATAATTATTTGAATTTATTAAATTATTAACTATTTTTCGAAAATTTTTTTTTTTATTTCTATATTTTGAACCGCCTTTATTATAGGTCGTAAATTATTAGTTGGTAGGTTTATAAGTAAATAATTTTTTTTAATTAAAAAATCATAAATGTTCGCATAATGTCAAATACAAATAAAAATGTTACGGATAATAATTAAATTAATTATTTATATAGACTAAACGATTACATTTTTAAATAAATTATTTTATTCATCTGTATCGTAATAGACTTAAGAGTGGAAATTAAAAAAACAAAATACAAAATTACTTAAGATTTTTACGTAAATACATATCACCAAAAAGAAATTCAAGGAAATTTAAAGGACGATTATAAAAGAATAAAATAAAAATAGCAATAGTTCGTAGTTTTCTAAAAAACTTTTTGTAACTCAATATGTATACAATTAAGTAGTTTCTTCTGTTATTTTAAAAGAAATATTTATGCTAAATTACAATATTATGTATTTTACAATATTATTCTAATTAAAAATTTGTTTCTCAATGCCCTTATAGTTTATTCATCTAAACGTGGGCATAAAGTCACAAAATTGAGTCAAATGCTGATGTGCATTCCTATTTTACAACATAAAGCAAAGTGCTCCAAAGTAGTAGTCCTTTGCATTCTAACGCTATAAATGCAACAAAAGAACTGCATGTCAATTAGAACACGTACGGTAATTCTTAAATAAAGCGCTTAAGTGAGTCGCAATATAGTCTATCGGTTTAAAAATAAAATTAACTATAGGATTTGTCATTTACATTTGGATTTTTATAAAAAAAGTTTCAAAATTGTATAGCATAAAAAATTATTCATAAACTTATACCTTACTTTGTCTATCTAAAAATTGTTTCGAGAATATCTCTTTAAATTTATAGGTTCTCTCCTAATTGAGAAAACAATCAATACTGAAAATGTTGCATTGTGTCTCATTATTCTCAAAGCCAATAATTTTGTCTGCATAATGGAACTAGTCATCTAACATGTAACAATGAGACCGCTGTGATTATTTTTTTTTTTTATTTATCATTTACGAATATTTTTTTTATTTTTATCAAATCTTAAAATTTAAATGTTTAAATGAAAACTTTTTTATGCCCTAATATACTTAACTTATTACTTATCATATAATGCATTACTATTTCATCAGGCTCTGCATCACCTTGCAAGAAAGTGACTTTAATTATTAAATTACAATCTATTCTATGTGCTCTATTAAACATCACTATAAATCGGAATTCAACTTACTTAACGATTTTTCTTGCAAATTTTACAGTGAATATTTATTTTCACTTTTAATTATATTAGTATTTAAAATAATTATATTCTAAGAATATATTTGCTAAGCACTTTTAAAAAGTTGGAATTTTTTTTAGTGTATGTTATTGAAGGCTAATAATATTGCTGATGCGAATGTACATATGAAGGTATAAAATATTTATAGATTTTACATTTAAACATTTAAAATTTAGACCATAGGCATTTTTATAGAAATGAAAATACTCGCGCATTCTTATGAATCAATTTGTTGATGAAGATGAACTATTGAAACTGTAGAAATGAAAAATTATCCTAAAATTATGAATCCTACCTATTCCTAGATCTTTTACTACTACTTTTTTTAGCACTATTTGAAGGCCTACTTTTATTCACATCTTTACTATTAGTATGTCCATCTTTCACTGGTGCTGGTGGATGATCTACATTCCCATTAGATATGGGACCATTCGACTGTAGTGGAAATGAAACATTGCTATCTGAACTACCGATAGAACCATTGTTTTGCGAATATCCACTTTGAGCAGATGTGTGATTTTTCCCACTGGCTTCTTTGCTATTGCTAGATGGAATTGTGTTTGAATTTGGAAAGTTACAATTGTCCTCACTGCCACTGTTTCCAATCTGCGATTCTGATTCGCTGTATCGGTCAACTAGAATGAGGTATCTCTTGTTAACAGCAAAACGTAGATACCAAGCAAGAGGAAAACAACAGAACCACAGATAAACGTGCAATGCAAGTAACATATGCATGAAATAACTTATACGTAATAAAACTGTTTGAGTGTTGAAATTTCAATAAAGAACAGAGAATATACATTGCATCATCTACCAATTTCAATAGGATGTCAAAAAGCAAACTGAAGATATATAATAAATGAAGAATAAATTGTAAATAATTTTTAATACATGAACCACATCTAATTTTCCATTTGTAACACTATTTTTGTAAGGATAAGCTTGCAATCTACTTTAACTATTTAACAATAACCACCATAGTGCTTGAAACAAACTACCACCACATATTTAATTATTAATTTTTTTTATCTACATAATAGGTAAATAATAAACTACATATGCAATATACAAATAAAAACATAAGCACCAACATTCGAATAAATAATTGGCTTAAAAATAACTAAGTTGTAGAAAATTAAATAAAATTGTAAAACATTAAACTAAGAATAAAAACGCAACCAAAATAAAATAATTTTTCTTTTGTGAAATAAAAACCAATTATTTTGCATTTTATTTCGCTTTACAAATAATATTAAGTAAATAAAACTAAAAATCTAACATATTTAAATTAAATTATCTAGAATGTAGGTGCGAATAAACATACTAAGAAAAGATAAATATAAAAGAACAAAGTGTCAATTAATTTATAACTAAATATAATTATAATTAGTTAAAATTAATGTAAAGTAACTGTGAGTTGCAAAAATTACGAATATCCATTAATATCCTTACTTTTTTCCTGTGCGTTTTCAGCTGATCCACTAACAGCCTAGATAAAACAGATTTATTTATACTTTAATTATTCATCTGGATCTTTGTTTTTAATATTGATCAGCATTTATTTTATATGTAATTAATTTACCGCCATAGACGTAATAGACGATTTTGAAAATAATCTCTCTGCTTCTTTAAATTTTCTGTTTCGTTTATCTGCTTTACTGTTTGTATTTTTATTGCTTGCTAGATACCTGTCCCATCCTCGAATAATATTACCATACAATTGTGTATCTTCAAGATAACTTCCTTCAAAGGCATATATTTGTCTTTCTAAATTGGCCAACGTTTCCTGAAAGATTAGAAAACTTTTTAGCAAAATTACAAACTTGAGTAAAGGTTAAGGTTAAGGTAACCTCAAAATTATTTTGTTTTGGTAGATTTATTTAACTTCAATAGTTCTGATACACATTAAATGTATTCACAAATTAATCATTTTTTTTTATTTACAACTTTTTAATGTGACACATCAAAAATACGTGTTGTAAATGTGCATTGTTTACATTTTTTCTTCTTTTACTTACAGCAATTTCTGCTTTTCTTTTAACAAGTTCAGCTAGTTCAGTTCTTAAATCGACAGAAGATTTTGTCGACATGATGAACAAAATTATATATTTCCTCTTTAAACTCTAAGGTTTTAACTACAAAGTAAATAAACATGAAACTTTCTAGAATTCGAGGATAATAACATCGGCCATTACGCTTGGCGTCCTGAATCTCTTTATTTCCTGTGTGGTGACAATTTCCGTTTTTTTGCCGCCAAATTTTAAAAAATTTTTAAAGGGTTCAAAGTAAAAAATAAATAATACAATCTCTTTTTGAAAAACTTTATTTTTATTTATTGTACAAATAATGTGCGTAAGTATATAATTTAATATTATCTTAAGAATTGGTATTTTCAAATAATTTATTAATATTGGAGTAAAAAATTTAATTGTAGGAAGAAATTAGTTATTTTGTTCATACGAGAAATATTTGAAGTGCATTAATAAAAATAAATCGGTCTCATAGTAAGAAAATATTTAATTATTTCTTACAAAAATTTGTTATTGCGTTGTACTTTGAGTAAAATTGTGAAGATTTAGATTTAGATCTAAAAAGTTTGTATTAAAAACTTCAAAATTATAAGTTACATAAAAATAAATAAACTTTTTAAACTTATAGTTAATAATGTAGAAATATATAGTGGTTAAAATTATTTTCACAATGAATTTTAAAGTCATAATATTTCATTCTTTACAGATTAAACTATCTGTTTTAAAGTACATATGTAAAAAAATGAAAAAAATGAAGTTGAATTTTTACACATCGTAAAGTATGGAGATTCAGATCACTATATTGACAAGAGTAAAATATGGCACAAAACGTAAATAAACCTTGGAAGACAAAGGCTTTTTTTAAATATGCTACTTTCATAAATACTGTTTTAAACTAACGTTAAAATAAAAAATTTGGCTAGTATGATTGTAAGGTAATTGTTGTCTATATTCCTTTAAGAATTTTTAGAAAACTGACCAATTTTCATATTTTATCATTTATTACAAGATTTCTATATTTTTTATAATTGTTATTTACATAAATAAAGTATATCCTTAAATTTTTATCCAATGATTGACTTTTTATTTAAAAAAACTTTGGTCGTAAAATTTTCATTTTTATATTAAAAGACAACAATTACCTTAAGCATTCAGAAATTATAAATATTAAATTTCTAGCTACCACATACGTACAGGATTAAGACACCGTAATAAATAAATGATAAAACACAGGCATTAAAAAATATCAAAAATGCTCTTAAACACGTTCGCTTTCGGGGTATTTTGTAATAACTGGAAAATGCTAAAAATGTTGGCTCCATCACGGAATCTCAAAGCTCATCTTGGAAGCGCTCAATATCTTGTAAATGATCTCCATAATCAGTAGCTTCACTACCTACAAAGACGTCATGGTGCTCTAAAATTTCATCAAAAGATAGTCTATCATCATGGTTGTCATCTGATGCCGCAAACAAATGATCAACTTCATCATTAGCAATATCCCTAAAAATGTATAATATTTAACAGAAAATAATAGTACAATGCATGTTACGAAAATTTTATGAATTATTTGATATTTGTATAAATTGAAATTACATATACACTTACTCATTGCTTGGAATAAGCCATGCATGTACTTCAGATGCCTCTAATTTACCATCAGAATTTTTATCATAAACATGGTCGAATTTATCTTTTTCAACAAGAAGCCATTCCTTGTCTTGACCTTCTGCTCTATCTCCTAAAAATTCTTGGAAACTAATAGAACCATCTTGATTTTTATCGTAATCATTTAATGCTTGTTTCAAAATAAGATTTAACATTCTTGGTGTCTCTTCGGGATGAGTATAAGCTTTAAATTCATCTGCATCTAGATATCCATCTTTATTAAAATCAGCTACTTCAAATGTAGCTTTATCATTCTCATGCATGTCATGGTTTTCTACCGACAAATCTTCTGGATCTGAACCATAAGTGTCTTGAACAATTTCTTCCCAGGTCACTCTACCATCCTCATTTGCATCAGCATCTTCCAAACGATCTTTTGATTCTTCATCAGAAAGCATTCTAGAATAAAATAGTTTTTTTAAAATACCATTCAGTACTTTATAATTACTTAATTATTCAATATTTATTTATTATACAATCACATATAATTCAACTAAAGTTCAACATTAATTTTACATTTCAGTCAAAAATTTAACAGCCAATACAATAACTTTTGTATATTTCATATGCTTACTTGAAAGAACGCAAAATCCATGCTTTCAATTCATTTCTTTCTATAAATTTATCTCCATTTAAATCCATTTTTGTTAATAAAATTTTTAATCGCCTTCTTGATTCTTCAATTGGAAGTTTATCAAATTCCTCTGCTTCCTTAACACTACCTTCATGGAAAAATATAATGATTTAATGAACTGTGATAAAACTACAAAAACAAATATTTATAACATTTTTAAAAATAATTACTTAAATCAATAGTTAACTCTATTAATAAATTATACATGAAGAAATTTGTTCATGAAAATGTTCTAACGTTGGAAAATATTAAGAAGATTATGATTTTACTGTTTATCCATTTAAATTGTTTTATATTTGTAAAATAGTTTAATTATTTTATCAAATATTTATAAACAGAAAAAGAGAGTTTGATTTATAAAAGATTATTTCCACAAAAGTTGACAGAAACGTCGAGTAAAAAATTCCTCACCAAGTATAGCTTCGTGGTCGAATTCCTGATGATGCTCGCCGTCGACGTAGTGGTCGTTATCCCGAGGGCTGAATGCCCCATCCTCGGTTCTTTCCTTGCTGCCGGCATTTTTTCCCTTGCCGTACTGCGTGTGTATGTGGGCGGAGGCGGCTTTCGTCCTGCCGACGACGACGGACATTAGCAGAAGGCATCCGAACGCGAGAGTACAGCGCATCGTGACAGAAAAACTCAAGGAAACTAAGGGAAGAAAAGCAGGAGAAGCGGAGCGGCAACGGCAAGGCGACGAGGTCGGTGTCTAACCTCAACGACGTCTGCCTGCCTCGACAACAACCCTTTTGACACTGACTGGTATAGTGTAGTCGGTTCAGCTGTACCGGGCTGTATAAGGTATGTATATACTAGAGTTTGATGCGAGGTCACGATTTTTTTTGAAGCTTTGCGCGACTGCGCCTCTGCCTGAGTGCCAGCTGGCCTGGACGCCGGCTTGAATGTTCGATGTATCGAACGATCGCTGAAGCTTTATGTGTGACGTAGTTTGTCGAAGGTGATCGAGAGCTGCCTATATTTGAATCTGCAAGGTGTAGGAAGTTTATTAATCTAGTGGAATAATGTGAAAAACTAATTATAAAAGTGATTATCAATTTAAAAATTTCTTTATTCATAATTTCAAGAATAAAATAACCAGTGAATTGTAGCGAGTAATTGTAAGCAAAAAGTAAGTATACATTATAACAGTAGGAACCCAATAAGCAAAAAGAAAGCTTTGAAAATACTTAAAGATTACTTTAAAAATTCTTATTTCAAAAAATATGATCTGAAAGAGTTCTTTATGACATCTCCAATTTCCGCTTTTAAAAGTGTTCACAAAGAATTCTAATAACTTGACATAACCTACAATTTTAAACTTTTAAAAAGTAATCAGTGTTCAAAAAGAACTCTTTTTCTTTTATAGAACTAATATTTTAGAATTCTTTATGAAATCTTAAGAATTTCTTTTGATACTTTTAATTTAATACATTTTTATATTTTTATTTGGGAATAAATTGGGTATTTAGGCTAAAAGAACGACAGTATATTAGCTAATTGTATTACAATAGTTTTGCGCCTCGGACCCTTACGCGTATATCTAGCGCAGCTGTTTCTCGACTCGCATGCATGAGATCAAACTCTTTTTCTTAGTAGTTGTCAAATCACGTTTTAAAAAAGTATTATATTTCACATGATTTGTAAAAAATTGCTTTCGAAGACGTGATTTGATAACTAAAAGTTTGGTTAAGGCCGCATGCGTGCGAGAGAGACAGCTGCCCGGCTACGACATCTTTCTTAATCAAGGGGCGCGGCGCGGAAGCGCCCCGAGCTAGTATATATAAGGCATCAGGTATATGCATGGTGGCGACTGCAACCTTTACATCTAACTTGCTATTTTTCAAGTACGGATATTTAATTTAAAGCTTATACTAATTTATATAGACGATTTGATCAGGTAAACATCTTCGTTTAAGGCTGCTTAATAAAGGAAAAAAGTTTCATGTCGATTAGCCGACCCATTAATGAGATATTTTAATGTAAAGTTTTGAACCGCCGATTTCATATTAAAAAATTTCTTCAACATTCAATATGGCTGCCGCAAAAGTGGTAGCCATATTGCATATGGCTGCCACTTTTACAGCAGTCTTCTTTCGCGCGCCAAATTCTAAATTAATTAAAATTTAAAAATTTATAAAATTATCTATGAAGTTAATATCCACTTCGTTTTAAGGAATAATTTATTTAAATATAGCAGTACTTCTCAATGAATATCTATATTAAAAGGCTATTTTTTCCAAACCATTAAAATACTTTTTCTTTTTTATTCTCAAAATTTTTACCGGGTCATCTTGTAAACGATGTCTTGTCGAAATGAAGGTGTAACTGGACACCTAGATATCGCAGATATCGTCTACAGGAAGACTTTCCGATCTTTTGTGCATCGCCGGTGTCCCAGGTAGGTCGCCTTTAAATGATGTCTCGACGTCCTAAAGGTGTTCCTGGACACCTAGACATCACCTACAGAAACACTTAAAGATTTTTTATGTATCATCGGTGCCCGAGATAGGTCGCCTTGTAAAGAAGGTCTCATCGCCCTGAAGATGTTCCTGGACACCTAGACATCGCCTACAGGAACACCTTCCGATTTTTTGCGCATCGACGGTGCACCTCGTGAATGGCTTTTTGGACGATGTCCCATGGTCCTAAGAGTCTTCCTGGACACCTAGACATCGCCTACAGGAACACTTAAAGATTTTTTGTGTACCGACGGTGCCCGAGATAGGTCGCCTTCTAAACGAGGTCTCATCCTGAAGGTGTTCCTGGACACCTAGACATCGCCTACAGGAACACCTGATTTTTTACGCATCGGCGGTCCACCTAATGAATCGCTTTCTAGACGATGTCTCGTTGTCATGAGGGTCTTTCTGGACATTTGGACATCATCTATAGGAACACCTTCGAATTCTTTCAATTGTTTGTAATTATTACTCTCATCTTATAATGTCTCGTTCTAAATTCAAAAATTTATATTTTTTGAAGTAATATACAATTATTATTAAAATTTTATTTTTCTCAGAAAACATTTTAGACTAGATACCATTTTTAGTTTCTATAAAACTTCTGAAATCTTAAAAAATTATCTTTTAACAAAGCTTTATAAATAAGCTAGTATAAATTTCTCGAGCCATACAAATGTTGTTCATTCGTTTATAAATTAGTCTTATCTTATTGTTTTTCTTTTTAAATTAAAAAAATAATGTTTTAAGTAATACGTAATAAAAAAAATTGTTTAGTTTCCTAACCATCATTTCTCATTGATATCCTTTGAACTTTTAAAAAACTTGTTAATGTATCACTTTATCTTTTTTAATATTTTTTTCATGAAAGTGCTGAAATATGTTTAGAATAGCAAGTACTTTTTATACTGTATATATTGTTATTTATTGTTTAACTTTAAGTAACTTAGCCTTCCAAAGTAGCAAAATCCAAAATTATTGCCAAGTTCTTTTTAATTCTTATCACTATTTTGCTTTCGATAGTGCAAAAGTTAAGATATTTTGCGTATCAAAACAATTGTGCTAATAAACTGAACTTTGCGTACACTATTTGAAAATGAAAATGCGTATTAAAGTTGTTTTCATGTTACTGGCAAAGTAATTTTTAACTTTTCTTATACGTGCATCAATTTCATAAGTATTTTTTACTAACTACGTCAGTCATTCGGAAAAACGATATATATATATATACTTGCGGGCCCGTCGTTATGTAATTTATGGCGACTTTATTTTGGGTATATATACTTTATTTTATATGCTATGTGCATATCGTGCAGAACTCAGTGCTATATTACCTGATAAACCCTCCCTTCATTTTGTACGCAAAATCCGTCCACGTTCAAGCACGTTCGCTTAACTTAGGACCGGAGGAGCAATTTGTCGCAGTTTTTCACACTGTCTTTCCATCCATCACCCACCCACTTATGTGAAAGTAGTCATCTTAATTTTGAGCACGAATTAGTGCAATCTAATTATTTCATAAGTCGATGTATTAATCTAATAATATGTAATAGTCTAATGAAGAGATACATTATTAAAAAACGTATATTAACGAATAAAGTTCCTTCCCAGAACATAGGATACCTGTTCACCAAAAAATTAAATAACGACGGGCCCGCAAGTACATATATTGGTTTTCCGAATGATTGGCGTAGTTAGTAAAAAATACTTATGAAATTGATGCACGTATAAGAAAAGTAAAAAATTACTTTGCCAGTAACATGAAAACAACTTTAATACGCATTTTCATTTTCAAATAGTGTACGCAAAGTTCAGTTTATTAGCACAATTGTTTTGATACGCAAAATATCTTAACTTTTGCACTGTCGAAATCAAAATAGTAATAAGAATTAAAAAGAACTTGGCAATAATTTTGGATTTCGCTACTTTGGAAGGCTAAGTTACCTAAGGTTAAACAATAAATAACAGTATATTCAGTATAAAAAATTACTTGCTATTCTAAACAGATTTCAGCACTTTCATGAAAAAAATATTAAAAAAGATAAAGTGATAGATTAACAAGTTTTTTAAAAGTTTAAAGGATATCAATGAGAAATGATGATTAGGAAACTAAACAATTTTTTTTATTACGTATTACTTAAAAAAATAGTAATTAATTATAAACGAATGAACAACATTTGTATGGCGGGGAAACTTATACTAGCTTGTGTATATACCTTTGTTAAAAGGTAATTTTTTAATTACATATTACTTAAAAAAATATTAATTGAGAATAATAATTATAAACAATTGAAAGAAGCAGAAATAATAAGATAATATTACACTTAACTACTGAAACATCGATTGTCACTCTAGCTGTAATTTTCATCAACTATACTTTCTCTATACCTTTAAGAATTTAAAATACTGCTAATAACGTGTTGTAACCTAATATTGTGGCGCTTCAAACACAGCATTCTGTTCAGTAGAGCGAGAGCGCGAGAGAGAGAGAGAGAGAGAGAGAGGTGAAAAAGGACAGCAAAATTGCAGCTAGAGTGACTGTTGAAGTGTGTTCAATTCTAGCTTCTATCTTTCCTTTTCGAAAATTCGGGAAAATTTTCCCTAAAGAAAGAAGGTTATGTGCAATAATTCTAAGCAAACCACTCAAAAACAATTTTGGTGCTCTAGTCGTTGAACAAATTCAGACAAGAACCAAAGCCTTCTTAAAGGACTTTTTTCCATTTAATAAGTATTCTTTTTAAATTCTTTTTGAATTCTATGAATTGTAGAATTCTCAAAAAAGACTTTAAAATGAATACTTATTATGAATTCCTTGATAACTTTTTGATTATCTTTGCTGCCTGGGGAACTCCGTAACACATAACATTTTTTTCACGAACTAAACATAAAGGGTACTTTGTGACTACTTTAAGTATTTTTATAAAAGCGGAGATTCGTGAGTCCCTAAAGAATTCTTTTCCCCGAAAAGTGTGCTTGTTGAGAACTTTTCATAAATATACATGAAATACAGTTTATAGTATTTACAAAATTCTCGTTAAAACATAAAGAATTAAAATTTATTTGTCAACTAAGGAAACTGCAATGTGTCATTTTCCAAAATAAAACTGTAAAACTAATCAAACAGACGATCCATATAAACGACCCAACTGACGTATTATTAAAAATCGATACCATCTCTTGCATGTTTAAACTTACGTTTTAGTACTTATTTGTGAAAATGTTGTATGGTGTTGAAGATGATCAAAAAATGTCTGATGGTGAAGAAAATGTGAAAGAAGAACCGCAAAATATCACTAAAGATAAGGATTTGGATGAACAACGAGAATAAAAAAGAGAAGTAATAATGATATTAAAAAAAAAATAGTTTTTACAATTGTAAGCGTAATCTTCACCCATTTGTTTCCGTTTTTCAGACACATAGTGCTTTAAGGCCTAGTTGAAAATCATTTCAAAAGTGTAAATTATATATTATATAAAAAATCGCATATGTTTTAAGGCAAATTGGGGTCCATGTCGAAAAGACCTGGTAAAATGGTGCAAATACACACATATAACCTGATACCAATTTTATCAGGTCTTTATAAGGTTTTATCGAACTTTTTCAACAGGGGTGATTTACACCTATACTATTGCAAAAAAATAATATTTGCTAATATTCAATTTTAGTAGAAAATTTTATTATTAAATTGACTATTAAGAAAGTATTATTAAATTAAATCAACTTTTGACTCTTTTTAGAAGGAATGTTCTTTCAATCCAAGGAATAATACGCTCTAAACGAAGAAACGACCCTCAAAAGCCTGACGAAAATCTCACTTATGCAGAAGCACGTACTCTTTTCAGAAGTATGCTTTATACTCTGCAGCCTCTCACACAGAGCATGATATTGCAGTCTAAGAATATTGAACTAAGTTCAGTTACATTTTAAATTTTACTGCAAATTTAATATAAATAAATTAAGCGAGCATCGATTAATCAATTATCCAGCTGTTGCTACCCTCGTGAAGCCGGCGTGTGGCACCGTCGTGATGTCGCTCAGCTATAGGTGTTGCTCTTTCTCTTCTTGCGTGACGTGATGTTTGAACGGCGCGAAGACGACTTTGCTTTGGGAGGTATTGCGACTGTTTTTGAAATAATTTTTTATTTTCAAATGAATTTTGTTTTTATTTAAGTATAAATAATTAAACTGTAATTAAAATATGAATCATCAATTATATTACAAATTCAGCATATAGTACAGCAACAGAATTTTATTAATCAAGTGGTTTTATAGACAAATGCAGCTATAGTTTTTCAATTAAAAATTTCAGAAAGAATAATTTGTTACGACATTAAAAGTTGATTTCAAATTAGGTTTAACTTATCTTGCTTCTATTTTTCGTATTGAGGCTTAGGAAATTACTCGTTATTGAATTCATTAATATATTATGTTACAGAGAGTGACTAATCTCAGAATTATAATTTTAATATAATAGTCAAAATGGACAAAGACTATCTTGTTCCAAAAAAGAAAAAGAACTTGCTGTAATACATATTACTATTGGTGAAATCAGTGGATGTTACTGTTAACTTTAAATAACTTTCAAGATCAAAATATTTTTTATATTGACGTAATATATAAACATCTGAAAATTTATATTCTAACACAATTTCAAAGGGTGATTTCTGTTAAAGCCCAAATTTTCAGCTCTATTTTTAACATTGTAATATTTTACAGTATGTTATTTATAAAAATCTTACCAAATACAATTCAAACTCTGAAATGAATTAAAGTTTCTAGAATCAAAAACCGGCAATGTAATATTATTTTCATAAATTTTTAGTTCAAGAATACGTTAACATAAATAATCTTTGTTACTTCCTGTCATAAACGGCAATCTATTAATATTTATAAAGCAAACCAATTACCCGAGGTTTTTAAAGAAAACGATTGCACTAAATAACTTTAGTTTAATTACTCATACACCCGCGTTATTTATAAATATCATTCACCGTCCGGCAAAACACGGCGTCCGTCCTTCTAAGCCACAATTAATCCCATTAAAATCTCGAAATAAATCATAAAAAAATATAACCCCCCTGAAAAATTACGCGCACACCCATCTTTAATTCATGCGCTGGAGGTGCATTATCCCAAGTAAATAATCGCGATAAGGATCTATTTTGAATCGTTGCACTTGATGCGATGCCTCCGCATCATAACAGGCGGACGTAATTTTTTTCCCGGCCGTCAATCTCCCGGTCGAATCGCGGCGGCCGCCGGAGCGTCAAGCGGACCGAAATCCTATATATGGCCGAGTTTTAACCCCTCGGACTTTGATCTACATAATTCCTACGGACAAATAACGAGCACGCGAGGCAATGCAGGTACGGGGAAAGGGGGCGGGGGAGGGGGGAGGGCGTAAAAAAAAGCCCGACCGGCGGTGAAAAAAAAAGAAGACGGAGATTATCGCGCGCCGGGCGTTTGAATTTTTCATTGCCTCGGCGCGCACCGCTCCGGAAAGGAGGAATGCTTATGAAATCAGCGTTACGGTGTAAAATCAGCGGAGCGTGAACGGGGGGTCGTCTCGTCCACGACACAGGATGTTACCTACCTTTCCGTGTTTCCCCTCTCTTTACTTCGCGCTCTATCTCGCGAGCCCCTCTTCCTTTCGAGTCTTCTTTCCTTTCTCCCTCTCTCCCTCCCGCCCCCCTCTCTCTCTCTTCGCAATCGCCGGCAGTATATTTTTGTTGCTGAACTTAACGCGCGCTTTTTTAACACCTGCTGCTGTTCCATTTTAGAAATAATAATATGTATTTGGGAGAATGCTGATGTTGAGATTTAGCTGGTTCGTTTTTCGACAGTATCGTACAAATTGATTTTAGGTGTACGTTTTTCTTGCAAGATCTTTAGCAGTTTTAGTTCGAACGCAGCGCGAGCACAAGAGGCAGCAATTTTAACGCTGAATAAAAAGTTTCACTATTTTTTTTTTAAAATGGATTTTTCTTTTATTTATTTCTTTCTCCTTTCTGTATTAGTCCATTTCCGCTCTATATTTTTTTATCTGCCTGTAGATTTCTCGGTTTTCTTACAATAAGCTTCTAATGTGTAACGCTGGCTGAGCACAAAAATAGCAGCTTGGCAAAAATCAGTGTCAGGAAAACAATAGGTACCGCGCGTGGACACGTCAATGTGATGTCGAGATAATGGCGCAAAGACGCCAAAGAAGACGACCGCGAGTAGCTGCTTGAGAAAAATGTCTCTGTACGACTCATTAAGTACGATTCTGACGTTACGGACAATTGTTATTAGTTCTTAGATTGCCGAATGTAAAACTGTATTAAAAATTCTTTATCTACTTTTATTTGCTTGCAATGTTTACTGTACAGTTATTGTTGATAATTAACTTTATTACAATTAAGCGTTGACCTGGATTTTTTTACACTTGTCCGTAAAATAATCTTATAATCAAAATTATAAATAACACTTTAATTAAATGAATTCTACACGGTGTCTTTATTGATTGTAATTTCTTATAATTTATGGATCTTTCTTAAACTATTATACAAGAATGTAATGTAGTGCTAATACGATTTTGAAAATATTATATTTTGTACATTAGTCAGAATGTTTTAATTTTAACAAAATTTAATTATATTAATAACTATTAATTTTTATAAAACACTTTCAATTTAATCACATTTCGAGTTTAAATATATTTTTAGTGCGCAACAGAAAAAAAAGAAAGAATAATGTGGTAAACTACAAAAAAAATCTGAGCAAGATTTCAATAAAAATGAGATTAATTAAAGTAAATAAATTTTTTAGTAAGTACAAAATCGTGTTTCATTCTAACACCTGTTCCAGGTAGAAACAAACGACCCTTAGAATTTGAGCGTAAAACACGAGGAAAATCTCGATATCTCCCTCCCACAATTCGTTGCCGGGCGATACCGATTCCACGTTTTACCGGAAGGCGCGAATTAGTTCCTTCTAAATCAAAGGCGACGACCGCTGCGCGAGGATTTGTCGCGTCACCGTTTCTCGGCGGTGTTCTTTTGACTCCTAACCATTACAATGGGAACAAAAAAATTGAAGGAAAAGACAGAGAGGCCAGACGTTAAAGAAAAAAAGACGCGCGCTCGATCCGAAGAAAAAGAGAGCGAACGAAGCGAGAAAAAGACGGCAGGGACATTCACACCGCTAAACGTTGAAGGAAAAATTATTTTTAAATTACTTTCAATACGGGGAAAACTTTAGTTACTTAACTTTTTAGTATCTTTTTAACCGGAACATTATACTTTATTCTGTATTTTACAACTCAACTGACAGCGATATATTTTTTTCATTTTTAAAGCTTCATTTTTTAAATTATTTTTTTTAAGCGAAACACTTGTATGATCATATTATTATTGAATAACAATACGTATCAGGCGATTTTGAAGACTTTATATTATTATATACATTTTTTAATGTCAAATCAAGATCTTTTTCACTATGATTTTGGAGATAAATTCTCATTTCCTTCTGTCCTCAAAACTTTAAAAGATTTGTAGAAAGATAATTTCATCTTATAATTAATCAATATTATATATAAGAATGACTTCTGTAAACTAAAATAGTTCCCTGAATATTTATTTAATGCGTTTAACTTTTTATAATCACATTAATCCAAAAAGCTCTATTGTACCTATAAATCTGAAAAGCAGCCACGCAAGGGCGAAGAATCGAAAAGAAAGTTAAAAAAGGAAAACGAAAGAAAGAACCTCGACGGCGCAGAAGCCCCGCGCTCACACTCGGCCGAGTTCGAATCAGAAAAAAAGGCGGCGGAGAGGATCAAGATTGGAGGGTACGTAGCTTGGGCGCTCTTACGGGGGCGAGAGAAAGAGGGCTCCCGCTCTTGCTCATAATTAGTCATAGTGCGATGCGCTAACAGCGGCACTCTGCGCGAGTGCCTCTCTCTCTCTCTCTCTCTCGCTCCGGCTGCGCGCGCGAGCCGTGTACACAAGCCCCGTACACCTGTGCGCTACCTGTCATGCGCTACTAGCGACGAGCGCGCGAGCAGAGCGCGGGGGTTCATGTAACGGGTGTTGCCGCTGAAAATCCTCTCTCTCTCTCTCTCTCTCTCTCCTCTCCTCCGCTCCGCAGCCGAAGAGGGCCGCCCTCATTGTTTACTCCCGGAGGAGAGAGCCGGATTGTGGGAACTTTTTTTACTTCCTGCTCGCGTTCTTTTACTCCCCCGCCGTTTCCTGTCTCTCTCGAGAGACAGAGCGGGCTTTTATCGCGTTATTCTTGCTCTGCTTAACGTTTGTCTCTTCGAGGCCATTTTTCAGCCCGTCGCGCTCTTGCTGGCTCCGCGCTCTTTTCTCGAGGCGAGGCTGTAACAAGTGTTTTAGCGCTCGTTATGCGGTGCGCACGACCGCCGATGGAGATTAGAGCGAAGGCTGACTCGTGAGATGCGGCTGTTTGTTGATCCTCCGGGGGCTATTGTTTAGGAGCCTGATTTTTCTGGGTAGGCTTTCTTTTCGGGGGACTTTGCGTTCGTTGGTGTAAAAGCCCGCGGTGATTCGAGATTCTAAATTAAAAAGTTATTTACGGTCGTTCAAGGATTTAAAAATAGTTTATTTTTAATGAATGTATATACTTGCATGAGAAAATAAATTGTTTGTAAACAGACTGTCCTGTAGCTTAAGTGATTTTCAAATTTTGTTTGGACGGGGAATAATGTCTGTGTCATTTTCACACTGCGCTTGCTTCTTAATATAAAACAGAAACTTTCGTGAATCACATTTCGATGGATCGAAAATATTTCTTCTTTTTACAAACAAATCAATAATTTTTTACCTTACGCGCACACATTCAATGTTTACCATTAATCGTCAACCTAATAATTGTAACGATTACGAACACAAGCAGCGAAACATTTGCAAGCATTTTCTTATTCAAAAGGCATAGCGGAGTCTCGCGGTGCAGCCACCAGAGCAATACATCTTTTATTTTTGACCAGGTCGCTTTTTCGTTCCAGGTCGTTCTCCGAATTTCGTCGAGATCGGGAAAAGACAGTCGCGCGAGTTAACGGGGATGCATGCCAGTGGCACGTCGGCTGCATACTAATTCGAGATCCGTTGATTTACATCTGTTCATCTGTTTGTCCGAGGCAGAGTCGAACGGCTCCCTTCAATGTGCTTATCTCATTGATTATTATTCAGCTAATGATTTTTACAACAGATTTCTACGATGAAGTTATTTTGAACCGACGATTTTAAAACGGATAATTTTAATGCGCATTGAAAAATTCCATTCAAACGAAATATTTAAAGGAACGACATCCCCCCGACGGCGACCCTCGAAATTTCACTGGAAAGCAGTGCATAAATGATATTTCAAGCCCGCCGCAGAAAATCGCCGCTCGAGAACTTGGCGCACACCCAGTGAGTATAGTACTTGGGGCCGCGAGGAAGTCACCGCGAAGTCTCAAGGCGCAGGTATGGAAGAAGGGTTCCAGGTGAGAAGAGTAAGGCCGGGAGGATGAGAGCGAGAAAGAGAGAGAGAGAGAGAGAGAGAGAGAGAAAGAGGTGGGAGAAAAGCGGCAGAGCGGAGCGACAGGCGGCCAGCCGTGTCTCCGGTGAACTCGACGGCCGGTTCCCGATGGAGGCATTTCCATTTCCATGTGTATTTATGCTCCCCCTCCCCCTCCTCCTCTCCTCTCCTCTCTCTCTCTCTCCCTCCCGCTGTCTCTACCTCGAGTCGGTTATGTCTCTCCCCGACATCCTTTTGTCTTTTTTAGGGCACCCTTTGTTTTCTCCTTAGGCAGTCGGCGCGCAACGGCTCGTTTTTCTTTATAATTTACTCGGCACTTTGGATTCCGGAGCTGTGCGCTATCGGACGCGGAGCTCCGATTCCTGCGGCGATTAAGTTATGGGGCGGCGGTCGTCTGAGAAATCGATGACTGATCTCCGCGATCAATTTCCGAATGTTTTTCAGATGCCGCGGAATGCGCTTGAAAGGAGCGCTTTACCTTATTCGCCGGTGAATTATAATGCTTTTAATCCACGGCGAAGCGAAGCCCCGATGACTTCATTTCTCCGAGGATGTTGATTTTAGGTGTAAAGGAATGCGAGCTTTTTGGCGGGTCTGTTTAAGCGAACACTGAATTGAAAAGCAATAAATAGAAGGGCTTAATTGTTAAACGAGATTTACGATAACTGTAAATAATTATAAATTTCAATGTATCTTCATTCACCAGTATCCTCTTCGTTCGCATTTTTTTCATAAACTTAATTTATTTATCTCATGTTTGTTTCATGAGAGTTAATAAATTATTGTAATCTACTCAGTTAATTACACCGTGGCATAGCATTAGCTATAAACAGGAAAAATTTTGCCATAAAATTAAATAGTAAGTGATGCAGAAGACCTTTACCAGACATTATAAAATTTTCTAAGCAGCTTCGAATGCATTCATACGCAGTATGGGAAACATTCCCATACAGCACTGTTTTTATTTCATTACATTGACGATTGCATGTAAATTCTTGAAAACAATATAAAAAAAAATGTCTGGCACAGCAAACCTGGAAGTGATTTGTTTATAACTACATATTCATTATTAAGAAATTAATTCTAATGAAAATGTTTTTCCTTCACGACTATAATTTAATAAAATACCATTTAGATATAGCGAAAAAAACTCTCATGCTAATAAATTAATTTGGAAGTAAATAAATTTCTGGTATCGTATATATCAGTTAATGAAATTTATTCACCGACGATAAAGATTCCTTATTAGTTCGAAGAAAAATTATCTCAAGTACAAAATGAGATCCATCAAGTTTTTACTAAAGTTTGCGTTCACGATACAATGAGTACCAAATTAAAATCCACCGAAAAATTTTCAAGTTTTTTCCCAAAGAAAACGCAAGCAAGAATGCCAATACATAATCGCATTAAAATTCCAAGCATCCCATATAATAAACGCGAAAAAACGAAGCTTCGCAAATCGACTACGACAAAATCGACGAGATTTTAAGCACTCGGCAGCATGCCACCGCCGCGTCCATTAATAGCACTTAATCAAACCCGTCCGCTCGCGGATCGCCTCGCGCAGCCAGAGGATAAACGAAGAAAAGAAAGAGGAAAAAAAAACGGAGAAAAAGGAAGCGGGGCCGAAAATCGTTTACGCGCGGATCGAGACCGCAGATACTTCCGCTCGGCGGCTATTCTTCCAGTTCGATAGAGCCGTTAATACGCGCGGCATTTTTCCGCGCATCATCGGGCCAGCGCCTCGGGTTGCCTCGCAGCTGCGCGCGAGTCTTTTTCTTCACCTGCGAAACGCGGAGGTTTTCTCTTCCTCTCGGCTCGCCGGTCCGTGCACGACACCTGTTGCCGCGCGCCTCGAGGCTCGAGACGTTCTTCCCTCGGCGGTCGAGCGGACTTCGAGGGAAGCGGAGCTGGATTCGCGGCGGGAGATGCAGAGTTTTAGGCGCCGATTGATTGTTGCCGATGGGCTGCAGCGTTTGGGTGTAGCGATGGTTTTCTGCGGTCTGCGACGCGTCGAAATCGACGAGGGCGAATTTTTTTTGTAATACGCAGGTGCATATCTTTAGGCGGAGACGGACGTGCGACATTTGGCAAGGGGTTCTTGCTTTTTGAAATTTATTACTTTGTGGACAAAGAAAAGAACTGTTTTGCATTTTTTTACTGATTAAAGGCTTGTAAAAACGGAAGGCTTTAGAATGATTACTTGTCCAGTTATAACTCGTTAATTTTAAAATTAATTAAAATCTTTAACGTATGAGATTTATAATTATGAACGTAATCAAAATTAAAATAAGTTTTTCAAATATAATTGGGCTTTAAGTCAATAGTGATTGTTCTTGCAAATTAATTGTATTTCATTATAATTTTGAAAAATAAGCCGTATAAATTTAATTAGCATCTAGAATTAATTAGAACGCATAACGGCTGTAAGGATATAAATGGCGAGGGTTTTAGAAACCGATTAAAAATTTCATTTCATTTACTCAAAAAAATATTTCAAATGTTTCACCTGTAATCAGAATTACAAATATAGGATAAGTTAAGTGGTTATTAACCGTATTGGAGAAAAATCTTTTAACCGTAATAGAAGCACATACGACCTTATAGAAAAACTATTATTAGTCAACGTATACTGCGTTTCTGCTTTAACAGACGTAAGTTAATTACAGTATATAATTATCTATATATGTAATTACGTTCGTTATTAAATCGTCTGCGCAGTAATAGGATTAAAAGTGAATCGTAGATTAAAATAAAAAAGGCACGCATTTCATAAACTTCCAGCTTCCCTTATAATTTCCCCGGCACAATATAATTTTCCAGCCGACTTATAATTGAAATCTTAAAAGCGATTCTCGATGATATTATTATAAAAAAAAGCCCCCCCCCCAAGTGTTCAAGGCGCCACTTCGCCCTTAATCATCGCTCCTTCCTAGAATCCGACTATTTGCTCCGGTCGTTGAGTCTTGCGCCGTTATCCACAAAAATTGATCGCAGTCCGCGTTTTCTAAGCCGCGCGGCGACGAGCAGAGCCTGGCAAAGTGACAAATGCTTTTTTGTCCTTTCCCACCGGAGTGCAAGTAAACCGCGACCTAAGCTTCGAGAGTTCTCGGGCAGTAACGAGTAATAACGCGGAAAGAAAAATATTTATATCTCGCTGCTTTACAACCGTAAAACGGCAATGGACGATGTAAACCTTGGCTTTTGCTCGGCCGTTAAGACTACATTGCACGGATTGCGATGCGAAATCAGCTTGTAGTCGGTTTCGTTTCTGCGCTTGATATTTAATTGTGGAGAGTCTTGGAGAGCGATGAAATTTGCGAGGAACTCTATTATTATTATTTTTTTTTTTCTTACTTTAGCTCTTTTGAGTGGCTGATTATTTCGGCTCTGAATTACAGTTAGACCTGAAGCACTATAAAATACAGAAGCTTAAGCTTAACTTTTAGTGCGTAACGATGGCGAAAGGAGCAGTATAGAAAGAATACAGAGTAATTAAAAATTTTTCAAATTTATCTTATCGTATAATATTAATATTAATTAAAATTTACTTATTTTTCGTAAGAAGGGTAAATAATTTTTGTCAGGTATTTCAGATTTACTTTAATTAACTGTTGATTTATTTCATCAAACCTTTTCGTCTCATTAACAGTTTAATTATCTGATTTTTCGTTTTATTGCAAAGGCAAGAGATTAAGAATTATGATTTTTTACAAAATTTGCAGCTCCAATGAAAAATGAAGATAAATTTTTTCAAACGCGAAGCATAAAACTCATTAAAATTTCATGCCCCTCAACTTCACTTGCCGCACGCTGAGCGAGCCATTGCATCGTAAATTCCATCAATTACGACGCGAAATCGAATAAAGCCCCGATATTAAAAAAGAAAATTTCTCATCTTCCTCGGGTTAAAACGCTCCGAGGATTTGAAGCAAAACCCCGCAAGAAGTCTTGGTCCGCTGAGCCAATTAGAGTTTTCAGCGTCCGAGACGCAAATTGAAAAGACACCGCAGAGAGAGAGAGCCTGGCGATCGCAAATTTCCACTCACCTGCAGCGCGCGAGAGCAATAACCATAAAAAAGGAGCAAATCGAACGTACGGCATAAGGCCGGCAGCAGCTCGCTTGCCATTCGTAAAAACCATTGCGTCAATTTTAATTAGTACTAGGAAAAGCTGCGGCGCGCTTAAAGGGCTCTTCTCCTCCTCTTCTTTCTTTCCTTCTTTCTTTCCTTTCTCTCTCTCTCTCTCTCTTCGGCAGAGAGACAGTAGAAAGACGCAGGCCGAGCTGAAATAAAACTGCGCCGTTGTCTATGCGCGGACAGGCCATCGGGGGGATGACTCTCCTCTCGAAAGGCTGCGCTATCAGATGCAAGATACTCGTTAGATACCAAGCAGCGCCCGCAACGGGAACGAGTGTTTTTGTTGATGACGCCTAGCCCTCTCTCTCTCTCTCTCTCTCTCTCTCGCTCTCTCTCTCGCTCTTTTTCTCCTGCGAGGCTCGAGTTTCAGTTTTATTAATACTCGGTATACTTGCGGTAGGAGGGACAGGGTGAAGTGGACGACGCGCCTCGCCGTCTCATCGCGCCTTGCTTTTTTTTCGGGACTCCGCGACGTCGCGCGCGCTCTCCCGTACTGGCGCGGAGGCCCCCGCTTTTATAATTGGCCGACGGAGCGCTCGACGCGCGCGAGCGAGGAGGCGATTTTCGACGGTCTCGAGAGCGGAGGAGAGCTTTCCCGGAGAGACACGCGGGGAGGCTATTTTTGTGTGGAAAGGCTTTTTGGTTCTTTAAATATTTTGAGTTGTGTTAAGAGAGCGCCTGCGCTTGGAAAAATTTTCGTTCTAGTGATAAAACTTATTTACAGATTGACCTACATTTATTTTTTAGGCTTAGCAGATCGAATAAAAATTGGAGAATATTTATATTTTATTATTGTACCGCATGCTTTAACGTGTCACTAAAAATTGGAAAAGTACATTAACTTTTACATATCCTATGCGAAAAAGACCCCGGATATTCATTTGTTAGTAATAATTAATACTAATGCTAGATATTACCTTGAATTTGATCTGAATAACATAATAGCAGGAAACAACATAGTTTTATTTTCTTTGAAAATAAATAGAATTTCGTCGTAAGCGCGATGAATAAGAATAAGACCTTGTTACAAAGTTTTCGTTTGAATACGCCAAACGCAGTTAATGCTGATAAATCTGAACACCGCAGGGTTAAGGAAATGAACTTAATTTTATATTCAGCAAATTTCAAGGAGGAATAACAAGCAAATCCATCATTTACAAGTAATCAATGAAAGTTTCCACTTCGTACAATCTTGGAAGTCATCATACTGCGCACGTAAAACCATGAAATCGGATTTTCACAGTGAATACGTTCTTAAAATAAGATGTTTTGCTTCAAATTACGGAGCTGAACAACAAACTCATTTTGTATGCTTTATATTACGTTTCTTTGTGAATGCAGACAGAAGAAATGTACTCGATACTTTAAACATGAAGGCTTTTGCGAAATTCAATATTTTACTTGTAGGAAATAGTTTTTACAGTCTTCTAAAATGCAGCTAATTATAAAATAAAAGAATACTTATAAATAAGATAATTATAAAATAAAAGAGTTTTGTGTGAATATTAAAGTAACTACAGCATTGTATATATAAAAAAACCTAAATAACCTTGCTTAAAAATACTAATAATAATATTCTTTATTAAAAGTACGTAAACATACAAGTTATTATGTATTTACAATACAATTTATTTCCGAGAGTAGCTGCTAAAACAAAAATTTCCATTTTGCAATCTCAGCGAGTAATATTTATAAAAGAAAATTCAAACTCAATTAAAACAATGTAAATACAAACAAAAGACCGTCTCGAATTACTGCTTAAACAGGCGTTCGCATTACTACTCGCATCTCAAAGTAAACTCAGCTTGCGCAAAAACCTTCAGCAAACTAACTTCCTTCGAGCCTCGAATCTGCAATAAATAAATAAAAAGATCGCCACCTCATTGCGCGGCTAAAGCGACGGAAGTCAATTCCAACGCAAGCATTAGACCGACGTTCGGAGCAGACACAACATACTCAATTGCGCGGACGCTTTACTTTTACGCGGCGCTCGGGCACGCTGAAATTGATGATCCGTCAGATGTGCGTATTAAAGCTCCTTCTCGCGCGGCGAACGCTTGGGTGCGAGTGATTATTTTCTAAAATTGGATTGTTAGGAAGTGACACGATAAAAAGGAGTTTCGCGGAGAGGCAATTTTGTTTGTTGAGAGGCGCCGCGGGGGAAAGGTTTCTTTTTATTTTTGATAATTTTCTTAGTTTTCGAAGAAAATGTTTTGCGAAGCCGTTCGAATCTTGAGGGCATCAAGCATCAAGCAAACTTTACGAAATTCACCTCTTACAATATTTGCTTTAGCTACCGAAAATACATTTTGGCATTAAATTAATCTCTCCTTTTATAAACGATCTAAAAATTTCGCAGATTCTAAAAGCTTCCAAACGCCACGTATACAGATCGCAAGTGAAAATCTTCGATTGCGCAAGTCCAATTTTCACCCTTCTTTCCTGCCGCAAAATAACTCCCTCGGCAAAAAGACTCGTCAATTAATTCAGCGCCAGACTCCGGCCGAAGCTCGATCTATCTATACGTAGTCAATAAGATCGTTCATCGAAGCGCGCTTCTGGCGTCTCTAGCATTTGGCACACTCTTCTTTTCCCCGTCCCGGGCATTAGCAAAACCTATCGGCTCCCGGTCCCTTTGAAAGCAAGGCCTCTCCTTCCAGGCCTTCCAGCAGAGTCGCGAGGATCGAGCTTTAGGCGTAAAATCTCACTCGTGTTATACCCGACGGCCAAGGTGGCTCGCCGCGGCGGTGTGGATCATCTGCTTTTTGCTAAGCCGCGCCACGCCGACGACGCGGGCAGGTTAACAGAACGCCGCGATTCCCGTGCTGTCTGCCCGCGGTGTCCGTTGGCGGGCGGCCAGGACTTTTGTTCCCCGACGCCGCGGTATTGCGCTTCTTCGCGCGGACGTCGGCGCTTCTTGCGCCCCTCGGGCCCGAGAGACGCAAGACTGCTGCTCTCCCTTCGGGATTGCATGCGGATGGGTTAGATTGATTTTCCGAGCTGGGGAGAGGTCGGCGTTGAAGATGTTACAGGGCGTTTTTGCTCTTCGCGCGAGTTTTTATTGGGATTGTTAAGCTGGGGAATGGTTCATTTTTGGAAATATTATCGATGTTTTATTTTGTAAAATATTATATTGAGATATTGTAATTTACGTAAAGAAGAAAAGAATTCAAATTTTTTTAACGAATTTAATGAAGCATCCAAGTTCCAAATTGACGTTTTAATCCATATAATACCGTCCGGAGAAATTTCAAAACAAACAACAAAGGAATAACTACATGCGACTAGTTGTAGCATTAACGAGCGAATCTGCGTGAGACGTTAAGATATCCATCTCCACAATTTTCTTCCGAACTCGTCCCTTACCGTAAATAACGTAATCGTCGCGTTTTAAATTTTTCACCGTTACAAATGCACTTAAACTTCGCGCGAGCTTCAAACAATAACAATCTTTCGGAATTTCACATGCTATCTCTCGGCAGGGGGAAAAAAGAAAACGATAAAACGCAGCGCGGAGTGTGCGCAAGTGAAAAGATGCACGGATTGTGAAGCCACGGTGGTAAAAAAGCCCGTAAAGTTCAAGATAAAATATTGCGCCTTTATCTAATGGGAAAATGAAAAAGGGCACTTGAAGATAGCGAGGCACAATGAAAGTACACGTTAGACACATTCATATACGGCGCAAGTAGTAATGCCCCATTCAACCGGACACGCCTCTGAAATCTGCCTCGAGCCAACCCCGCGTGGCAAGAAAAGTCCTAATAGAACGCTGCGCTAAAAACTATTTACATTGTTCGCAAAACGCCGAATCTGGGAATCGATTTGCAATTGAAACAAAATTGACTAACATCGTCCGAGTGATACACAAGGTTGCAGCTCCGAGCATTTCCCACGTTCTGAATCTCTCATTTAGCTTATCGCTTTTCCAATTAAAGTCGGAAAAACTCGGGAGAGAGGGCTTTTCTAGAAAAGTCTCCTTCGCTACTTAGCACCGGAGCCGTATATTTCGGAGCAGCGCGAACGCGTCGGTTCTATGAATAAACTATTACTCGCTATTGGCACGACTGGCCGCATATCAATTTTATTAAGATTTACGGCAAACTTGAGCTCTGGACCGCCGCCAAAGTAACACGTGTAATTTGGCGATGGAGAGTCCGTCTTGGATTTTCAGCGGAGCTCGTCCGGGGAATTTATAACGTGATATATTCCCCTCTCGCTCGTGGGCTCGCGCGACATTTTTCGGGCGCATCATTGATGATCTCTGAAGTCTGATTCACTTCGCCGATTCGCCTCTTCTTTTTTTAAACTCGCGAGAAAGGCTTCCGTCGCGCTGTTTTAAGTATGACGCCAGCTGTTACGCGGCAGATTTATTTTCGCGCTTATTATGTTATCAAGCGAGTGCAGGGCTTTGTTCTATAAATACCAAGGGGTTTCCGAAAGCGCGCCGCTTGAAGAAAAAATTTCGAAGCAGTTTCTATTCGATGACAACTTAAAAATCTCCACAACTCCCGCGGGACAATGCATTTCCTTGGCTTTTCCACACTATTTATGCCAGCGTCGATTCTACGCAGCAGCGGCAGCCCCCCCGAGGCATTCGTTGAACCAGGCAGTAGGAAGACATTGTCAACTCTAACGCATCCGAGCACAAAGGCTACAAAGCAATTTGTACGCGCATACAATTATTAATCTCCTTTTCTCTCTCCGTTCTCCCGAGAAAAGAGAGAGTCTCCGTTCGGTCTCGCTCGTCCAGCGCCGGGGAAATGAATAAGAACGAGTTTCAGCCTCGCGTCATTGATCATAGCCTTCGTTGGCGATGCTTTATCGACGCGCGCCTCGCCGCGGCTTTATCCGCGCGGGGAAAGACTACTTTTTTTTTGCCTTCAAAAGCGCGCGTTAGTTGGATAATTATTTTATGGGGCGACGGGTTCAGCCTCTGCGAGCGTGATGGAAGAGAAATCGACGCCGGACTCGATGTTTTACAAGGAGCGACGGAGGCGAGAGAGCGAGAGATACGATTTATGAATCGCCGCGCTGCCCGCAGAAAGGAGATTAAATCAAATCTCGAAGTTGTTATTGCTCGAAGCGTTTTCGCTGGTTAAGCGAATTAAGGAGGTTTATTGATAGATGCTGTCGATGTTTTGTAAACAAAATGGTTTATTGGTATGTGCAGGTAGTGTTGCATGCTTTTGATGGACCTTCTCTCGTTATAAAGTAATGTTAAGTTAACTTTAAGAATTTTAGTTTAAAAAAATTTCTTACACCTAAATAAATAAAAAGATTTTACTGTCAAGCGTTTCATTATATTCCGTAAAAATAGAAATATTAGAAAGTTTAAAAAAAATAAAAAAAAAAGCAAGTACTAATTAGACCCATAATTTAAAAGTAAAATAAACGTTATACCCATAAAAAGCCCCTTATTTGGCGGTAAACTACAACGTCCAAGAACGATAGAAATGCTCACAGTCCATAACCGCGGCGTGCAGTAAAAAATAGCGCCACGGTCACGGTCAGTCATATTAAATCCGCGTCTGGCGCGGGGCTCTCTTAACGCTATACCCCAGCGACTCGCGAGAGAGAGAGAGAGAGAGAGAGCGAGCGCGCAATTTCTTTTGTCAATAATTAAGGTTAATGAAAATACGGTATAAGCGAATAAAGCGCGGGGAGCGAGCGCGAACTCGAGAGAAAAAAGCCGCGATGCATCCTGGCGCGGCCGGAGGTAAACCGAAGCTAGACTGCACCGCGGCGCTGGAGGTACAGCCGTCGTATCGTCACGCTCTTGGTTTAGATGTCCGGTTAATGCACCTGTGCGCCTCTCTCTCTCTCTCGCTCTGTACGCTCCAAGTACGCGCGCACTCCCGGCTTACGGTGCGGAAAGAATGAGAGAAAATAATTATCCCCGGCGGAGGGGCTTCTCCCATTTTTCCGTCTTAATCGCCACGCGTGATGGATAGATGAAAACAGAAGTCATGCACTCCTGCCGGGCAGGAGGAGAGACGGGGGAGCAGTTTTTGCAGCCGGATGTCTTTCTCTTTTGAGAGGACTCGAGCGGGAGCCTTTATTTCTGGTGCTCATTAGACTGTTTTGATGCTCCGATTGAATCGCCAGACGCGGATATACGCGTCCTGTCCGTTTGGACGGCTGCCTTCTTCTCTCTCCCGATGCTTCTTTTTTCTAATTTAGAGGCGAGCGTGCGCTTTAATTACGAATTTAGTTAACGAAGGTGAGCCGCTACTCGGGATCGGCCTGTTGCTTAGTTTTAGACAAGCTTGGTGCAC
>JAWWEM010000010.1:26890946-26906115 GCA_035582935.1 Ormyrus thymus
GTGCACTGTTTGATTGAGGTTATGATTTTTATATTATAGCTGCACGATGTTAATAAGTGCATTTTGCTTTATTAACAGGGATTTGGGGAAAAAATTTCATTTTGAAGATTAGTTTGATGTAAAGACTATCAAGATGAAATCTGGTAGAAGCATTATTGCTCGCCGTCGTTGTAGTCAATGTAAACAGAACAAACTTCGTCTTCCTATTATTTCGTGATCGAGTGTATAATTTAAGATAAATCTGCGTATGTTCGTTTTGTAGTATCAAATAATTTAACTGATAGTGATAGTTTTAAATGGTATGTCTTGTTTGTAGATATGAACTTGAAATAAAACTTAATTTATCAGAAAAGTTTCAGAGATAATAAAGAAAAATCTACAGGATTTATGTTTGGTTGACAACGGATGGTAATGTTAAATATATTATTTTATTATTACAAGATTATAAATTAACGCAAAAACACAAAAAATTTTATTGAGTAAATATTAAATTTTCAGTGCAGTCTATCATTGCAAGTTTTTCATAAGTCTCACAGATTTTCAGTAGAATGAAGCGAACTTGGTAAGACGTCGTATCCTGACCGTATTTAAAAACCGAATACTTTTTCGCCTTAAAATTTACACAACTTATTTCTGCAACGTCGCTTATAATATATTTCGGTATAATAAAAGGTCTATTCGCATCTTCACCTCCTGCTTGACAATTTAGTCGAAATCCCGACATCCGCAGGCGGCTCACGAAAACCTCCTCGAAGCTGCGCGGGCTTCTCCGATCCCGTCTCCATTCATCCGAAACGCAAGGAGCTCCTCTCACCTCCTCACCTCTCTTGAAAACGCGTAGAAATTCTCATTTCCCCGTAGCTCCGCGGCAGCGGCGGCAGCAGCGGCGGCAGCAGCGGCGGCAGCAGCAGCAGCTGGCTCCGTACCTCCGCGCTCGCGCAGTCAACAACCTCCTGCGTCGTATGACTTTTTACCTCTCCCTTCCCCCCGCCGCTCTTGGCCTGCGCGCAAGTCAATCAAAAAGTCCTTTTTCACCTCTCTCCCTCGGAGTCCCCGTATTTCAGAGCCGTCGTTTTTTCGCCTCCTCTCCTCTCTCGGCGTTTCTCTTCGCGCACCAATTCATAGCAACAGCGGCAGCAGTCGGATAAAGCAGCCCGAGAGAGAGAGAGAGAGGGAGAGAGAGAGAGAGAGAGAGGAGCCTAAGCGCGCTTCACTAACTCGGCGCGCGCGAGCCTCGGAGTCGCTGACCTCAGGAGTCAGCCGTGTGCAACCGAGAGAGAGAGAGAGAGAGAGAGAGGAGCGCGCTTCTCTATGTATTTTCTGCGCGCGCGAGCGTTATGCTACCGTGCCCATGGTAATCCCCGCAAAAGGAGCGCGCGTGCGCGAGCCACTGCAGATTGCGGCCCTCTCTCGGACTAGGCCCCGCAGAACGCGAAGATAAGGAGATTTACCGAGCGATTCAATGTTTATTCATTCTCTACTTTTTTCCTCTCCCCCTCCCCAGCTCTTCTCTTTATATATATATATATATATATATTATATATATATATATATATACGCATACGCGTGCAGAAGCGGCGGCTGCTTAGCTCGGGTGCCTATTTTTTCTTTGCATCTGCTAGGAAGCCGGGAGTAATTGACCCTGGCTCTCGCGAGCTTTTCTTACTTGCTTTTTGCCACGCGGGAAAGGGAGAGAGGAGGCCTGCGTGCGAGCGAGATTTGAGGTCGAGTGCACAGAAATTAGAAAATTGTTGTATATGGAGGAAATCTCCGACGAGAGGTGAGCGCCCGAGCAGCTGAGCACGAAGGGCTCGCTCCTCAAGCAAGACCAATGCCGGCGTTCTTTTTTTTTTTTCGAGGAATGGATAATTTAGTGCACTAGAAATGCTGTTTTTAGCTGCTCCGGGAGAAATAATTAGGAGGAATGTTAAATTATCGATGGAAAGAGTTTTATTTATTTTTACGGGGATCGCAATTAAACACGACGATTATGCGAATAAGATCTGTCTATTCTATGAATGTTTATTTTAATTAGTAGGTGTACAGTTACTTTTTCGAAATTTCAGTCAATCTTATGGAAAGTACACAGTATTCATATTCACCTTTTACAATAATTATTTTCACTGTTATTAATTTGTAATTAAGTTGCGTTAAGAAATTTAGTGACGATTGTAATTATTTGAACAAATTAACCATTTATTTTTCTTTTAATTTAAATAAACTTTTAGCTTTTTTCGATAAAACAGATTGAGACAACAAGAAACCAATTTTCATTGTTAGTATTGCAAATTTGTCAAACTTTGCGAACGAGGTGCTAAGAAGGACTATTATAAGAGGAAGATAAATATAAGAAAGTTGTTGGTAAAGCATCTGATAACTAATAACGATTCGATAAATATATATTAGAATAATTTTTCTGCCAAGTACTTTTATGTTTTCATACATCATCGATTTCATTATAGGTACTGCGAAAACTGTAGTTATTAAGAAGACCTTATTACGCGACACTATTTTTTTACGAAACAATGAATTTCTGTAGAACCGTAAACGTATAATATTAAACAAACGATTTAGAAAAAGAATATAATAAAAGCCGTTTAGAAATCAAGTCATGCAGTAAAACAATGACAATTTTAACGAACCGCCCAGTTCTTTCGCAATCCTCAATTAAAGCATTATGTTATTTAAAAATGTCGCAGTCATTAATAAAGCAAAGACAATCGCAATAAATCCCGCTGTCGCCGACAAACGGCAGCACCGCCAAGCCAAAACTCAGTCGCATCGGCTGCTCCGTCGATTTGCGAAACTCGCCTTTATTTAAAACGGCTCCGAACAAATAAATCCTTATTCAAATCGGAATATAATCCTTTACGTTGGCTTCCATTCAAGCGGCGATTTTTCCGACTCGCGGAACAAAACACGGAGTCGCACTCGAGCACACGGCATATGCGGGCTTCGAAGGAAACGTATCTTAATGAGCGGCCTTGGAATACCGAGCCAATTTTGCAACAATGTCCGTATCGGAGCCACCGCGGGACGACGTTCTCCCGAGCGCCCATGAGAATAGAGTTGCCTATTAATAGGCGCGCCCTACGGAGGTTCGCGGAAAACTCGTTTGTCAAACAGGCAGTCCAGCTGAGTTAAAATGGAAGTCCAGTGCGGCAGCGGCTTGTCTCGTTTGCCAATTCATCGAGGATCCTGCGTTTGGATTTGTGGAGGTTTTGGCGTTTTTGAGGTCCGCGGTTGGAGGAGGATTTCGGATCGAGGGGTTAGAGTGGGTGCATTTCTTTGCAAGAGGGTACAGTTATTAGCTTTTTTCGAATGTTATCTTTCCGCGCGAGGTAGTAATTATCTGAGCGAGGAGGCGATGGAATCGAAGAATAATGTTTTCATAAAGTGTGCTCCGACATTGTTTTCAAAGTCCAATTGCTTTGTTCTGGAGAGTTAAATTACAAAGCATTGTTTTGGAAATAATTGCGCTTTTAGAATTCGTCACTTTTGTGTCTGTTTTAAATTCAAGCTATTTTTTATTATTTAGAATTTTAGAAAAACAGCAGATTTTACAGCCCTAATGTTTCTGAATAAATAAATGGTATTTAAAAAAATAAAGTCTACTATATTGCAATAAAAACATTTTCTTCAAATTTATTACATCTACTACGATAATACAAATTTATTTGGATTTGTTATTTGAATTTCTTTCGGTTTAATACGCTGTAATAAAGTAGCAATTTTGACAAAACATAGTACTAAAAATTGTAATATATTTTCTTTTTATATTTAGACAAATTTATGAAAAGTTTTATAGTGATAAAACATCTAAAGATAATTTACACTATAAATATTTGATGGTCAAAATGTTGCATAAATAATAATCTTATTCCTTAAATCGCAGCACTAAAAGTGCAAAAAGTTCTACTACAATCAATAAAAAAAATTTTAAACTATATTCCGTAAATTTCCTAATACAATTTCACTTCCAATTTTTAGAAACGCTTTTTCGAAATGAGGCAGAAAATAAACATTCGAAAATAAACGAGCCATTCATTCAAAATTAGTTCGACCCAAAAAACCTCTTAACGTTCAACCTATACTTCCGCGAGACAATACAACTTTCCTCCAAATCGAAAGCACTTCCCCCGAAAAAGACAGTACAAGGGATCGTGAGCCGTCCAAAAAACCGGCCGTCCAGCCCCTTCCAAAACAAAACAGTGCAACCGTAGCCCCGACGCGGGAGAATCGAGCCGATCGACAAATCCGATTTCCTCCTCCCAGCTTCTGCCCGGTCGTCTTACTCCGCGCGCCGGGCCGCGTACATTGCGTGCCTGACAACGAGCTGCACGTGAAAAGTGACGCTCCGCCGGCCGGGCAAGGCGCGAGCCTTGCTGTACGTGCGCGCGCAACTATAACGGGTGGCCCGAGAATGAGTCTCGCGCGCGCGCGCGAGCTTCTGAATTTATGCTCGCGCGACTCCTTTTGAGGAACGGCTGCTTTTTTTTGGGGGGGGGGGGAGGTGGACTTTGAAGTGCTTGAAAGGAAAATCGTACGGGTTGGCTTGGGAATTTTAAGTTCGTTATTTTCGGAGTTTAGCTTTTTTTGTAAGAGGTTTTTGAAGCTTTTGTTGAAGTTCTTATTTTTGTGAGGAGGAGGTCGTTTCGATAAATCAAATGAATAATTTCATGATTTCAAATCAAATAGTAATAGTAATTCAAAATAACTGAAAACGTTTAATAAAATAATTCAGAATAGAAAATAGGTTTTCGCTTCATAATTATTATTATTCCATTTTATTACATCAACACTCATTACTCATTACTCTATGAAAAATGAGTTCTCATTGTATGTAGTAAATTAATTTCCGCACCAAATTGTTGAATTGACTATAAAATACTGCAAGAATAAAAATTATATTTTTTTCATAAGCTAACCATTTTTCTTTATATTTTTACTTCATATAAGAAATTCTATTTTTCATAAAAAAATTGCAAAGCAAAAATCATTTTCTCGAACAAAGCAATCTTTCTTTTCAATTAGAATTTTACAATTAGAATTTAATCTAATGATTTCCAATTAGAAATAATAGAGCATTTTGCGCCCCTACGAAATTTAAAAGCAGTTCTTGGCTCAGGTGGTTAAGGCATCGGTTTATTGACTTTGAGGTGAACGCCAGACTTTGCTTTCCAAGACATAATAGGGCTCAAAGGCACGGGTTCAAATTCGCCCGTGAGTTCGAAATTTTCGGAGGCGTTTAAAAAAATAATGTTTATCGGATTTTTTTTTATTTTTATTTTTTATTTAAGATCTATTTATTTTAACGTTCTTGGATGACTCCTCTTGAGCGCGGCTTTAACTACAATACTTTTGTTGTGCGTAGTACTGTAAAATGACAATTTTCAATTTTAATTCGTCGCGTTGGATTTTGCGGTGATAATAAAAAAAGCAATGACCCGTTGACCGGAATCAATCTACAGAAAACACATGTACACCAAAACCTGCTGACTATAAGTTAATCCTGCCGCTAATGCTCGACAGGGGGATGCGCCATTAAATAACTAAACAAAAACAACAACTGCACAAATAAACGCGCGGCAGTCCGTGCCCGCGGCGCAATTCAACTCGCACACTTCTCAGGCATACGAAATTCCAGCCTGCCGGCGCGCAAAACCTGCTCCTTCCCGCGCGCAGCAAAACAATTCCCCATTCATTTTTACAAGCCCGCTATTACGCCCGAGAGCGGGCGCGCACCGAAAATAACCGTTTCTCCCCCAAAGCGCATCCTCGAGCGCGCGCAAGGTCCTCGACTGCAGCTGTTTACAGTTGCAGCGGCGCCGAATATTCACCTGCGCTAATTGACCGAAGGCGCGCCACACCTGATGCTCCCCGCTCGGGAGGGGGGGGGGGGGGGAAGATCGAATTCGAAACTCATCGGCCGTCCCCGATGATTGATATCGCTCCGGAGGATTAGAAGAGCGAGAGGGCAATGCTTGATGCGGATGAGCGTATAGTTTAACGATCGTGTAACGATAATGGGGAGGTAATGGGAATTTTAATGGGCGCAAGTGCCGGGCCGCTGACTTCTTTCAGGGAACAGCTTTTACGAGTTCATTGAGGTGATGCGCTCTCGCGGAGGCGCCGTAACCCGAGCGGGATCGTTGCCGCGGAAATAGATGCAGTTCAGGACGCTTGCGGGATTCGCTGGAAGGACGACGGCGAGGAAATCGGCTGGATTTTCGATGGATATTGCTTCACGCGAGGAAAGCAGACTTTCGCGTGGTTTGCTAAAAGTAAGTCTTGCCGTGCGTGCAGTTGATTGTAAAGTCGAATACAATTAGCAGCCTAATGTTAGAGTGAAAAACAATAGTTTCTTAAAATGCCTCTGAACTATAATTAAAAATAATCATGCGTATGAGTAGATTCGACATTTGAGAAAAATAACATCGTTTCTGCAGATAATAATATATTATTTATTGTTATGTGTATAAGAATGGATTATTCATCAATTTACATTCAGTTTGGAAAGCTTTTAGCGACTGTATAATGATTAATTAGAGTGCACATTTACTAACATTCTCGGAAGCGCAGAATAGATGAAAATTTTGAGAAAGCAAGTATCATTTATCTCCTTATAAACGAAAATTCCCAAAAACTGCCGCCGCGGAGGAGCTGCGCTCCGCCGCCAAAGCCGACCACCTCCTAAAAAATAAAACAATTTAGAACCAAACACTGTGTAATAACCGAATGACGCAAGTATCCCACGTCGCATAATCGTTTGCCAAGTCACGTATACACCGACTCCGCTCTTTTTTTTTTTCCCTCCTTCAAACGATCCGGCCCCCGAAAGCAAAGAGAAGAAGCCGCCGCTCGCGAGGGAAGCGAGGCCGGGACTGGCGAAACCGATCGAAAACACCCGCGTACCCGAGCACAAAAGAGAGAAATTTTCACGCCCTCGAGTGGGTATCGATTCGTTTTCTGATCTCTCGCACCCCGCGCATAATAAGGCCCGGCAGCGGCTCGCGTAACTTTTGCTGCGCCGCTCCGCTCATTCCTCGAGCTGAGTCACACGGAGAGCTCGCGAGGAGAGAGAGAGAGAGAAAGAGGCTCTCTTTGTCTCTCTCTCCCCCACCTGTAGCGGCTTTTCCCTCCTCCCACCGCGGCTCATCCTCTCTCTCTCTCTCCCTCGTATTTTTTCCTCGGCGTATCCTGCGCCGCCACCGCTGCCTCTCTCGTCTTTATCATCCTTATTATTCCCTCTCTTTCCCTCGCATTCTTTTCTAATTCTCCGTCTATCGTCCCCTCTCTCTAACACCGCTCCCTCGGCCCTTCTCTCTCTCTCTCTCTCTCTCTCTCTCTCTCTCTTTCCAGGCTCCTCCCTCTCTCCCTTCGCGGCACAGGTAGGTCGCCGCCGTTGCCGTTGCCGTCGCTCTCTCTCTCTCTCTCTCATTCTCGCTCACGGCCGCCGTCCTCTCTCCTGCTCGCGCGGGGCACAGGTTGCTGGCGGTGGCAGAGCGGCGGCGAGCCGAGTTTACCTGGCGTTACCTGCCAGCCCGCAGCTTTAGTTCACTCACGTCACTTCGAGCAACCGGTTGTCTCTCGGGATATAGCACGGAGAAAGAGAACAGAGGGAGAGAGAGAGAGAGAGAGAGAAAGAGAGTGGAGAAGCTTCTCTTCCTACTTTGTACTTATATATCGGGGACTCCTTTCGGCGACCTTCAGTCGCTTCCTTCTCGCCCGCGACGAACGATTTCGTCTCCGAGGAGCCTCTTTGTGCGCGTCCCTTCGTCCCGTTACGTCATGTACTCTCGCGCGCACATACGCACGGAGACCGGCGCGAGCAGCCACTCGATTCGTCCGAGATCGGGCCGTATTTGCATTTCAAAACACGGTGGCGATCGCGCGCGCTCTCCTCTCTCCTCCTCCTTTGTGGCTTTTTTTCCTCCCGCAGTCGCCGGCCTCCTATCGCCTACGTCTCCCTCGCCGACAAGTGCCGGAAATGGTACTCCCGACTCGCCGAGCTCCGATCCTTCCTCGTCGGCCAGTGAATATTTACGAGCGACACCCTGCCTCCCGTGCGCCCGTGGGAACGAGGTAAACGTTTTCGAAGTGAGCAAACGAAAGACCGGGAATTTTTATAGCCAGCCCCGGGAGCGCGTTACGATTACGGCCTTATCGACCGCCGGAGCGCGTTAAATTTCTGCTTTCCGGAATTCCGCGCGCGCCTCGGGCGGCGGTGAATCAGAGCTCGCCCGGCGAGCGCGGCCGCGGAAAAGCTGCGAGCCGAGCTCGGCGCGTTTTTCAGCCGAATCGCCGCGCGGACACGTGTCGCCGAGGATCGGCGCGCACGCGCGGATACGCGCCGGTTGCATAAGCACGCCGATCGGCTTTTATTTCGCCGGTGCGCGGCCGCCGCCGCCGCCGCTCCGTGTCTTATTTTTTCTCTCTCTCGCTCTCTCGCGCGCTCTGGATTTTTGCTCGCTGTGCGCCGCGATTTTTCATCGATTTACCTACTGCGGTGTCGTTCGCCCGTTCAGGAAGAGGAAGGAGAAGGCTGCCCAGCGGAGCGCCAGTCAAGCCAGGAGAGGAGCTGGAGAGACGAGGTATTCAGAAGGTACGAATGTGTGTGTGTGTGTGTGTGTGTGTGTGAGAGAGAGTCTGTGCGCAAGAGTCGTGCGTGCTTCCGAGGAATTTTCGAGCGCCGCGTTTTAAGTATAGAGGAGAGGCTTTAGAGCAGGTTTTTCCTCGGCGACGTTTTCCTCGCTGTAATTACCGGAGCGCTTTTTTCTCGGCTCGCCGCCGCTGCAGATGGAATTTTTAGTTTTAATTGACAAATTGGAAGCGGAGGCTTTCGAATGTTTAAGATTCTGTTTATGCTTCTCGTTCTTGCTGTTAGATACTGTGCAGTAATTCGCTAAGCTAACCTTTCAGGCTTCACGGAGACTGTATTGCAGTTTTGAAAAATAGAGGTTTGATAAAAAGTTCGTCGAGACCGGCTTTCAATTATTCAAGCTTGCATTCACTCGATGATAAAAATTCATTATCGGAAAAGGAATATTTTCATGCATTTTCTTAGCGAATTACTGTACAGGTTACTTACTCAGTAGTAATTGTAGAATATTAACGATAATTTAATTAACGACTATTATATGTATCCAATGTGACTCGTCAAAAATTGTAATATTTAAAAATGTTATTTATGTCGAAAGCGTGAAATTAAAAATACACGGCTCAGTCGATAGTCTTGATCTTGCAATCGCAGTAAACTCTTGCTTCATCTGTACTGCCGAAACTGAAATTAAATCGCTGCTCCGTCTACTTACGCGGGTGTATTAGTGCAGCGAACTTCACTGTATTGGATGTCAGTAAATTAAAGTACTTTAAATTTGTCGTTAAATAAGATTAAAAAACAAGCGTACAATTTTTGTTCCTTATAACCAATCACAACACTTCGGCCAGAGTTTCATGCGTTAAAAAATACGCCACTGCTGAATAAACAACGGACGTTTCCAATTATTACCCAGGAATACTCGGTCTAAAATTGCGTCCTGCAATTTAACTTGCAGAGCGGCGCCAGACGCGCGTACACAAAATCACCCGGGTAAAATTCGCCGTCTCGCAATGAACAGTTTCGAGTCTGCGGCTCCGGGGAGGCCGGAATCCCTCGCTCTCCAGCCTCTCGCGTCGCGGCGATGTTGTTTTTCTTCGCGTTTCCGTGACAGCCGCGCCGCGTCGCGCTGCGGTTTACATTCGGAGGCGCGCGCGCAGTTATATCGGTTTCCTGCTTCGGCCCCGAAGGCTAAGCGCGATCGCGGCCGAAGGAAAACGTCGCTGCGCCGATACGTTTACCTGGGCCCGCTCGGAATATTATGTCGTTTAACGCGAAACGTGGAGGCGCGCAGTCGATCGGTCGACGAGTGCATCCATGAGAAAACGCTCGCGATTCCCTGTTACGTAAAAGTGCGAGAGGCACTTAAAAAGCGATTTGGAGTAGTAAAGTTTTTTATGCTTTGGATTTACGCCGGGAAATGTTTATTTTAGTACACTGTATTTATTGCGCTTCAATGTCATTGGGTTAATAGATAAAATAATTTATTTGTTTTTTTTTTTTTTTTTTCCTTTAGGGATCAGCTACGCGTCGAGGTAGAATAAAATTATTCACCCATATAAAATCGCCGCGAATTTGCATTTAAAATAAATGAGTCAATGAAAGATAGATATATTTAACAAACGGCTGCAGCGCTACTTTCGACTGTTCTATTTACTTTTATAACTACTCATTAATGGCGTTGTTAAATGATGCATGAAAGAGCACGCGAGGCAGAAATCTATACTCGATATACAAACATTGCGCCGCACCGATTTGAATTACGGGGGCAGCTTAGAAATTTATAAAACTTTTAATCCGATTTTAATCTTATTCATAAAATTAACGGAACAAGAAAATAAAAGCAGATTTTTAGCTCGTTTTTATTGAATAATTAATTTAATTTATCTCGAGCATTAATTGCACAGACAAGTATGCCGATAATAAAATTCGTAACCAACGATTAGGAACAACCTGTTGCAAAGCCCCAATGATCGCGAGCGACAACGACTGTTCTAAAGCTAAGAAAATATTTCAATAACATTATAATCCGCGATTAATAATTGTTTCACGTAGACCCTCAATCATTCGGCGGGGATCAAGCATCCGCCTCACGTCGGCAGGCTTGGGCTATCTCCGAAAGCATCGGTAACGATATGCCGAAACACGTGTCCGGCTCTCTGTCCCGAGAGCAGCTCCTAAAATAAAGCCATTAAAAAATCTCGAGCGATCGGCCTTTCCGCTCTCCGCCGCGGCGAAAAAAGAGATACGGATCGGAAAACACGCAGCGGAGAGAAAAGGAGAGAGAGAGAGAGAGGGAGAGGAGAGGGGCCGTCGCCGCCGCGGGGGTAGACGCGCGTCATTCCATGAGAATCGTTCCGCGCCGGGAGATTTAACGACTCGTTACGAGAGAGTGCTTTTTGCACCGAGCGCCCCCTTCCACCCTCCCTCCCCCTCCTCCCCGCGTGGAAATGTAATTGTGGTTTACGCGCAGGAGGAAACGACGCGCGAGGAGAGGAAATTGCGAGCAGCTCGAGAGGAGAGATACGTCTTTCGGCTAGCGGTTTCTCCTGATGTTTACTGGGAGAGAAAGAGAGAGGGAGAGAGAGAGAGAGAGAGAGAGGAGCTACTGGCTGAGGTATGACTAGCTTTTCAGGGGATTATTAATAATGATTGTTTGAAGGGGTGAGGTTACCGAGCACAGGGCGATACTGTCGGATTAAGATCGCATTCGGGTGGAGGAATTCAACAGAAAAATGTCAATGTATATTTGCAGCTGTGGGATTAGTAAAGATGAAATAGAAGGTGGTTTTGCAATTTGTAACTGGCGTGTGCACAGAGGGTAATTAAATTCATTGTAAATCGAACAAGTGGAGCAGAGCATCGTTTTTCCCAAGATATCGCATCTGATAAAAATGTGTTACGGGTGTATTTTTAAATGTACTTAGAAATATATTTAAAATAGACACGCTCGTAAAGTTTTACGATACAATAATTTATTTCGATACGTCTATTATTAGCGTCGCAGCTGAGGTTTTATACCATTATGCGTGAAAATGTTATTCGTATTTTAAAATATTTTTGTTATATAATTCCGTGTTCTTGTGCTATTTACAATCAAAGTAAAACAAGGTATAAGTCATCTCTGCATTAGATGATATTAAGAAAAAAAAAAGAAAGAAAACGTCTATGAAATCACGGTTTCTCAGAAATTTATTATCGTGACTTGAATTTTTTTTTCCAGCTCCGTTAAGTTTTCGCTTCTTATATTAGCCTTGCAATTGTAACACAAGGTTTCCACCGCCGCAAAACGAAATTTTCTTACCGCTCTTTTTCTATTTAAAGCTTATAATATTTTGCATTGTGCTTGACTTTACAATCCTCGGAGCAAAAACTATTATTCTGAGTCGCGGTCTCTAGATAAGAATAATACCAGGCTCTGTAAATCATTTGGAATAGTTTAAAATTCTTTTAGAATACTTTATTTTTTTTTTTTAGCTGACGATAAAACGTGCGGCTAAAAGTAGATGCATCATTATGTGGTGAAAACAAATTAATATCTATAAAGTTCGAAGCTATATTTATTCAATAAACACCGCAAGATTCATTATCCGCATGGAATCGATACATTTATAAAGTAAACGGCAAGAAGCGGTTCCGTGTAGATTATTTTAATATTCCTATTTATCACGAACATTAAAAATTTCGTTCTTGGCAAATATACCAGTAAGACTTTTAAAAATTTTATTTCACATGCATATAAGCGGTTGGACTTGAAATATCACTGCATTAAGGATACCCGCTCAGATTATTAGGAGTAATTTGAATGAGTTCTGTGCTAAGGCGTAATATGACTCAGGTAATTTGCATAAATACATTTATTTCTTGCTTTCTACCGACTGAGAAATGCTCAAACTATGAGGTTCTCTACCTTTTGAAGCAAGTATGATAATATATCTTGTATACTGAAAATAGTAGGGCTCTTTTATTTTTGAAAATTCAATTTCGTATTTTGCCAGCTGCAGTACTCTTTGCGAAGAAGCAAAAATGCGCTCGATTTCTTTGTGCGAGACATTGAAATAGTTTGCCGACGCCGAGATTAAATCGCAATGGAAATCCAAATTAATTTATCGGAGCTCACAATCCGTAACGGCCACTTAATTTATTCCGCCAATACCGCAGAGCGGTGCATTAAATTAAAAATCTCCTTCCGGCATTGAAAAAGGGCCGCAGAAACGAATGTCGAGCGTCAGCCGCAGAATCGCGCGGAAAGGGGGTAAAAAATGGCGAGATTATCGGCGATCGGCTTTTTGTCACTGGCCGGGGGACCGCAGGGCCCTCTTTCCTCCTCGTCCGGGACGCCGGGGGTTTCTCTCCTTTACTCAGGGCCCAGTCAGTTCCTCCTTCGTCTCCTCTCGGCGCGGCGGCGCAGCTTAGCGACGCCGCTGCTCTCGGGCTCTTCGATTCTCACGATTCCAGCAGCAATAATTTCACATCGTGCCCCGGGAAGATTTCGAAAGTCACGCGGCGCTCGCCACGCTATCGGATATCTTCCGTGAAAAGAGAAGCGAGAGAGGTGGGAGTGTATGTACGGGAGGCTCTCTCTCTCTCTCTGTGCTTCGGTATTTTATTGTTTTCCCTATCTCTATCCGTGGGCTTCTCCCTCGCTCGCAAAATTGCGCGGCCAACGACTCGGGACTTTGCCCCTGTCGGGAGAGACGAGCGCTTTTCAAATCCTGGTCTATGGAAACGCATTTTTTTTTTTTTTGCTCTAGTAACGTTGTTCTTTTTTCAATGCATGATTTTCTCGGATAAGAAATGGTTTTGATTTTTTAATGTCTGTTTATTACTGCTCCAATTATCACGCAATTATCTGGCTTTTATGCGTAATTGCGAGAGATCGAAGTCAAAGATAATTCAGTCGGAGCTTTAATAATTACGCGCAGCCTGCACTTGTTGCGCAATTATCGCAGATGAATCAGAACTGATTACGAAGGTGACAGTGCTCTGATTCTTTTCTAACGTTTTTGCAATGAACTATTAGTCAGCTGTAATAAATATTTACTCAGTTTAACGCGGTCAATGGTTCCTATTGTGATTGAATTTACTCAACCACGGCAAATTAATCTCTCAATCTCAAAGCAACTTTTTCGTTATAGACTTACAAAACCAAAAAACAAATAATATTGTAGCTGTAGCTGTTTTCAACGCTAAACCATTTACTGCTGAAAATCAAAAAGCTCAATCATCGCCGACAAGTTTTCTCAACAAATTGAACGTCATCACCACCGCAAAGTCCGCCTTTACCGCGCAATCGCATTAAATCGTGGCAGCCTCTCTCTCTCTCTCTCTCTCATACATCAAAGCTCGCTCCAGAAGCAATGGTACATGACTTACGATCTTCCTCCTCCTTTTTCTCTCCGATCTGGCTTTTTTTCTTCCAGCGGCAGCGCGTTCGAAAAAGCCTCGGCGGAGAATTGCGAGAGTTGCGTCAGTGCGTGAAATCGTCCCTCCGACACGCCGTCACGTCCGGAGCACCTCTGAAATTCTTCGACAGCGGCTTCGAGCGTTTGAGAGAAGAAAAAAAGCTCCGCGGCGATTTCTCACGTTGTCACTCGGCTCTGCCCTCCCCCTTGATCGATCTTCATTTTTTTCTTCGCGCGCGCCGAGAGTAATCAGGCAGAGGCAATTGCGCTCGTTCGACGGTCGCATTGACAGCGGGCTGAAAAATAGACGAGCAACGATGCTGCGTAACGACGCTCGGCGCGGAATTGCGCTTGCTTCCTTTGTCGATTTTTAGCTGCTTCGATCTGAGAGAGAGGAATACGTTTGTTACTTCGTTCGTGCGATTATCGTTTACTTGCGGCCGATTGAAGTTGACGAATTTTTTGGATGCGAATTGTGCGTAAACAGTTATTTTAGCTAGAAAACGGGCGGTTTGTTTTATTTTAAAATTGTGCAGGAGGAATTTGGGTTGTTAAGAGAGAGATAAGAAGTAAAAATATTTTCCCTGCATGTTTGAAATATCGCGTAATTTTATATTAACGAGTTCTTTATCTACTTTCAGCGAAACTAAGAGAAAAGTGATAAATCAAAGTTGAACTAAAACACATATGATTAAGTAATAAGTTGAGAAAAAGAAGTATTGCGCCTGTTATTATCTACAATATATGCAAAACTGTAATTACGCTATCATTGACACAACAATTCCTCATTATATAAGTGAATATAATAGAGCTAATAGCCATGATTTATTATTAGATAACTTTCGTAACCTGGAATACCTTAAAATTCTCAATGCAAGACAATAGTGCTATTTTCATCAAAGCGTTAGACACACATTCCCCTGAAAATCTCTTTATCCTTTACATTCTAATCAACCACATTGAAAGTCAAATTCAAAATTTGCCCGACTCGAGCGCAAAAATCGAAGTCGCTCGACGCGCGAACAAAAAGAAGCCCGACCTCCCCTTAGTTAAAAAGGCGTTCAACAAATTAAATAACTTTGCGAAGGCAGGCACGGAGAGCCATAACGGTTCCTTTGTTTTCTCCCCAACCTCTTGTTTTTCCATCCGTCCTCTCTCCTTTTTC
>JAWWEM010000010.1:26923298-26956192 GCA_035582935.1 Ormyrus thymus
GAGAGAGAGAGAGAGATACGCCGCTTGCAAATGAGGAAAGACTGCCGTAATGAGTTGGATAGGTTGAGGTTGGCAAAAATTGCGGCAGGGCGGTTTATTGCAGCTTCAAGGCTGGTTACTTAAGGGTTTTTTTGTTGGAGGAAATGTTTCGGTACTCGGGAGGATAAAAAAAGGCGGGTTTTTGTTTGACATTGAATTAGGAAAGAGGCTTAAAATAGAACGTAAAAATGCTTTACCGTTAAGTGACTTTATACTTATTTACTTAATATAAATTTACTTCCATGCGGCTCATTTGTTTTTAATATAATTTCTCGACTATTAATTTGCAGCTTTATTAGTTTTTATTTCATTTTATTTGCTTATATAGTAAGCAAAAAATCTTCACTTTTACATATAATTTTTGCATGTAATTTCATTTAAAAGCTACTTTGATGCTACTTTATACATTATGTTATTTCATTTCCTTATTTGTACATGTAATTTCGTCAGAATATAAATTTCGAGGCGTGCTTTTAACCTTTCATAGAACAATGTAAAAAGTAGAGTATAATTTTAAAGAAAAGAAAGCTGTATAATGGCATCATATATTACCAAAAAAAAGAGTAACGGGACATTGCGAGCGTCAAGACCAGTTTAAAAAGAAAAGATATGAGACAAGAAAGGCAGCGTAAAAGAAGCAACCATTAAAGTACATACGTCACAAGATCTTCACATCCATTTGAGGTTTTACAGTCGTACAGTGGAGCATTTTTATTTGAGAGCCAAATTTATTTTTAAATTCATTTTGTTTAGTTTGTATTACTTTCATCGCGTAACAGCTTTATGAGTAGAAAAATTATTGCGTGAATGATTCATGACACATTTTATAAACGCATTTTAAAACTAAATATCCACTTCGCCAATTTGCATAAGGTATTTAAGCATTTTTATATATTACACCATTTAATATGTATGAATTAAAGTTTTCACGACGCAGACGCTTGAAGACTTTGAATATAAACTTGAGTCTCTTGTGAGATGATCGATGACTACATCTTAAACTGTACGCCTAAGGCACATTTTAAACAGTTATAAGAAACAAAAAAAAAAAAAAATAAAGTTGATATTTTTAATTGATCTAGACATAAAATTTTGAAGTCAAGAAATTTCAGTGTTGTTGTGTTACTTGCACAAAATAATTTTTTGAATTAAGAGTTTAGTATTATTTATTCTTGTAAAACCTTTCATACTTTAATCAATTGCGTAAGACATTTTTGAATTGGTTAATTGTATAGATTCATAATTTGCTGGTGTTTACATTAATCGTACTATAATTTTTTAAAAGGGAATTGTAAACTTTCAATAAAATATATGAAAGTCATGAGCACCGTGATGATATTAAACATTGAAAAATTGTATGACAAGGACATCCAGACTTTCAGTCAATCATTGCGTTCTGGAAGATTTATAACGTTTATTTCTAATTTTCGCGAAATAAACTAATTGAGAAAATACAATTATGGTAAAATACACACATTAGTCTACTCACAGTTCAAAATTATGTTTGCGTTTCTTATAATCGACGAAGAAAACACTTAAAAATATTGTACAGCAACGGAACAGTTGAGTTTCAACAAAGAAACATTAATATCCTCAAAAGATTAAAAAAAAGAAAATAAATTTTTATTTCTATTTAAATCTTTGAAATAATGTAAATAATGTAAATAATGTAAAATCTCCCTTTTTATTATTTCCAATTAAACTTTAAAGGATTTTTCACCTCGATCGCAAAAACATTTTATCTGATAAATAAAGTAAGGGCAAAATAAGATACAACGATCTACTAAAAAGTTGGCTTAAATTGCTTCTTCAAAACTATTACATCAACCGCGGATATTGAAACAATAAATCAGTAGTACTAAAAGAACTTTAAATTCAGTGCAAGAATAGATTTAGATTGCTTTTGATCTTTTGTCCGACGTTTTCTTTCATTGATTCCCGGTTTCCCCATTAAATCTTACTCGAGCTCGGATTAAAACGTCTTGTACCGATAAGTACGCAGAACTGCGCTCTCATTATTTCCACCTGAAAACAATCTCGAGTACACGGTGAGAGAAAATTGCGCCCATCAGACGCCACGCATTAACCATTATCCAGTCCGATCGCCGCGCGGAACGACCAGAGGCAACCTCCTACCGCGCTTCCGAAGCCCTCCCGAAGCCCCCGAAAATCGAGAGAAGGCGGCCCGCGAGACTCTCGGACGTAAATACGAGTAGAGCAATAATTCACGGCGCACTCGGCGCACGCGGGGCTCAGCCTCTGGCGAAGCCCGAATCCTCCTCCGCTGACGTTCGCGCGCGGGCAGCAGCTTCGAATGCATGCATTTGGAGCCCGGCCAGCGAGTGCGAAAATAAGCCGAAACTCACGGAAACACTGGCTCGGCCGAGCTTAGATACGCGCGGGCGCTCACTTTATATAAAACTTTTCAGCTCGCCGCGACGTCGATAAACAATTTAGACGTCGTGCGCTCGCGCGACGCGTCTCTCTCCCTCTCTCTCTCTCTCTCTCCTCCGCGGAGTCCTTTATTACAAATTTAAAGCGCTGACTAAAGCCGCCCGGCGGACGTAAGTCGACTAAGATTAGGTCGTGTGCAACGGAGCCTGTCGCCGACGCTGCTTTTTTCATGGGAAAACTGCCTGCCGGGAGCTGGATCGCTGCGTTCGTGGCCCTTGAGATAGATGATTCGGAGATTGGGTTTGATGCTTTGATGGATCGCGGCGGCGACGGGGGAGGATGGCGACAGAAAGGTGGAAACATATTGGGGATTGCGTAAGGTTTTTCTTTAGTTCTCGTCTCGAGCGTAGGCAAATAAACGGAAGTCAGCTTTTCACAACAATTCATTTGTCTCGGTCGGTGGTGGATAGTATTCCGGCCAATTCGGAAACCACAACATATTTCTGATGTCGGTGATGCCCTGAAAGTTGAAAGTTAAAACGCGTGATAAATGGAAATTGTTTGGGTGTTCAAACTACTTAAGAATGTTCAGTTTTAGTTTCCCAAATAATCTAAAATAAGTTTTGCATTTTTTATTTAGTGTACTATCTGTCTTTTGGAAGTTTAAACGCTTATTTAAGTGCCTAAATTATACAACTAATCTGAATGTGTAATCAAGTACTATGCATCCATGAATACTTTTACTTTCATGATAATAGTTTTGAGCATTTAACGTGTTGCACTATGCAGTTACATGACAGCACAGTTTTAGAAAAGAGAGCTAATTGTAGAGCATGAGATGTTGTTTACTCTTAAAAATAAACATTGTAACACTCGCGACGAACACTTTGAATACTCACTGTATATATTTACGTGTAACCAATCTAATAATAACTAGTTGTAGAATCATTCATGTCTTTGCCGAAGTTGCTTCTGTAAGCTAATTATTTAACTAATTCGATGAACCTTCACCGCGGCTGAACAAAGTTTCTGCTTTATTAAAAGTTTAGAAGTTTTATACATTAGATGCAGATTTTCAAACTACTGCAGTCATTTATCGTATTAAAAACGTGATAATATTTTCTTTTTATAACTTGTCAATTTTAATAGTACGTTTGATTGAAATCCGGTGATTTATATTTCTCTAACTTAAGGGTTTATACTAAATTTATACAATTCTGATAAAAGCACATTTATCTTTGCGCTCCCCCCATTTATTAAGTAGAAGATGAAAGGACAAGCTTTCTTTCCCAAAGACGTAGGTAGATTAAAAGTAAAGCTTTTAATATTGCGCATTACGTTGCTCTGCACTCTCTTTGAGGGTTCAAGGTTACTTTTCAAAGAAACGCAGTTCTTTTTTTCATCAAACAAAATTGTTTCGAGCGTTGACGTAACAAAATTAGTTCTCCGAATTTAGACTTCAATTTTTCGCTCAATTTAAGGAGTGGTTTACAGTTGTTGCATAACTTTAATAAAAAAAGAAGGTAATTATTATCACTTCTGAAAATCTCTCAACGAGGATAGCCGGTTAAAAGTGGCTAAAAAAATTATGTATCATCACGAAATTGCAAATCAAAATTCTAAAAAACGCTAGTAGTATTATAGGAAATACAAAAAAGAGGGCTTCGCTAAAACAATGTTAAAATTCATTAGTTATTGTATGAATAATTTTTAGGAAATAATTTTTCATTTTTATTAAGGAAATTTGGAAATTTTATTATTTTCTTTGGTAAAAACTTTTCTGAAATTTTATCTGACTCTGAAATTTTACCGAGACAATTGGTAAAATGAACCAACTAAAAGAAGTAAACCGTCGCTTAAAAGTCGCTCGAATCAAATTTGAGGTTATATTTTTTCCCAAACATTATATTATTAAACTGCAATACAATGTTACATAACAATGTAACAATTTTATGTTCAATAATCTGCTATAAATAAATTGTGAAGCATTGTCGCTATTTTTTTAAATATTAATTAGATTTTGTAATCATTATCAGTGAGCTGACAATTAAAGGCAGTTAATGTATCAGTTACGAAAATATTTTCTTAAAATTCCTCTGTAGGTAAGGGGCTAGCGCGTTCGAATACCGCGTGCCGTGCGTCGATCCAGGTTCGAGTTCCGCTGTCGTTAAAAAATTCATTTCATTTAAAAATTTAATATAATTATTTCATTTCAATTTAACTTAATTCAATTTAAGGCGGCTTCGGCGTGTGGTGCCTTATCAAGTCGGGGCACCTTCTTTGTTTTTGACAATTTCAATTCAATTTTAGTAATTACCTCTGAACTACTGTAGATAGTCTTAAACAATCCTAGTTTTGTAAAACATGAAAAAAATTGTCATTCTTATTGCTTGCGTGTTTGTCTGCTCTTCGTGCGCATGCGCAGAAGCATGTTTACAAAGTTTATCGCTAATATCTCTTTAATTTGATCGTTTACTTACATTTATGATGACAGAATTAGAATTTCAATTAAAAAATCCTCTTTGAGGAAACAAAATCTTCAATTTGGTATACGATTTTATATAAATGAATTGTTTATAATGGAATAAGTATAAAATGAATGTCTTTTCACATAAGTTTACATTTTAAAATAAACCTTTTTTAAACCTCGATTTCTTTAAAATTTAGTCGTTGACCTTGCATTTTCTTAACGTAAATGAAAAGTTTAATGCTCAAGAAATATTTTTGTGAAGTTTCAGATATTTTCAATTATTTATAAAAACTCGCCGAAGCCACCTTAATTTCAATCTTAAAAATAAATATATATATATTTAAAAAAAAACGATATCGAGTTTCAGTCGATTTAATACAAAAACAAAATTTTTAGCATTATCATCACAATCTTAAAAATTAAAGATGCTGAAATTATAACTTTGACAAGCAATAAATATTACTAAAAAGGATGTCCCACCGTTACCAAATCTTAAAACAAATTTTTTCAACTAAAATAGTAAATTTTACCGAATAATTTCTCTCAGCGTATACAATTGAGATGTACCTTACAACGCGTCTTACTATACTCGACACGTATTCGATTATACTTAAAAAAAGAGTTTTTGCCTATAGAAAATATCAAATTATTTTAAAACTGAAATCCTACTTTTCCAAAAGGTGAAAAATATTAAAACAAGAAGAGGTATTGCCTAGTGACCTCTGTATTCTTTGGTGCATCTGTTGATGTCGAAACAGTTTTAAATCGCCGAAATGTATATTTACTAAAACAGCAGATCCAATTTATTTTCGTTGAAAGCTAGCCTTTTCAAGTGCGCATCTCATTCTCCGCGAAAGCACGCTCAAAGCAGGCATAAACGAAATCATAACACTTGCATAATTTAAGCACACGCATCCCGCCGCAGCTCAAGCTCGGAGGGGCATATAATTCAGCTCGATCGGACTCTGTCCTCGTGCGATTCCCGCGGCAAAAAAACCCGGTCGCCGCCGTCAGCGGCGCTTACCCACACCTACGCCTGCAGACACACGCGGATGCAGAAAGAGAAACCGCGTCGTCGCCGCGGCAGAGAGGAGAAAAGTCGCTTTGAGAGAGCGAGAGAGTGAAAGAGAGAGAGAGAGAGAGCGAGAGAGAGAGAGAGAAGGCAGAGAGCCGAGTGGAGAGGGTAGAAGAAGGACGGAGAGAGCCTTTTGAGATCTCGCGACGACCAGCGGTTCAGTTCCGTGATGCTCGCCGCGTGAATCGCGGAAGGAGTTGGAAGAGCTCGCGGATCGCTGCTCCGAATTTCCCTGTGATTCGATAGTTCTCTGTGACCCTGCTGTGATAATCCGTGATTTCTCAGTGCTCGGAGGAGCTTTCGCTCCTGCTGGACGGACGGGCGGAGCTTTTGCTTTCCAGCCCGACGAGGGACGGGAGAAAGGTAGATTCTGGTCTTTCTTATATATCGGGAAAGCTGTTTACATATGCGCCGATCATAAGCTGCTATTACGTTGTGCAATCGAGGATTTATGCACTGAACTTTGATTTTCAGCGCTTGATTTATGAAGAGGTGTCCGAAAGTGCTTTATGTTGTTGTCTTTGAAACTCTACACTGCTCGTTTTGACTAATAGACGCGGCTAACACTGTAGGTTGCACCGCTTCGTTATTTAAAAACAAAATGATAACTGGCCGAAAACGCAGTCGACGTGTCGTTAATTACTCGCGCGAAAGGGCTTGCAGTCCTGCTTTCTTTATTGGAACAGGCCAGTGGGACAATTGCTTGTGACCGTAGAAAAATAGCTTTCTCTTTAATCCGCGTGCGATCTCCCGCGTCTCGGTCGGTCAAATTGATTGATTCCAGCCTTTTTTTATTAGTAGGTCACTTCTTACTCCTGTCACATTTAGCGCGGACTTGGGCAGGTCTGTTTATTGCCGACTAAGCCGAGCTTACCAATACACTGGCTCCTTACTATATTTCCAAAATTAGTTTTTAATTGGCACGAGCATTAGCGAACAGCGGCTTAAAGTTAGTTAAAGTTAGTGGTACGCGAAAAGAAATTAAAGCGGTCGGATCGATATCTGATAGTAAAGTTATAAGACATATGTTGCTGCACTTTGTCCATTGTTTTATCCTTATATAAGTGACAGCCATGGAAGTGCACGGTTTTTTCGTTTTGTTACGTGGTGCTGAATCGTTCCTGTTTTCTTGAACAACAATTTAAGGAAAAAACAATGTTTAACTTTTATAGCCTAACTCTTATTGTCTAGGCATTCTTGGACAATAAAAGCGATTGAGCTGCAGGTGAAATGAAATGAATAGCTTTTTAACTGTAAAATTAATAAATAGTGAAAGTTTGCTAATTGCTTGTTATTGTTGACAAAACTCAAATCCGTAATAATTATTGTATAACTTTCGTCAGCTGCTTTATATCCGTTTGAGAAGGAAAGTTAAATAAAATAATATTTATTATTTGGAAAGAGCAATTTTGTTTCAAGCTCTGTGTATATTTTACTTTCGAAAAGAAGTTTGAATTTTAGTGACACAGATAACTATTTTGGAGACCGGCCTTTTTTTACTTTACTTTCCGTCCTTAACTTACTTGTCTTGATTTACCCGTGCTACTTTCATATATTTTAAGTGTACCGAAAGCCTTCATTTATCTTTCTAAGCAAAGTTCGCAAAAATCTATTTAAAAGTCAAGATCGTCTTTTAACGAAAATCAATGAAACCCAAGATTTGTTGAAGCGCTAACTTTTAAATTCCCAACAATATCGTCATTGAGAATACTCGGGCAATGTTTTCGTTCGCGTTCACGAAATCAATGGCTATATGACACAAGTGACAGTCGAGTCAAAATAGAGTAAGGCCGTATTATGAAAGTTTGCTTATTTATCCAAGATATTGACTTTTTACCGTCGGCACTTACGCCGGCCGCCATGCAGAATGTCCACGCGGAGCCATCAATTTTCTACGAATCAGCGTTTATTTTCGCCTCCGAATCTCGTCCTCGTCGGAAGTGTCGCCCGACGCCCCGCGCGTCCCAAGACTAATCGAAGCTTCGCGCTCGTTAACCCCGTAAACAAGCGCGGGCTTCGGCCCCGCGAAAGCAGCAGCCTCGCTTTTCACTTTAACGACGGAGAAACTCATTTTCCAGAGAGCGGATCGCGAGAAAAAGAGCAGTCCATTAAGAGAGAGAGAGAGAGGGGGAGGGAGGGAGCGAGTGTGACGAAAGTCCCAGCGACTCACGTGCGTCGGCGGACGGGCAGAGGCTATATTCGCTCTCTCTCTAAGAATACCGCCGAGCGTTGAACCAGCCAGGCTCGAGTCGACGTCCACGTGCAGCGGCGTCGGAGCGCGCAGAGCGCAGGGACTGAGATGTCCAGCGAGACGACCTCCGACGAGGAGTCCTCCCAGGAGGACCTCCAGAGGTACGAGATCGACGACCTGGAGATGATCAAGACCATCGGTGAGTGCGAGGGACTTGTTTTTAGTTCTCATGGGTTATTTCGGCTTTTGGGTAACGGGGCTTGGTTGGAACGACGGGCGTCGAGCGGTGGCTTTTTTCGGGAATTATTTTTAAACGTGGGACTGTAGTCGGGAGTCCGTTCACTTTTTGCTTTTGAGTTTGAAATCTTTTTACTGTTTTGGCTTCTAAAGTTTGTGGTGTCGGTAATGACAAGATACAGTTACTATAGTCGTGTGAAGAAGAATTTAGACTTTAGTAACAAAGGAAATTTCAGTTATGTTTACCGCTGATGATTCACTGCTTGCACTCGATTTCTCACTTAAAACACTTTCCTATGTGACTTCATCTCGTGATTGAATTATAATCACTTTTACATCGGAGAATCGCAATTTATGCTAATGAATTAGAGTGCACGAGCCGTAGAAAGTAAGAATGGCTAGTCCGTTGATCCCAATTTTAAATTAATAATAAAAGAATCCTCTATATTTATTTTAAGAATTTACAATATTTTTGGAATAATTATTTCTTTATTTGAAGTTTATTTTTAAATAAATTATAGTCGATTGTTAATTTAGTTTCAAAAGAATAAGACAAATTTTCAAAGCTGTTAAAGGTGAAAGTACAAAGAAGAAAACAATGGTTAATCATAAAAGTTACAAAATGACTTCGCAATTTAAAACCTATCCTTATTTCAAGTATAGCTAACGGAGCCTTTTGAATGAAAGGCACTTCCGAGAATGTTCTTAAAATTTTCAAAAATCTCCGAGAAAACCCAGGCATTTCCACGCGAAGTGAAAAACTTTCTGCGTCCACTTCTTCTCGGCTCATTCATTTTACTATTTATTTTAAAAATTTTCCGCTCGAATTGCAAGAGAGAAAAGTTTGAGCTCCATTAGTTGGTTATGAGCACTACTAACTGCTTTGTTACGCCGTGCGACTAAAAGAACCGTTAGTCGCTTAATGGCGAACGTTTGCTCGAACCACTTCGCCAACAAAGGCTAGATCCGAGCATACATCAACGGAATGGCAAACAGTAATGAGAGCCTGCGATTTTCAATAACTCGATTTGTACAGGCAATCTGCGTGCGCTGAATTGAGATTAGATCATTTTGTGTCCCGCAGACACTTTCAAATGAAGTGAAGAAAATTTTAGTTGTCAAGCGTTGGAGGGTTTAGAATAACGGCGAATGCGCACCTTTTGTAAGATATTTAAAAGTAAGTTAAGCAAGTTGGGAATAAATGCTTTGCAATGTTCATAATAATTTTTGGTAAAGAAAACTTTTTAGATTAAAAATAATTTTTTTAATGTGCACTATTGTAGTAAAGAGTCAAACTTTATTGGAAGTTTTATAATGGTAATTAATTGATCAAAGTGGAGTTGTATGGAAGTATAAATAATCTTTGAGTGGAGGAAACTCTTTTTAAAAACATTCTCTAATATCCACTAAATTACATCTATAAATAATGATGATAGACTGAAATAACCAGTAAATTTTCAAAGCGATTGAGAAGTCTCTTAAATGTTCTACAAATACAATCAAACAGTAATTAAAAAATCCAATATAATATTTTGAGTAACGCAAAAAAATGCTTCATAAAAGACAATAGGAAGCTAATCAAGCTTCAAAAATAGTAGATCTAAAACTTTATTATTTTAAGCCAGTGTTGAATCTAGACACAGTCAAAATAATTAGAAATCAAATTCTTATTCACGTACTTTTGCAGCGTAGGACGGATGAAATTTACGCACTGTTTATGAAGAACGTGAACCTTTTTACATTTTGAAGTAATCAAAGAAAATGTTATAAAGACCGTAGAGAAAGTGGTACAAAGATTACGTAGGCAGTTGATGAATTTCGCAGATGATCGTTAAATTTCTAAATTGCACTTTGAATGTAGAGTGATTTTCACTTAAAAAACATTGTTTTCTACGGTATAGAACAATAAAAGGAACGTAATAAACGCCAGACGATATTGTTAATACTGCAACACTAATTTTATCTTCTTTTGTACTTCTCTTTAGTTTTAAAGCAATAACACAACGTTTTTAACGCAAAATATAACGATATGATAATTTTCGCAAAATTATCGAACATTTCTCAAGCGGCTATCGCGAATTTTATTTGACTTTTACAAAAGAAACGCCAGAAACAAAGCCTATAAATCATTCGAAATTCCATCCTACCGCGCACGCCGTTCACCCGCGCTCGGCTCTCGCGTGATTCATGCAGAATCGGCTCCTCGAGGCTTATCGGAGCCGTGCAAAATCTACAAATCTCGCGGAAAATCCGCCGCGCCGAGTCCAGAACTTCTTGCCGCCGTTTTCACCCGCTCCGGCGCTTTACGCTCGTTTTCACCTGGTTTTTGCGTGACTGTATCGGCGCGGCCGTATTTTGCCTCGCGAGTGAAAGTCGGCTGCCGCCGCCGCCGCTGCTCTCCAATATTGTTGCCGCTCTCGGCACCGAAATCTCGAAGCTGCCTCTCGTCGGGCCCCCAGAAGAAAAGACGAAACCGAGCTCCGCGCTCGATCGACTGCTCTCCTTTTTCTTGCGGGCGCTTGTCACTGCGCGGCTTCTCGGCTAGAGAGATTTCTAGTGCGTTTTTTGCGCGACGCCCGAGACTGGCGTGTTGCTTTATGAGGCTGGCAGCGAGTGCCGTTAGGATGACGCGGTGTCCGGTGCTGTTTGCTTTAATTGAATATATGGGTGTTCTGGAGAAATGCGGTTGTAATTAGGGATTAGGATTTGTACTGCGGCGAAAGAGCTTTGGAATCGAGCTGGGTGAAAAGAGCCGTTGGTGGTTAAGCAATGTTAAGTGGAGAATCGGTATTTTGTTGTAGATATCAATTTTTCAATACAATTGGGCACTTTAGTATTGCAGAAAGCAGACATTTAATAAAATCAAGTAAATATTGTTATATCAATAAATATATTTATTGTAAGTTGATATGATATTATAATTTCGTCGCGGACTTATTTACCGCGTATTTATTGTTTTACATAGAAAAAAATGCAGAAATATATTTTTATGATATCACGGAAAATGACATTTCAAGAAGTAAATTATCTTTTTTCAGTGGTATACATATGCAAAAAGCTCAGTCGAGTGTGACTACGCGAACTCGTTAAAATCAGGCGTGTTATTAGTGTTTTACAATATTCAATTCTAGCTGAGTTTATGTCGAAATTACACGTTTCAAATGTTTTTTCCGCAAAAGATCTTGGTGAAAATATTTACTCGTTTCTTATTTTTTTTAAAAATAGTAAATGTGTGTTTTACTAGCTTGAGCTTGAAAGTGCAAGATTTGTTGTCCGCGCAATAAAATAGGCAGCAAGAAGTTTAAAATTCGCATTGTTAACTTTTTCCTAACGCAGCAGACTTTAGTACAAACGTATAAATGTAAGGAACGATTTTCTTCGTCATTGTGACTTACGGTCAACAACTAAACCACATCCGCTTTTCTAAAATAATCTTTCTTCCTTTCCTTATTTACTGTCATTATAACGATAAGTATAGCAGCAACACATTTGTAATGCCACCGAACCGCAAAGTTTCATTCTTACCAACATCATGAGTAGATCAAAATGAAAATTCACGTGAAAACTTTTTGAATTTTTAAAAGTGCGCCCGTCACCATCGCTGATGTATGAAAACACGCCTCATCACTCGAAATGCACCTTCCAAAATAAAAATATGAATCAATCGGTCTAATGAAAAATTTCCGCCGCCGTTTCGCAAAGACAGATACTGCCAAGTCCAGCAAAAAAATATCCCAACTGAATCACTTGTTCTATTCTAATAACTCGGCACTCGCGAAAATTCAAGCAAGTCCGCGGCATTTCCAATACATAAAAGCTGGCGAATTTAACGATCTGCGTCAAGCATAGAAGCGGCTTTATTTATAGAAAAAAGGGAGAGCGGCCACCGATGATCCATTGCTCTTCACGATCATTGCGCTGCTCCTTTTCTCCCTCTTTCTCTTTCTCGAGGCGGGGGGCCAAAACTCGGCCATTGACGAACTGCTAATTGGACTCGGTTCGTTTGTCGCTCCGCGGTTTCTATCTTTAATGCGTCTGTCGTGGGAAAGTGTGCTTATAAATGGCGTGTTCTATTATCGGCGACCGGGGGTGGAGCGACGAAACGTGCCGGCACATTATTTCTGGCGTTGCGTTAAATTTCTTACTGCCGCGCATAATTCACCAATTTTTTTTTCTCGACTACCTACTGTCTTGTCATTGTCTAAACTCTTGTTTGTTGAGAATTTGATCTTTGATGTTTAAATTTCGAATGAAATATTGTGTTTACTTCTTGCGCTTTTGCTTTTTCATGCGATAGAGTAGTTTTCTTAATAAATTTATTTTTGCTTTTTATTGCATTGAGCTTCAAAAAGTCACATTAAACTTAACAGATTCTCTTTATGTAAATTCTCAAGCGTTGATGTCAGTTCTGCTGAATTATTTAGTTTTATTCTTGCGATGATTTTCAATGTTCCAGGAGAAATTATTACTTCACCTCTTAATAATAGAATAATAAAGCCGAAAGTATAAAGTTATAAATTTTTTACATAATAAGTTCAAAGATTTTCAAACCCCAAAGGTTAAGCGTTAAATACACCACCGACATTCACATATTAATTAAAATATTCACATAATAGCGTAGTAACCGACCGAATTATCAGAATGGAAAGTTTAAAAGCTCTGTTTTCGTACAAAAAGGAACTGGAACGTTCGGCCGAGTGATATTATGCCGACACCGCGGCGAGCCGCTGGCTTTGAAAATTCTAAATATGACTGACGTCATCCGACTCAAGCAGGTGGATCACGTGCGCAATGAAATCACCGTCCTCAAAGAAGTCCAGCATCCCTTCATCGTCAACATGTGAGTACAATCGAAAGGCGCAGCGCGCTTTACATTCGAGGCGCGCGCGCCTGACGAAATCGAAGCGGCGAAGCGCGCGCTTTTACCTCGACGCTCGAGCCGAAGAGGTTTTCGATTTTCGGGCTTTGGTCACAAGCCTTTCTTCTTTGTGCGGGAGAACGTCTGCTTATTGCTTTTTGTCTTAAATGTATTTTTCAATTTTTATATAAATTTTTAAACGAAAGTAATTATTAATAGCAATTTTGTACGAATTCAATAGAGTGCGCGTTATTTTCAAAAAATTTAACACCAGTCACAAATTATGTATATATTATATCCACTTTTCTTTAGGCTTTGGAGCGGAAGGGACGAAGCAAGAGTTTACATGTTACTGGAGTTCGTCGCAGGTGGTGAACTCTTTTCGTATTTACGTGCAGCTGGACGCTTTTCGGGCAGAACAAGCTGCTTTTACGCGGCTGAAATTGTCTCCGCCCTCGAGTATTTGCACAGCAAACACATTGTCTACAGGGACCTGAAGCCGGAGAACTTACTATTAGACAGCCAGGGACACCTCAAGATAACGGATTTTGGGTTCTCAAAAAAGTTGACTGACAGGTGATGATTTTCATGGAATGTTCTTCTTTGAAACGTGGGGTCGACACTTTATTTCAAAATTTGATCTGACTTCAGTGAAGGAAGCGTTTAAAAAATTCTTTCACGAAGAAAAAGTTTCAGTAAAAGTTACTATACTGTTTAGAAAAGCGAGCACAGACCGCCAAAACCCAAAAAATGACCATACTTTTTAGTCAATTTTAATGAAATTTTACTAAAAATTCGTGTAATTTATTTCAGTAAAGTTTACTAAAAAGTATGGTAATTTTTTGGGTTTTGGCAGTCTATGCTTGAATTACCAGAAAGTTTAGTAATTTTTATTGAAATATTTGTAATTTTTACTGAAACTTTTTCTCTCCGTATTCCTTTGATTAATGGTGTATTGAAATTATTAAATGTTGCATTTAATTATCTCATCTTGTATACACTATAACTCAAATGTTGAAACATTCTGTTAATTAGTTAAAAGTGCACTAATAAGTACTGTAAATCAAGAAAGTTTGAGAGATCTAAATAATTTATAATAGCCGTAACTTTACTACTTTTAATTAATTATTTGGATCTTAGCCAGGCAGCATTATCTTACATCGATAGAGCCTAATTAAACAGATATTAAAATTTAAATGAGAATTTTAATTACCTCGTTATAAATGTCGAGAAATTTAATTTAAAAAATTCTAAAGCATAATAACATGTACTTACACAAGTAATGTACGAGCTTTTTTTTTAAATTAGACTATTAAATCCATAATTTGACTAATTTTAATTTATCCAGATTGTCGCTAAATAAATTAAAGTTTCGGCCGAGCGCCAAAATAACAGCAGATTTATGCTTCGCTTTCTACATTGTCTACTTTTTAATTTATCGACTTTACAAAGTATATCTAAACTACTATTATCCCATCAAAGCAGAACCTGGACTCTCTGCGGGACCCCGGAGTATCTGGCCCCGGAAATCATCCAAAGCAAAGGTCACAACAAAGCCGTCGATTGGTGGGCCCTTGGCATACTAATTTACGAAATGTTGGCGGGCTTTCCACCTTTCTTCGACGACAATCCATTCGGCATCTATGAAAAAATTCTCGGGGGCAGGATAGAGTGGCCCAAACACATGGACCCGATCGCTAAAGATTTGGTTAAGAAACTGCTGGTTGCCGACAGGACGAAAAGACTCGGCAACATGAGGCAAGGAGTTGAGGACGTCAAGAGGCATCGGTGGTTCAAATTAATTGATTGGGCACAGGTATGAAGCTTTTGATGAAAACTTTATTTGCGTCTAAGGTAGCTCTTTTGTGAGATTAACTGATAATATCAATGTATGCATAAAAGAATGTAAATTTTTAAATGTAAATAATGTAAGTGAAATGCAATTTTTCTACAATCTTAATCGAACTAAATCGGAAAATATAAAATATTTTAACTACAAGTTTTAAAGGTAACTGGAAAGCTAAATTATTATTTAATTAAAATTTATAAGCGTAATCTTTAAATAAAAAATGTCAGTTACTTATCAATATATTTTAGCAAATTTAAAATCTATGGATTACAGTGTATTAATATGAATGTAGATTCATCAACTTTTTAAATCTTATTTATTATCTTGCAGAATTAAACTACCTTAATTCGCTCCAAACTTTGAAATGTAGCGTTATTGGCTATTTTTATTGATAATTGTTATATGTCGCAGGTTCCTTTGAGAGGTTTGGTTCCTCCCATTAGTCCAAGGTTGAAGGCACCAGGAGATCCGAGCTGTTTTGATGATTATCCAGAAACTGACTGGAGATCACAACCACCGTTACCACCTGACCAATTGGCTTTGTTCCAAGATTTTTGACGTTACGAAAATAAGTAACTAGCCGTTTAAAATTGGTAATTGAAAGTACAAAAACTGTGAAAAATCGCACAAAAACGTATACATGTAATTCAAGAGAAAGAGTTTTTTAAATATTTTTGTACTTTTTGAAGCGATTGGCTCTTTGTAAAGAGTCTCTAGTCAATTTGAAGTTTGTGATGTTAAAATCTGAATGCAAATTTACAAGTACAGTCGATTTGCGCCTATGTGGATTTAAACTCTATCTGAAAAAATTGTTTTCTTTTCAACGACTATACTGTAAATGCTTTCTTACAAATACTAGTTTTGTAATGGTGACAGCTCGATTTTGATATTATTTTGTTATTAGTTTATTGCAATTTGTAAATACATTTTTATCATTTGCTATATTTTATGCTTTGTTATATTGTATTAGAGTAATTAAGAACACAAGTGATTGCATACTTTTATATAAAGTATAAGTATATGTAAGAGTTTTCGAAAACTTGTTAATAGAAGTGATAATAAATTTAAGTCATTGGGTACTATATTATTAATGCATTAAATTTTTTGACCAACTACTATTTTTATTTATTTTATATCATTATGAAAGGGATAAGAACCCGTTACACAAATAAATATATAAAACTTAGAATGATATTCGATGACGAACATTAGAAACATTGAGATAAGAACATCGGATTCTTTAATTTGAAACGTATTATAAAACAATGCACATATAAATTATACATTTTATTTATAATTTTTAAAATTATAATGTAATTAATATTAGTTTTAAATTTAAGTGCTGTCATAAAAAATGCTAAAACATTCTTTTTTAATATTGGGTGATTTTATTTTATGCATAAAAGACAAATTCAAATCTATGATTTTATTCATAAATTAGGTAAAATATTTACTATCAATTTGACTTTATCATTTATTTAAATAAAAATATTTTTATTGTAAAAATATATTTCGATAGCGCAATTGTCATTCTACCTTGTTGCACTATTATTGGCGAAATTTTCACTTAAGAGTGGATGGTTTGGCTTTTTGCTGACAGGAAAAACAGTTGATAATTTTTTTTTGAATTTAAGTTGACTTTTTGATAAATGAACGTTTAACTTAACCCTTTCCATAAAAAGAAAAAAAAAATGTTCATATATTACCTTGATTGTCAGCTTTTTCGAATTAATTTTAATAATATTTTATTTCTACTAGTATATAAACCACAGATACCTCATTTCTCAAATTGTCAAGCCTTCCTTAGGTGAGAGTATAGTTTTAAGTTTTTGTAGATTATTTTCGCCTTGTCACGGGTTCGCCTATCTAACACTGGAGGGATATACTAAGCAAATCTATTTTCCACTATTGAAATGTATTACTTTAAGCATAAATACAGTTGTACTCGAACCGCAGTTTCACCCTTCGAGACTTACTACTCTCTGCTTTGTGTTGTATTAAAACAAGTTTTGATTATCTCGTCTTGACGAGTCTGACATATCGTACCAGGGTACAAGTGGTACTTTCTTACCACAACGATTACTGAAGAAGTCTTCTTTAAAATTTTTGAAACCTCCATTAATGAGGTATGTAATATATGTTTATTTATGTAATGTTTATTTATGTAAGTTAATATACAATTATAGATGTAAGGCATTAATAATAATCGCTCTCGTAATCTCTTTCAAAAAACAAGTTGTTTATTCATACATCCACAAGAGCTTGTAATAAGTTTCATTATTTCATAATTTGACAAAAATTCGAAAAATTTTCTCAGCCATACGGCAAATGCCGTAAGTCTTTAAATTTATGAGATAATTTGTGCGCACTCACTATTAAATGACGACGGAAACACCTTGTTCTGAAATTTTTTCTAAAATTTCAGAACTCATGGGAAGTTTTCTGTTAGAGCTCTTTGGAAAGACAATCCTCAACTTTTCATTATTGACGATTACGGCCAATTTGTTTTCATTATTCACAAAAAGGTCCCTTAAGGTCAATATTACTCCGAGCTTGCACTTTTCCAGCTCTGTTTACCAATGCGCTCTTTCGACAACTGTTGTTCGGATTGGCTTTGTAGCGAAGCAGATCTACTATTTCTGGGTAGCCACTGATACAGAGTTTTTCTCCGTTATAGGGCATTCCTCTCTACTGTCGTTGGAAAGTTCCATTGGGCATTTGTAAGTAAATGGATTTTGAATTCATTTTTTCAACTCTTGGATTGACAAAAACATCTGACAAAAATAAATAATAAAATTCACTATTCATAAAAAGATCCCTGGTCAATTTTCCTCTGACGTTGCACTTTTCCATTTGCTCCATCTTTTTGAGATGTTTACGGACAAAAGAGCAAGCTTTAATCCTTCTAAACCTGATTATGTACATAAGTTTAAACCTGATAAATGAAGGTATATTCACGTGCGAATATGTCATCAACTCCGTTATCTCCACAATTATTTGGACATAATGATTTTGAACAGTCCTTGCCTCCCCAATCATTTTCACAAAAACAAGTATATTAATACACTTTCCATGGTTTGTACAATTATTGGGAAAGGCAGTAACAGAAAATGCTGCATGGAAACCATCTAATACGCAATTTGTATCACGGTATAGACACTGTAATGTTCTGAATTTGAATATTATCCGAATATCGTTATTATTTGAAACTGTATGGTTCGGCAGTAAAAATATGTATTAATACTCGAGGCGAAAGGCTACTAGTAATGAAAATAAGCAAATAGCCTGCCTTTCGCGCGGCACTTCAGACATAGAGAAACTTCAAACGCGTTTTTCTCAAAACTTTTTCTTCGCAAAGTTTAAAATCGGTGTACACGATTACTCAAAAAGTATTCAACTAATTGGCTTCAAATTTAACACACGTTTTAATAATACTACTGACTCCTGGATTAGCCTCAAATAACATTAATATTTAGAAAGTAAACATGTTTATAATGCAAAAAAGAGGGCAATTTTTTAAAAAAAATGAAGGTTTTTGGTTTTATGTCTACTATTTTGACAATTTTAGGTTTTTTTCTCCAAATTAAGGTTCATCAATTGGCCATAGGACTACATTAATCAGTTTATCTCTCCTGACTGTTGTAGATCATTATTGATGGCGCTAGAGTGGTCACCATGTCAAACATTGCTTCACGACTTACTCAAGACTTCAATATAACTCAGTTATTTTTTATTATTGTCAAAAAAAAAAAAAAAAAATTATTAAAACAAGTCAAAACATTTAAGAAGATCATAAAATATTAGATATATTTATTTTGTTCCTTATCGTCTAAAAAAATTCTTAAAAATTGGCTAAATTTTGAAGTTCTACACGAGATTTCCCCCTTAAACAACAAAGCCTTCAAGCAACAGCAGCAGCATCAGTACAGGTGTGTGAATAATGCAGGGTGTGTATGTTTAGCAATGTAAGCGAGAACTGCGATTATTATTATTGGGTTAGATGATTAGTAGACAGGGCGTTTATTTTAATAAATTATAAATATTGATTAATTGAAATATTGAAAGTATTTTGCTCTCTCAATTTAATAAAACTAATCGAACCCGAATATCCCGAAACATTACAACTGGCGCCCAATGTGGGGCTTAGTTTTATTTTATTGTTAGTTATTTTCTTTAATTATAAATTTTGATAAAATAAGTTAAATTGCGATAAGTTAGTCTTGCGTATAAAATAAGTTAATTATCGATAATTAAAATGGTGAGAAGGGGATCTTCGCCGGAATTTTGGGGTATGCCACCGAAACATGGGCCTGAGTTCAAAATAGAACGTCTTAATATGAAAATAGAAAGGATGGAGATAGAGATGCGCGATGTGACGCGCCAAATGGGCAATATGCTCCAATCAATGCAGCGATCGCCAGACGGTGAGCGGTCGAGAAATTTGCAGAAAGAAATCGTTTTACCAAGTTTTTCGGAAAATATAGTTGAAGATCCGGCAGAATATTTAACAGGCATCAATTAATATCTTATAATAAAAAGAATTCCGGAACATTTCCAAGCAAAAATTATCGATAACTGATTGAAGGATCGCGCAACAACGTGGTTTAAAGCAGTTTGAGGTGAATTAGAAAATTGTAATCATTTCTGCTTGCGATTCAGGCAAGAATTCTTGTCTGAAGAAGCGCAAGATCGCGCTAAAGAGGCTTGGTGATCTAAGTACGTTGATGGAAGTATTTTAAGTTATTTTTACACCCGCTTTGGCGATGCCAGAAAACTTCATCACCCTTAATAACATATAAAGTCAATAAAACAGTAGTATCCCAATTACCAAGGGATATACAAATAGAGTTAGCAGGCATAAATTTAGAACAAACGCAACATGTGGTTCGAGCTCTTTTTCACACAGACGAAACAAGAACCAGCGCGCTGGAAGAAAAAAATAGTCATCGTAATGAGCGAGGCTGGCAGGCGCCGCAAATATATTTAACGCGAGACTTAGGTAACGAGAGTAATTACAGATTGAATCGGCAAAATAATAACAACGGCTACCGTGATCGGCGATATACGAACGAGAATACTTACAATAATGGGAACAAATATGATCACAATAATAGATATAATAATAATAAAATATATAGAAATTTTAAAAATCAAAGAAATACGTAATAATAAATGTACGATTTACAAATTACACGAATATTGTAATCTCTGCTTTATATAGATCGTATGACCTATCAAAAACCGAATTCGTCCTAAACCTAAAAAATTATCGAAATTCGAATGCAGAATGTAAAAATCACCTAGTAATAGGTGACTTTAATATAGATATAAACGAAAATGAAACGCTAAGCCAAGAATTCCTATTTAATTTCTTAAAACGAATGTACATTCTAGGTTTTGTAGGCATTACCAGACCCTCAGGTACAAATCCCAATGCAGGAACTTGTATAGACAACGTTTTCATAAAAAATGAGTCATTGAAATATAAAACTTATAAAATAGAGAACACTTTTACTGATCAATACCTTTTTATAACAATAAATAGAGAATTCATTTTAACGGAACATCGCTTAAATCCAAATAAAACTAATTACAACAAACTTAAGAAACTGGTTCAGGAAATAAACTGGGATCATGCGAACATGAAAAGCGGCCCTAACATAGCAATTAATTCACTCATTGATTAACAACTGTCAATCTTCAAGTTACAAGCTTGAAAATCGTAAAAACAAAAGTCTTAAGCCAAGGAAACAATGGATCACAAGTGTTTTATCTTGTGAAAGAAAGAAAAACTATATATGGCATGGAGGAATGAATCCGAAAATGAACAACTTAAAAATAAATACAAAAAGTATAGTAGAATACCGAACAAATTAATAAAAGAAACAAAATATAGACATGAGCGCAACAACTTTTTAAAGAACAGCAACAATTCAAAACAACTCTGGAAATTAATCAATACTAAATTAGGAAAAAACAAGAATAAAAATGAAGAAATCTTAAATTTATTTTTAAGTTATTTAAAAAAAAAAATATTTAATGTAAATTACAACTGCAGTGGTAATTTTGACAGAAGTTTTTTAATAGAAGTGTAAATTTACATTTCTGTTGTAAAATGACAGAGTAATAATTTTCCGAAAAATTTTTTTACAGTGTAGGTAACATCCCACCTTCATTGTAATAAAAGTTCTAGTCGAAAATTATTTGATTTGATTAATTTAATTTTAGCCTTAATATGATACAAAATACGAATAGTTAAACTCTGTTGTATATAAATTATCAATATTTTGCTAAAACTTGCAATAAAAATATATTAACTTGGATAAAAAGTGTTGAATGTAGAAAACAACTTACATATTTAATTAAATTACTAGCTTTGAAAATAAGATCGTATTTATATTAATTTATTAACTAAAAATCATATAAATTGTCGAACATTGAAAGATGTGACATCATTATGGGAAGCACTTTAATTTAATAGAGGATTTATATTTTCAATCTAAACTTTACTTTATAAATACATGAATGAATCAAATATATAATTTTTTGTAAGTGCTGTCAACCATCTCTCTATCTTTTTCAGAGTACTCACATATAATTAGAAAAGGTAGCAATTGGGCTCCAAAGGGACTAAGAAATTTTTTTGTATACTAGCAATAAATACCCCAAACTCTTATACTTATAAAAATATTGATTTAGTAGCTTCCTTATTATATGATTAATGAAATACAATATCTTCGTTTTTTGAACCTTTCAAGTAGCTTTTCCACTTAAACTATTTTTATACTTTTATAAGACTTAACATTAAATCAATAAAATTTAAATAAAAAATTTTAATATTCTGTTGCTTGTGATATAAAACATGGCTTGTATGAAAACATCATCGATAAACCACCTCTATGCTATAAATAACTCTTGACATTCTTCAATCGAAGCATCTGTGAATGCATTTCACGCTGGATAGTATTTATCATTAGGTTTTCTGAAATACGTGGAGGCGTATTGTAAAAGTTTTAAAAACGTACACCTATTAAAGTACATTGTAAAAAGAACTGTTCATTAAATATTTTTAATCCTTTTCATCTATATGGAGAAAAAAAAAGTTTACAAAATTGGCTTCTTTATCTAGTTGGAAAAATACCTAATATTTTATTTGTCAGAGGATGTTTTGCACAGTCTAAAAGGATATTATTTTTATTAATAATATTTTAAGGCTTTGTAATAAAAATCTAATTTATTTAGTAATTTTTTATTACAACGACGGTTAGTTTGATATAAACTCTACGCTTGTCAACATTTATCATATAAAAATAGACCTGCTAAACGGAAAAAATTTTTAACAATACATTTTACTTCTGCCTGATGTTCCAAACTTGATTGTTAGATAATTTCCAGAAAGCTCAACGCTTATTTATAGAATAAAATAAAATTTCGCAATTTCTTGTACTGCATCTCGATCAGCTGCTCTTGATAGAACTCCCTCAAACATCTCGAATCGCGTAGATTTTCCAAAATGTTTCCCCACTTCTTCCGCAGCCGCTCCCAGCAGCTTTCGTTACCTCCGACGTTTCAAGGCCTCGAAAAGCAAGGAAAATCGATCCCAGATTTCACTAGCGGCTGGTCGAAGCTAACGAAAGCTGCCCGATAAATAATCGATCTTACCTCTCCAGGTGGCTCCTCCCCCCTCGCTGAGCCGCGAGCAGCGAGAGGGAGCAGCTATTTCTGGAGGAGCTTCCGAAAATATAGATCGAGGGATCTCCTCCGCTATCTCTCGTTGGCCGCGCGGCTATCTGGAAGTATCGGCTATTTTCGACCGATCGCCCACGCGGCGCGCCCGCCTTTTTCTCTCTCTCTGTCTCTCTCCGTTTATTTTTTTTCGCTCGCCAAGCACATCTCGTTTTTCTCAGCTTTTTTGATTCTCCGCGCTCTCCCGAGTCCCCGGGCTCGGGCTCTTTTACGATCTCGTCTCCTTGGCTTGAATATATCGAGAGGGAAATGGATTGCTTTTGACGCACGACTTAGTAGCGAATGTTATGCACACGAGGGGACCGTACAACGAGAGGATCTTTTACGATTTTGAATTCCCCCTGTTTTTTTTTTCGTTTTCTTTTTTTTTTTACTTTGCGTTTGCATGCCAAGAGATTTTGATATATAAAAATAGCCTCCCGATCTGTAGTACGTGCCGTTTTGATAGTCTCTCGACGCTGGATGCTTCGGGTTTTTGCTAGTAGCATCTAGAGTTATTGCAGAACGTGTTTTGTCTATTGGGATTGAAGCTTTAGAGGAAGATTTACGGGTGCGGAATTGAGAGTTTAAAAAAAAACAACAAAGTAATTAGGCGGAGAAATAAGAAACTGGAGCGCAATTGCCACAAGGTCAAAGCTTGAGTCGAACGCCGCTGAAAATATTCGGTCTTCGCACGTACGGATATAGTTTAGACTCGAAAGATGATTTAAATTGTACGCAGATTCGATCGAAACTCGTTGGGTGAAAATGTCTGCTAGACATCATTGTGGTAATATTAGTTTGGTAATTTTAATTTTAATGGAATTAATAATGAAGGTGTATTGCACCGTCGGTAATTGCGAATCTCCTCCGCAGAATAATTTGTGTAAGAAAGTTTGCGGTGTTGGAAATTTGCGGCACTCGTACATTGATGTTAATGGATCAACTTGGTGGAGCCTGGTTTCATTGGCATGCAAGCTCTCTCCTTGCTGTGTGCGTCAACCCTGAAATAATTTTAATTGATTTATCGAAGATCCGAGTCTTAATTAAGGTTTTAATTATTATATAATTTTCAACTCTATTGGATAATTTGCTATTTAAAAAGTCTACTTTGCCGTCAGGCCTTTTATTAATACAATTTTAATATAAATTAAGATGATGAAAAAGTTATAATTTTAGTCTATGAATTACTCAATTTTGATAAACTTTGTAAATTAAAACGATATTATTAATTCGAAGATAATTATTTAAGTTTGAATGCAACGCAAACGTTTACGAAAACCTTTTTGAAAAATCGATTTTACCAATAATTAAGTTTTTAATTTATAAAATTTAAAATAAAAATATAAAATTTATTAATTAATTTCGACTAACATTTTAAATCCACAACTTACCATGATGACAAAGTTATTCCCTTTAGAAGAGACCCGAATAGAGCAGATAAAGGGAGAACAGTAGCAAAATCAGGATGAAGTACGTCGTCAAGATATTCTTCGTCTCGTGGGCCGGAACCGGGATTTTAAGCGAACTTCTTCGCTTTTGCGCCGCCGTTCCCGTCATACCTTTATGCAAAACATCACAAATCATTAATTACTCCCAATTTAAACTCACTCCGACATCAACGATCCACTACCATAAATCTACAAGAATACTCAAATAAAAATCCCGGAAATCACTCAACTTTTTGAAATAAAGAGCTCGAGGAGTTAAAAAGAGGCAGTGACGCGAGCCACCAGCAGCTAAGTATCTGCGAAAACAGATCTCCTCGGACCAGAGCTTTTGCGATCGGTCGAGCTTTGCGTCTCGTCGTGGACTGGAGCGGCTCGCCTCGTCCGCCGATCGGCAGGCAGCCTCGTGCGCCCGCGCACGTCGCTTAGGAGTTCAAGCGGCGCCGGCTCGACTCCAGGAGGAGAGAACACCTCCCCCACCTCCGCGCTTCATTGGCACGGAATTTTCGCGGAGATTTTTTTCTTCTCGTCCCGAGCGCATCGCCCAAGCCCGTGACTCGACCGCCCGGAGAGAGTCCGCCGGGGAAGCTGTCAGGTGTCGTATTCGAGCCGTTAGCGGTGTTTACTTTGAGGGAATGAAGTTTCGTTTGCTAATTACGATGCTGTTTTACATTATTTGCAGACGTTCTTTTTGCTGAAATTGACTGATTATTTCTTTATTTTTATAATTGGTGATTTTATTGTAAATACATCGGGTGAAATGCATCCGCAGCATTTATTTGTAAACAGTACGTTGATGAAAAATAAGTTTATCGCTATTATTCTATCATTAAAATGAGTTGGCAATTATTTTATAGATTGGTACGTGCAGAAATTTAGAAGAGTTCGTTTTTTATCCAGATATTGTAATCAATATTGCATGCATTCAGAAAGTTTCTTAAAATAATATAGCTGCAAACGTTGATCTTAATGACTTTTTATAATATACGCGAATCAAACGTTTGATAATAATACTAAAGAGGTAAATTGATTTTCATAAAACACTTTAATGAATATAGTCTAGCATGTGAAAATATTCAAAAACTTTTAAACTTTTTAAATAGCCCAAAGTATATATTTAGAAAATCTTTAAGTATAAATATATTAAAAATACACATTTTAAACCAGGAAGTGAAATATGCCCAAATTTTTTTTTATACGAGTTAAAAAATAGAACTTACGCGGACGTAGACGTAGAACGAGTCAAGCTAATAGATGAAACGAATTTGCGTAGATTTTGCCTTATACGTCAGCTGAGCTTTGACGTAAAATTTTTCTTACAATTTTTATTTTTATAATACTTCACTACACGTGTCAATTAGAAAGGTGTTTTAAATAAACTAGAACAAAGGAAAGCTAAAAATAATGGATATGGAAGCGTAGGGTTTATATTCATTGGTGGGATAACTTAAACGAGACAGAAAAAAAGATAGGGATTGAGAGCAGAATGAAGCTCCTACGGTTCGACGATTATTGACCAGCCTACACCGTAATTGCTAATTCTTTCGTGAAAAACTTCTAGTTCGACCTTCGACTCTTTTTATCTACGCGTTTTAGAGTCTAATCGATCTGCGTTGGAGCTTTAAACTGTTTCACCGGAAGGGGATCGCCTACAATTTGCACTTGTAATACGTGCACTACAATACATTTGCATTTATAATACGTATTTACAAAAAATAAATTTGGTAAGATTAGTAAGTTTTTCATGGAACGAAATTACGAAATGAAGGTAATAAATTGCTAAATTTACAATTTTATATCAATATGTCATAGTTTAGAAACTTCAATATCACTCAAGATTTAGTATACGCTTTGAAAATATATTCCTATTCTTCTAAAAAAAGTTCGGCGTAAAATTTTTCGAAACGTATTTTGAATTCAATAAACATTAAGAAGCTAAAAATGCCTTACAATAAATATTGGGTAAAAAAGACTAAAAATAAATCAACGAATTCCTTCTAACAAATATAAAAGTGATAAACCAACAACAAGCCTTTTGCCAATTTACAAAGGAAGTCTCGGAAAGCGCCTCGTTTTTATCATTTATAAAAACACTCGTCGTGGCGCCAGTCTTCCTGCCCGCAATGTCGAAATTTCGGAATTCCGTTGTTCCTAAAAGAGCTGAGGGCGAATGACGAGTCGCGACGCGCGGCGAGAAAGAAATAAAGAGGAGTCGACGTTCTGTCGTGTCAACTTGGAACCGGAGGGGAATGATAAAAAGTCCAAGTTCAAATGAAATACGGGGAGTAGACATCGGCAAATTCCTTAAAAAAAATTCGGCTGTTTGATGTACTCGAGCCGACGGGACTATCATAAATAATGGTATTTAATTGCTCGGCAAGCACTAATTTGTACGGAAAGTTCGACGTTATTGATGGGACTCTATATTGGTTTATTTTTAATGATGACTTTATTTATAAAACGGTTCAAGTTAATGAACTTTTGCCGAGTTGATGATTTGTCAATCCAGATTATTTCAACTTACTGTTGTTTATAACAGACTAATTGCTATTTTTATTAAGTTTTATTTCCTAAAATCAATCACAAAGCTTACATGTTTTTCAATACAATGTTAAATTGAAATTGTTATATTTAATATTATTATTAATTTCTTGTTGTCCTTTCACATACTGCACTAGAATTTACATTTGAAATTTTCATAACTTTTAAGCTGTATATAACTTACGAGGTGGTAAAACGTTTTCTTCCCTTACAATCTTTTTTGCTGACGTTACATTCAATCATTCGTCTAAAAAGATATTTAAAATATTATTATTTAATTACTATATCTTTAAGAAATTATATACAAGACAAGTTATTTTACTCAATCGATCGACAGTAGTATGCAGGTCCATATGTACAAGGGTTTAGACCGTTGGGGATATGTTTTTTTGGTACTATGATAGGTTCCACAACCTCTTCTGTAAAAATGTAAAGGTTTCATTCAATCGTAAAATTAATAATTAGTATCGAAACAAATATTATACGCGAACAGAAATTGGGTGTGGAACATATTTCGGTGAGTTAACGTTACAGAGTAGATAAAAAGCCAAGGATTAGTACGTGTAAGTACATTTTTGGACTTCTAAACAATATATTTATTTCAGACAACTTATAAAAGTATTTATAAGCTTGTAAAATGTATTAATTGCATCCACAAAATTTCCCATTGAAAAGCTTTTACCGGAAAGAGTCTTCACAAATCACAAGATCTAAAAATATTGTTTTTTTTTACCCATTCGTTATTTGATGGAAGAGTGCACTGATACAGAAAATATTTCAAGAAACGAAAAATCCACAATCACTCATAAATTCTTTGTATATTAATTATAGTGCGAAAGGTAATTTAATTTAATTTATTACCTAATTGAGATTCCACTGAAGCTGCTTCTGACACGTGCAAAACTAAAAGAAGATTAGGAGTTTAAAGAAAATTATATTATTTATCACTTATGCAAATAATTAACCTTCAATAAAAATGCACAATGCTACGAAAAGTATTAGTTTCATTTTCACGACGAAAGCACAAAAGCTTTTTCTTAGGCAAAAGGACGTTTTGCTTGCTCCACTTGTCGTTGATTACTGCACACGCGACTTCGATTTACAACAATTTTATATCTAGAACCTTCTGAAAGAGCTGAAAATTAAAATAAAATATTTGATAACGTACAATAGTTAGTCACGAAATTCGTGACCAATGACAATTATTCGACCTTACGCGAAAAGTTATATATTTAAGCAAGTGTTTGCAGCATATTTAAATAAAATGCTCGCATGTACTTTTCGTTATTTAATCTATGATATAATGTTTTAAATCAATACAGATATCCAGAAAATAGCTGTTCTATGATAAGTTGTATTTCAACAGGTACACATAATCGTACAAAATTCTTCTTATTACATTTAAACAATAGTAATGTTCATGATTTTATAATTAAGCTTCTATTACATAACTTCTAAATCAACAGAGGAATGCCGAAAATCTTTATTCTCCGTTAAATCAATAATCCGTTCCCCTCCGCGAGCTCTCAATAAATATTTGTCGCCCGAGCGAACAAATCGAGTTGCATAACTCCGCGATCCGACGATAATCATCCTCGGAAGCAAAATAAAACGCCGCGGATAGCCAGCTATGCCCTCGCATACGTACAACCTCAGCCGACGGCTCTGTTTGTTTATCCTAATTCGATTTCAATTTTAGTCGCGGCGGCCGGCAGCTCGAAATTCACTGTACACCGCGGAGGGAATTGCAGGAGGGGCCGATATGCGTGTTCCGGCTCGCTCAAAAACAATAAATAAAGTTCAATCGACGTATCTGACGGATGGAAGGCTCCCTCTCGCTTTCTCTCTCTCTCTCTCTCTTCTTTGACGGATGGTCCGTTTTATTTTCGTTCTGCCCAGCTCGTAGAGCGCTTGAAAATTTAGGTTGCGCATCAGACGCCTGATGTTTGCCCCCCTCACCTTTGCGCCATCGCCGTCCATCATCCCGCCTTCCGTTTAATTTTACACGTAGGTGTGAAGCCTCCGGGTGTGTTTCATGCCGCGGGCGTTCGTGCTTTGTCAGCCTTGATGCTTTTTGAGTGGCTGAAAAGATTGGAGGGCAATTGATAGGGACAGTCCATCGACGCTTCGGATTTTATATTTCACTCGGGACGGCCGAAGGTTGAGACGGTTGTTTTTGAATAAAGTCATGCTCTCGCCGCGGTTATTTTTTAAACGATTGTTTTTTTCGAGAAGGGGGGACAAAGTGTTCATGCGCGTGTTTGCGTGCCGACGTTGAAAAAATAATTGGCAGCGCGACACCTTAGTTCTTCAAGTTTTTTAACATCGCAATAATATTTTTAAGTTATATTACGTGCAGCTCTTCACGTGCAGCTGTCATATTTTACCTGGGAATTAATTTTGTCACCAATTTTTTCTAAAACTCATTTTCTTTATTGATGAGAAATAATAAACAAATCTGAAAATTGCAAATGCGTTTGCTGAATCCGGACTATTTTTTTTAGAAATCGTGAGAAATAATCATTTTTGAATGTCAAGGAAGTCATTTGGAATGTTCAACAATGGAGATTAAGAATGAAAGTACAAGAACTCTTGAAGTTTATTAAAAACGTTTACATTCAAGAATTCAAATATTTCAACAATTACATGAATACAATTTATTGTACTTAAATTAAGTAACAAATAAATATTTAAAACTCTATTAATAAACTCTAACAAATTAAGAAACTCTAATTTACAATTGGCATTTAACAAAATTACATTTATCAAATATTAACCATACCCGGTTCTGTTAACGCGAATGCGCACGCCATTTACAAAATTACTGGTGCGGTTAATCTGGATATCGTTAACCGACGTTAACATTCGTATACATCGCGAATCACGCACAAGTAGCTATATAGATACGCGCCGAGCGCTTTACTCGTCTACATTGCGAAATCGACTTTTGCGCAAAAGCGATCGAGTTTACGATAAGGTCTTGCTGAACAGTCTCCGTTCCCCGTGAATGTTTGGGTTACTTAAGACGAGCAGCGGACTTTGAAATTTGTCGGATGGAGCACCTTCACTAATTAATAAATAAGCTTATGTTTATAAATGGAAGATTACTTTATTTCCTGCTCTGCTTGAAAGTGTTTCCAGTCGCAACCACAAGATTGCAATCGATTGTTCGACGTTCGCTTAATAATGGCACGCATTTTCGGTAGAAAGTTTTGAGCTGACCACCACTATTTAGAAGACTTAAGATAAAATTATTGTAGGTAATTAATCGTAATATTGCCGTGGAATGACAATATTATGGTATGGATGGCTGTTTCAAAACTTTTACATCAATGTATTTACAGCTTACAAATTCGTATTCATGTTAGATATATGTAGCATTTATTTAGGAATGCAGACATTTATAATCATTATTCAATTCATTTCAGTTAAAAAGACCCGAATTCTCGCGAGTCGTTGGAATGCAAAACAATTAATCTACTTTTTGACGCAGGTATTCTGGTAATAAAGTGCGCAGTAAATATAAAAATACTACACACACATTTATAACATTGGCACATGTGAACTCGCACCTCATATTTATAAATTAACGGGAACAAAATCTAAAACTACTTTATTGTTACAAAAACTATTCAGGCTGCCTATTGGATACTAAATATAATAACATCCAAATTCGATAATTAAAAAGAAATATAAACTTCATCAAAATATTTTATAATTTTTGTACAATTCCTTCCTCCATTCACATTTACATTTGTATTAATAATTTAATAGTAAGCTATAAACTATGTATAAAATTATTGGTCAACGTTAAGCTATTATGCACAGCATATTCGTTTAATTAGACGATAAATAGTTGCGTTATTTTTATTGCACCTCGTTCAGCAGTCTATGTGTTTCCTCAATTCAAAGTATTGGTTAGCATTTAAGCTATCGAAAACCCGAGAACCGGTTCTAGCGAATAGTCAAATAAATATAAATCTGATCGGTAAAGCTTAGCTAACTCGCGCAGCTGGCGAAAATTCAACGCAGAATAATACTTGTCCAGTATCTTTGCTGTTGGTTCGTTATTTTGCGGCCTTACAGGAAATCTGAAAAAAGATCGTCGTCCTAATTTATAAAAACTGTAGTTTAAATTTAAATTGCGCTTTTTTAAATTAAAAGCGGAAAACAAGTAAAAAAAGTATGCATCTAAAAGATCAGAATAAAGTCATTGTTTGAACTAATTACTTTGCTTGCACTTACGAGATCGAACTAGCACCTATCCGTTCAAGAATTTCCGTTGCATCTTCAGACAAAGTTTCGTACTTGCTAACTAGATTGTAATTGATTAAGCAGGGATGGCACAGCTCCGAAATTGACTTCCAATGTTCATTCCGGGTTCCGTTCTCATTATCATCGTCGGTTATAAAATCAACAAATTCCCCGAAGGTTACATCGTCTCCTTTTAATAGCGACTCTTGAGTCGCATTGGACCTATATTTCTGTAAATAAAACAAAGTGCACATCAATATTATTGCAACTCATGGAACATAAACTTTTATTAAGAATAAAAGGGTCGATTAATTTTTGAACGGAACGACTAGTCGACGAGTTTCAATTACGACGTTATATTTTATCAGTATAAAAATATCTCAAGTGCTAGAAAAAAATACTCATCGGCAATAACCCAATTCCAGCAAAATTATATAATGACCGATACAGTTATCCCGAAGTGTTAGCTCAAAGTAGACTCCCGACGATAAGTTGAAAATAAAACCTTGATTATTTTCCTGCCGAAGCGCGACTGAAAGTACAGGGAGCTCTTTTCTCGCTTCGCCTGAAATTTATTTCTGTAAGCTGAGAGCAGACGCTCAAACGGATGCCTGACGACTATAAGTTTATTGTACGCGGCCAGCTTCTCCTCGATCTCGGGCATTGTGAAGTTGCTTAGCCGCTTAAAAGTGCCCGAGGCGTGCGCCAAATCAGCTGGAATTTCCAGCGGCGAATTTCCTTTCCATTTGCCTGTGGCGATCATCAGCACGCGCTTCCAGTTTGTGCAGGCAACCTGGATGAAAGACGGTGGGTATTAGATTTTTTGCGAGCGGTACCTTCTGTGGGGCAAATTGTTCATTGTTTGTTAGGGCATTTCGTAAGTGGTTAGTTGTGTGGACGGGAAATGGCTTAATAACGAAAATATAAGGATGTGTAAAGCAAGTTGCGCGGATGTTGAAAAAAATTAGACTTTAAATCATATTACTCAATACTGTTTGAATAGGAAGCACTAAAGTTTATTTAATTGTGTACTGCGAAACGATTCTTGGCAAGAACATTTTTTAATGGTTATTACGGAAATAAACGTGAAAGCCAACTGTTGTCATTTAATGCATTAGTGCAATTCTAAAAAGTTCTGTTCTAAATTTTCAGAGCTAATAGTCCGAGTAAAAATTAAGCGAATTATACGCAAATGTTCTAAGCAAAAAACTACAAAATATTTCGCCTGTGAAGCGAGTTTACCATTAAGAAATTATAAACAAGAAGTTTGCTATTATTTTTAAATCAAATGTTTTATTAATTTTATCCTAAAAGATTCTTATTAAAAATTATTAAAACTGTTATAAAATTTAAGTGCCTTTAAAAATAAAAATAAGAATAAATATAATATCGCCGGTCGAAATTACCTTCGGAACATAACAATAAAGTAATTTGTGCGTATCATCGACTATAAAATTATGAAATGCTTCGGGATCCTGGACCTCCTCGAGGAACTTGTCCTTGGCCATCTGTTCGCATTTGTGCTGCAGCCGCTCCTGGCGATCGATAAGCGTTGACCTGGCCAAGGCATTCGGACCCGACCACGAATAAACTGGCTCCGGATCCAGGAGGGGTTTCTGGCTTTTGGGGACATCACCGCCATTTCCAATGGCGCTCCAGACTCCCTGGGCACAGACACCCACGAACCACACGAGAGCGCAGACGGCGACGATCGTGAGAGCCCATCTTTTCATCGTTGAATGCTTCTAGTTGTGGTCATTGAAGCTACTTCTTCAGGCGAAAATCTGGAAAATGGGGATTGGTGTGATGATTT
>JAWWEM010000010.1:26970107-26988055 GCA_035582935.1 Ormyrus thymus
AAGCGGCAATCATGCAGCGACGGCCTCTCCAACAAGAATAGCGAGAGAACCCCGAAGAGAGAGAGAGAGAGAGAGAGCTCTCGATCAATGTAATTCGATAACAAAGACCTCGAGCCCCGTAGCAGCCCATCTCGTAACCTTATATCGCGCTGCACTCCAGCGCCGGTAAACTGATCAATTCTCCGCGTCAGCCGCTGACGACGTTTTTCCTGCGAGCCGGGAAGAGCCGGCGAAGGCAAAGAGGAAGCGCAAAATGAAAGAAATACAGACTGGCGAGAGGTTTCGCCGCGAAATTTATGGCTTTGCGCCGGCTCGATTTCCTCCCCCGCATTACCGCCAATTGCATCGCCGGGGATGAGTTTTCTAAAGTCATTCGGAAATCGAGTAAACATTTTTTTACTCCGCGGCGCGACGAGCTTTTAATAGGTTTTCGTTTCTTTTGCTTTTTTTTTGGATCGTCGCTGTCGGGGTCTATTCTTTCGCTTTTTCGAGCGTCGCGATTTTGGAAGATAAATAAGGCTGGACCACGAATCTCGGTCAAGTTCGGGCGATTCTTGCAGCGGAATTGAAAATTATGCCGTATGCGGGATTCTGACACTTGCTGATCTCTGCATAAGTGTTGCCAAAAGCCTGCTTTTGAGGGTTTTAGCTCAGTGACTTACTTCTTTAGATCTATTTTTAAATTTTCTGTCGCGTCATTATACGACTTGTTTAAAAATTACTATTTTTAAAGCGAAACTCGGAATAACATCATTAAAACCGCGATTTCCGGTCTGAACAATATTTTTCCTCTGAAAATATTATTCAAAAGAAAAAAAGGAAACTCCCCGAAAATCGCGAGAAATTCTCTCTCGAAAAAGCTGCTGCAGAGAGCCGTCGCTTCATTACCGAGGCATAATAATCCCATTACTTCGGCATCACGCCGGAGCACATGCTAAAGAAAGAAGAAAACAAGCCGCGCAAAAGTAAGGGCAAGGCTTTCCTCGAAATTTTCCAACAGCTACGCGACCGTGACAAGCCTCCTCGTTTATACTCCATCATATTTGCGCGGCGGGCTCGCAATTATATACTTTCTCCTCCCAGCCCGGCGCGAGGGAGCTGCGATTCCCGGCCGGGCTCGGGAATAGAAGCGCCGAAATGAGACGTCGGGATTAAAATGGAGTTGTCGAGCTGCGGAATGCCGGAGGAAGGAAGACGTACAAGTGGAAGAGAGGAGCTCGGAAAAATACTCGAGCTTTGCGCCCGCGAAATGAGAGGGGATTCGCGAGTCGGGGGAATAAGGAGAAGCTGATTTGATTGAACTCTTTCGCGCGACAGCAGCGCCGCGCTAAGAGAACCATTTTATATACGCCGGATATTCCCTCGAATTTCAAATAATCCTGAATGGAACGCAATTTACGGGGAAAGAGAGAGAGAGAGAACGAAACTTTCCCGGCAGACATCGACACGCTGTCTTTTCTCCGCGGTAGAAGCGTGCCCCGACTCGCAACTTATTTTGCGCCAAAGCGTCTGTGAGGAGGCTCGTCTTATCGAACCGCGAGAGTTGCTCTCTGTCTCTCTCTCTCTCTCTCTCTCTCTCTCTCTCTCGGGCCACGTGTGTGGCAGAGTTTTCGGCTGCGGAAAGGCTTGATAGTCGAGTTTCTTCGACGGAATAAAGGGAAATGGAAAGATGGTATCGCCGCTGCCTGGAGAAATTTTTTTATCTCATCTGCCGGCTGTTCGATCAAATTTTTGGGAGTGCTATTCGTCGGCGGATGCTGACTTTTGTGAAAATACTGCTGAAAGCGGAGGTGCATTAGTTTCTATTAGGAATTTGAATAAATTTAAAGATAATTGATTTATTTTTGTCGGCGTGGCTTGTATAATATTTCACTTTAATAATAACCTAATTCTTGTTTTTGAGGATATAATACATTTGCTTACTTACTTACTTACTTAAGCCTCCGGCAATTATCAAGATTGCCAGATCTCCTATCCAGGACGTATGTTTTTGCAGCCTCGCAAAGGGAGTTGACGCGTCACCCGGACTTTAGAATGGCAATTCTCGTGAAATCTGAGCGCGACAACTCCTTTTTCCCCACCAGAGTCGTCTCGTTTACATTTAAATTCGTCGAGAGGGTCGGACAATGACGCGCTGCGTTCTGACTGGGATTATTTCGCGCTTTTTTGGCACTGATTATACTGGAGGTTGGTTATGAATGAATTCAACGTGGACGAGGCGTTCGGATGTTTTTTGAACTTTAGGTTGGGTTTTTGTGAGGCTTTAATTTTCGAGTAATCATATTAATATGTCAGTGAGATAACGAATTTTAAATTGATTTTTTGCAGCTAAACGCCTGGATTATGAATGAAATTGATGAAAAATGATCTCTCTTTTAAACAAGTAAATGATAATCTTTATTAAATTCTTTTTTACCCTAGTAGAAATCACATGCTTTGGGGTTAAATATTAGAATTTTTTAAAAAATGGTCAAAAAATGCTGTTAAAATGTTTTCAATTTCTACCAGGGAAATTATTTACGATGATGGTAAAAGCTTTTGTAAACATTTGACATAAAATGTTTAAAGTTTGATTTATGCTTTAACAAAGCAATTATATAGTTTTATAACACTGCGTGACCTAAACCCGCGCTTAGGTCCCGCTTATCCGTGACCTAAGTGACACATTATTACACTGGAAAAGTGAACTTACTTAGGTCACAGACTCACATTTAACAAAAATTAACTCTTAAAACTTTAATAAATATGGTTTTCCAATAAGAAATGAAGTAAAACAGCCTAAAAACCTAAAGAGATGTAATAAAATATAACTGTTGATAAAATGTTTCTTATTTATAGGTTAGTTTTAAATACGATAGAAGCAGTAACATAACCATGTTTTTAAATACTTGATTTGAAATTCTATTCATTTTTCATTCTGTTTTCTTTTCGAAAGACTAATTTATTAAAATTTAAGTTGAAAATGTTAAGATAGGGTTATTAAAAACTTTCAAATTAAACGTTAAGAACAAAATTTATTATTTTAAGAAATACACAAAAACACATCAATATCCTTTAAATAATGATCTATAATAAAAGTTACAAAAAATATTTGGCAACAACAATCTTTACGTTAATTAATAACTTAGATTATATTATATAATAAAAAATAATGGATAATATAATAATAATGAAAAAACTTATAAAATCTTAAATAAAATGTAAAACTATTTTAAACAATCAAATAATATAATTATAAAGGGGTTTTACACCCATAAATGTTCTTGCTTAAACAAGGTTATAACATTTAAAATTCAATGTACTATACCTTACTATGACATTATACAGTTACATTGGATTTTGAAGATTTTGGCATAATGTAACATACAAAATGCATAAATTTTCATTTTATGGAATGAGATTTTCGTTCTACGGAGCTTAACATTTTTGAATTCTATTTCATTTAGGAAGCTCTTCTCATACTCGAATTTATAATAATGTATACATTTATTATAATGTTATACATTATAAATTCTTGTGAAGAGCTTCCTAAATGAAATAGAATTCAAAAATGTTAAGCTCCGTAGAATGAAAATCTCACTCCATAGAATGAAAATTTATGCATTTTGTATGTTACATTATGCCAAAATCTTCAAAATCCAATGTAACTGCATAATGTCATAATGAGGTATAGTAAATTTAATTTTATATGATGATGAAAATTCACATCATATCATCAGTCTGAACAGTTTTGTTTGCTCTAGACTGACAATCTAAACTAAAAGAATCTTGCATATAATTAATTGTAACATTACAATTATGGAAAATAAATGTCTTATTTTCGTTTTCGTCTTTCAAATCTGGAACGCACAAGCCAAAATACGAATGAGACAGTACTGGCAATCTTGGTTTATGATTCTTGTAATAAGATTTCTGATTTTCTGCAGGTTCACTTTTATTTATAAGTTGAGGGGAAGATGTTTCACTAGGCAGTTTTGAAGTTGAAGGACTTGATTCGAGTGGCTGAGATACTTGTTGAATTGGTAGTGAAGTTTCTTTTTGAGATGTCGAAGGTGTTGGTTTTTATTGTATAAACAGTTTTTTTGTTGTACTATTTGTTATGCTACAAGTTTTTGGAAATGTTTTAGAAATTTTAGAGGTTGATGGCAAGTTTAGTCCACTAATTTGATTGCATATCTTCTTTTTATTGTTCATAGAATCAGCAATATAGCCCATTGTAACAGAACTTGATTTCCAGCCTCCATGCCTTTGTAAAATTATGAAGTCACCTCCAGCATCAACCAATAGAGTTGCAGATGTTCTGCAAAAACTGTGACCTATGTAATTATTAGTATTTGGCAAATTCAAAAATGTAGCTATATTTCTTGGCATTGTAGCAAACTTATTAATCTCAGTAGGTTGCGAAACACATTTTCTATTTGAATAACTCAAAAAAAATCCGTCAGTTGAACAGGGTGCATCGTTAGGAACATCGTTCTTAGTATCAGTATTTTTTACTAATAGAGTTTCTTCATTTTCAAATTTGGTCACATCATGTTCAAGAATATTGGTTAACTCCACTCTTCGTAGTGCCCCAGTTATTACAAAGATAAGTGCTACCTATAAATAAAATGAATAATATAAATTATTAAACTTAATTTTCAATAGAGTGCGAACAAATTCTATATAAAGAATCATATATTAATAGAGTATAAACAAATCTAATTTAACTTTTCACATAAATAAACTTCATCGGGTGCTTCATTTAAAAATTTTGAAATATTTTCTTTAGTAAACACTTCAGATTTTTTTGCTTGGTACTCTATATTTACTTTTTTTAAATAGGCAATTAATTCGTTATAATTCCCAATATTAATGTTATCGTAGGCATTAATTGTACTTTTTAGCATAGAAAATATTGGCCACAGACTTGCTAGTGAAGCTTTCTTTGATTGTTCTGCAAAATACGCAAGCACCACGTCCTCACAAAAAGAATTTTTGCCATGTTCCTTTCGCCACTTCTTAAAATCATCGTCAGCTTTTGTGTATAATAACTTTGACTTTTTGGCATTAAATCTAATGAAATATTATTTGCAGCTTGTCTAATTTTTTTAGACACAATTTCATAATTGTCTTCATCACTTATTGAAGTACTTAATTGATCCATGCTTAACGATTAATAAAACAACTTTTTTAACGAGAAAACTTATTCAATGCACAAAAGCTGGATAAATCTACCGATTTAAAAATGTGACGTCATTTCCGATACAAAAGTGCGCAGGTCTCGGATACGAGATGGCGCAGGTCTTGGAAGAGGTTAAGGAGGTTGGGTAGCTTCCACGTGCGGGACGAGGAAAGAGGGTCCCCTCTTTCCCCGCTGGCCGCGCGCCACCTCCGTAGCCGCCGAACTCGACGTTTTGTTTACATTTTTGTTTGTTTCTGTAAAACGGAACTGTAAACGATCAAGATCTGGATGTATTTTTGTTCCTTGATTGTTTTTCTATTAAACTGTAGGTTTTTTAACCTTATCTTGCCATTATTAACACTAGATTTTAATGATTAAAGACCCAATAACCTCTCTCTCCCATAAGAGCCCGTGTATAAAAGCATGATTTTAACATGAATTATCTCCAAAACTACATTGTCAATCGCTTTAAAAATTTTACAGTAATCGTGCTACGTATATACTATTAGGTTGAAGTAGTTTTCAGAAACTTCTGACCATTTTGATTTGACTACCCAAGCTCCTTAAGGTGGGTTTATGTCACACGAGCTATAAAATAGTATACGATACTCGTGACCTAAGTGGACTTATTTGCACTCGCTGCGCTCGGGCGCTAAAGTCGCGCCGTGTAATACAGTGCCACTTAGGTCACACATATCGTAATATACTATTACAATTAAGGTTTGTTTAATTTTATGTAAGGAGATTCCGATTACGACACTTTTAGTACTGACGCAGACCATCATAATCTCAATTATGACTTTATCCCATGTAAGAGCGACTTTTCGGGCTCACATAAATCTCCTGCTGGAGTGTCGTCGCCACGATAAGTTTAATAACTTCAAGTTAGTATCAAGAAACTGTAATATTCTCTCCGACTTATAAAATTCTTTTAGCATTTATATAGCTTATTCGATCGCGTTTTTAAACAAAACCTAACTTTTTCATCGAGCTTATTCACGAAAAGATCGCCTCATGATCCATAAATAAGCCTAATTGAAGACTGTTAGCTCAAGATAGATAATACTGTCGAAAATCACGGAGAATTAATCACGCCACTTAAAAACCTGAGCGTCTTTCGAAGTACCAAAGTCGTGCCTTTCAAGCTCTTTAGCCTCAGAGTGTGTCACGCATCTCTTTGCTATCTAAGAGGAGTCATAAATTACGGAGTGGTTCTCTCTTTTTCTGTCCCCGACTCTCGCTCAAACGGTGGTGGCTCTCGTGACTTAGTTGGTAGAAAACTCACGAACGTGAGAGAGGTGACACAATCGTATCAATTCCCTTAGCGATGTCAGGTGGTTCTTTACGACTTTAATTTTCCACTTTTTAATTTAGAAAGGCAGCCATTCGGTTTCCGCGTGTCTTTAAATCTTCAGTATTCGCGGACTGAAAAGGATTCGAGCGATTACGAAGCTTTTGTGGATCATTTTTATTGGTTCATTTTTTGTGCTATATTTTGATTTCTCGAAAGAGTATCTGTCTTGCCATAAAACTAAATTTTCAGACAATTTTATTTTATTCTCATTTTTTTGTTTCACGGAAACTTTTCTTTCATGGAGAAACAAAGAAAAAGTTTTCCCAAGATTAAAGCACGTCTCGCAATATTGCCCGATAATTGTTTTCTCTTATAACAAAAGAACGAATTTCACTTCTGAAATGAATTAACTTCCAGTGTCTGAAACCACACTTCTTGAATTTCCTCGCTTGAGAGAGCAAAAATTAGAGGTCGGCGAAGAAAAAAAAGGCCACCTGGACTCTACCTCACCCGTCTTACTCCTGCAACATTTGCGTGCAACACAGCAGCCTCTGTGCTCGAGCGAAGCGCAATGACGTCGATCTCGGCGGAGGGAGGCGAGGAGGAATGTTTAACATCCGTGACCTCGGCTGCAGTACCTGACGAGCAAGAAGGTCCGAAGGGAAAGCCCAGCGGTTCCCTTCTCTCCTCGCGACCCCTCCTCTCGTTACGAGAACGTCTCTCTCCCTCTCTCCGACGTGTCCCATCGAAAAGCCCTCGAGCTGCCTTTGTGCGGGGGAGGGCGACGAGCGTTCAGTTTCCGGCCGAAGGGGTGTGGTTTTACCTGAATCGATCCCTCGAAAATCACCTGAGTCGCCGCGGCATCTCGCTCTCTCACCCTCCTGTCTTTGCCTGAACACACTTGGCTGTGCGGCCGGCCGCTCGCGTGAATTGGCCCGTCCGAACGCTTCCACGGACTGCGAAGAGGCGCGACTATTCAATGGATACGGTGGATCTTTAATGGCTTCTACGAGCGCGGCTTTCGAGCTTGGAGGAAATGCTCGCTTTAAATTTTCCTATCCTGGCCTTTATTTTTCCGACTTTTTTACGATGCTTTTCCTGCCTGAGCCCTCGAAGAATCGTGTTTTAAGGATTTTATGCTGCCTTCTGGCTGTATTTTAATGTTTCATCATGTTTTATCAAAGAAATAATTCATACGTTCTGAATAAGTACCTTATTATTTCGTCAAAAACAACATGCAACTTCAGGTTCTCAAGATATTTTCAATTAAATTAGCCCTTGATTAATTCGATTAATAACAATTCGGCGTAACTCGGTAATGCGCACTCGTATTTGAAGGTTAAACATCGGGAGAATGACTTTCACTTTCAGGTGGCAGAAAATGCTTGACATAGTTTCGTCAAAATACATTTCCCAGGGAGGCAGAGGTTATCCTTGTAAATCGAAGGCATTTCAACGCCGCCGCCAATTTTGGCGAGCATTTCTGTGAGGGGGAAACGCCGCCGTGTTCTGGCGCTCTTTAAAACTTTTTGCCCGGTTAAAGCGTGTCGCCTCGACATCGGGCTGTCACCTAAATTCTCACGCTGCGGAGAAGTTACGGTCCGTTTGTGCGCCTCCGAGTCATAAAATGTAGGCGGCCCTGCAAAGAAAGATTCTTTCCTTTATGTTGTCGTCTTAGAACGAAAAACCATTTATACTTCTTAGAACCACGAGGAAACCGAGTCAAACCGGGCGTAATTAAGAAAATATCGGGAACTGTGGGGGGCTCGAAGTGAGGAATACAATTTTTTATCTCTCTGCAGGAAGTGCTGCATTACTTTTCGTAACCATTAATTGTGATTTGTAACACATTTCTTTCTAACGAGGTTTTAATAATACTCGGACCAGATGACTTGAATCTGAATTTTAATCTTCAGACATTTTTTAAACACGTAAGACGTGGAAAATATAAATTCACGTACCATATTTATGTACGATAGTTTCATTCAAATTCTATTACAATCGAATGCTTTAACCAGGCTTGCATTAAAAAAACATAAAAGTTCATCCGTAAAAGTTGAACGATACTCGCGAGCTAAGTAAGTAACAAAATACGCAGCGCGCAGAAAATTAAATAACAGAAGCCCCAGCTTACGGAAAAACTTTTCAACGCATTCATACAGGAAGGTTATTAAGGCTTTAAACCTCAACAATGTTTGCCTCTGTACAGCGTCACTCGGTGCCCGCAGCAGCATCAAAGACCTTACCTTTCCCGATATCGACAAAGGCTTCAATGCTCCATTCTAACATTTATACGAACATCTATACGAAAGTGCGCCTGCACTTTGCCTGCAATGCGAGTAAGGCGGGGGACTTTCGGCTTCGGCTGCAGCCTTACAATCCATTATTCCCTTTTTCGTATCCTATTACCATCTCCAGGTCAGTTTCTCACCTTTTCTCGACACCTATACCTGAGAGGCAAGCCGTGACGGTAGATGGTCTTCGAGGCTCCGAATTTTGAAAGAAAGTTAAAATGAATATTTATTTTGCTCTCCAAGCGGTCACAACTCAATTTGTCTGGACCATTCTGCTGCTTTATCAAATAGAATGTGATCTTATCTCTTGCTGCAATGAGTATAATTTCGAATGTTTGTCAAACGGGTCATAATTTTGGCACCATTAAGCCATTTGAACACGCAATACTTCTTACAAATTCTTCTTCTTGTAAATTGTCAGACTCCGTTTCTGTTGATATCAAGTGTAATCACAGAGTTTTACACAGAGTATAACAACTAATTAATTCTTCGATATAACGCGCTTAATATTACTTCTCCAATCCTTTCACGGCTCGGCATCAAGCCGTGCTTTAAACATTTTTAATTTACTTTAGATTATTAACTTCTCAGGCCCCTCTTGCCAGTCAACTCAGCACGTGCAAGATAACAATCCATCAAAACCTCCTGACCCCCAGCCTCCCACCTCTCGAGAATCCCCGTCCAAGCTCATTAGATGCAATCTTTCCGAAACGCTCATATCATCCACGAAAAGGCTCTGAGGGAATCGAGCCTCTGAGCAGTTCGCTCGTGCCGCTCATTCACGGTTCCTTCAACTCGTCCCCACCCCCCTCCTACCCCCTCCCTTTCTCCTTCCCTCTCGTGTTTGTAAACATAGAAGCTGGCTTTGGGATTACTCATACTATGAGCGAGAGAAGAGAGCCTTACACCAGATACCGGTTACAGAGAGATATTCCGCGCTCGCAGCCAGCCGAGCCCGGCCAGCGGCGGCGGCGGCAGCAGCGCGTATAGTTCGGCCTGATATAGGTGTAGCGACTATAGCGGCCGGGGAGAGTACTACGTAGCCACGGTCGCGCGTCGAGGAAGAATCGAGAGAGGTAAGAAGCCGTACGACCAGGTGCTTTGTCTAGCGTAAAACGCTTCGGTGCGCCGGGATATCTTGGTCAGAGAGCCTTTACTAAAAACATAAGCCGCGATATCGGGACTGCAGGTATTGGCGAATACTGGACGGCGGATCCTTGGGATGGTTTGGGCATCTATTTGTATTCAGAGGTGTGAACGTCACGTTGATTGGTTGGTCGGTCAATTGACTTATGCACTTAAGTTTGATTAAAAAGTTGTTTCATTTATTCGCACGATATTTCATGTCGAAATGGCTTTTGGCATTAAGGGATTGGGTTTATTCAACATTCGAACCGGTATGAGATTATGTAAGATTATATATTCCATGACGAAATTCATTCACGTACGCCAGCTCTGATTATTCTGGACATTTCGTAATAAAAGGAAATAATAAACATCCGTAATTATTTAGAATAATTTTCAAGTTTAAGATTAAATACTTCGTTTTTACACACCGGAGGAAGTAATAAATATTGCACAAGCGTTAATCCTACAGCATGCTAACGAGTCAGCCGCGATGCATGATTAACTTATTTAATGGTAACAGACTCGATACTTAAAAGGTCAAGTTGGATCGTTACACCGCAGGTCTTGCAGTACGGTACTTTATTCCGTAATGTTCAATCACCTTTGCCAGTCGCACTGAATTAAGCCATTAATACCTATTAATCGCTGAAAAAGGAGGAAGATTAATAACCGTTCTCAGCGTTCCACTTACAAAGTGCAACACTTATCAATCACCGGCTAACTCTGATAAAACAGCAACGCAGAGTAAAACGAGCCCACATGCACGTAAGACGGCGCGCGGTTCGGAGAAGAGAGAGGCTGATTTCAAAAGGAACAAGTCGACGACGACGACGAAGGAGAAGACGCGCGGCAGCAAAATAAGGAGAAGAAAAGGAAGAGAGGACGCCGGAGGAGCAAACGAGGAAGAGGCCTGATTCGCGTTGCCAAGTCGGGCCGCAGGATCCTGATCAGCAGCGGCAGCAGCAGCAGCAGCAGCAGCGGCAGCAGCAGCAGCGGCGGCCGCGGCGGCGGCCAAAGGAGAGGAAGGAGAGTAAGAGACAAAGTGGCCGAGAGACTCGATGCGTGAGTCGGTGTGTTTGCACCTACCGTATAGACGCTCGTTTGATACTACACAAGTACAAGCGGCCGGGGTTGCAGTCACAACTCGCGCGCTCGCTCCTCTCCTCCGGTTCCGGGTGCTGGAGGGGATGGAACGTGGTTGGTTTACTTTCCCGAAGTCCCGGGCTTCGTTTCTTAGGGCGCGGTCGTGACCTCCGCGGTGACTCTCTGCACCGGAGGGCTGTGCCCGCTGGTACTCGGGATAAATACGGACGGAATAATGGAGTGAAACAATGGGATGAAAGAAAGGATGATGTAGGGGATAAGGCGCCGACAAATATTCGACTTTCGAGGCTTTTTGTTCGAGCGACGAGGAAATCTAGTCGGCTGCCGGCCGACTTTGCAAGTAATGCTTAGTAATGAAAAACGAGGTATCAAATGATCTTGCCAGACTTTCGAGTGTGAATGTAACCACGAAATCAGGCATACCAAAGTTTTTCAGATTGATATCTATGGTAACCAGTGCGTGAGACGGTGGATGTAAATAAAAAAGGAGAGAGTCGGTGCTTTGATATTATAGTAATAACTGTAAGTGGGAGAGAGAAATTAGATGGGCCAGGTAAAAAAGAATTAGTCCTGCCTTTTGTAATGCAGTAATTGCAACATGTAATAATAGCTACTTAAAAATTAGAAACTTTTTTCCAGGCAGTTAACTTTTGTTATGATAAGTTTATTAACCAATGCATCGAAACTTGTGCAAAGCTACTGCATTTTCAATTCCTTCGCACTTCCCGCAGCTCGAAAGCATAAACTCTTGTTTAAATTATTTAACGACTTGCTCGAAACGACAGACAGACCAGAAGTATTTTATCCCCCGAGCTTAGAGCGTGCTCAGCCTCCGGAAAAATAACGCCGTAAAAACTTGCCAGGTAATTCCCGCCGTTAACAGGTTAATCTGCAAGCGTAATTAATGCAAATTCATCGTCCCGCAAGTCAAAAAGCGCGGCGAGCGGTCAGGCCCGATAAAAGCTCCTCCCGGAGAAAGTAAAAGAGTCGCAAAGGAGAGAAAGAAGCAGCGGCAGCTAAGTAGACGCGGTTACGAGGAGAGATTTCGCCCGATTATACGATCTCCCGAGAAATAGCTCGCCGGGAGAAGAGGGACGCCTTCGCCTGCGAAACGTGTGTACAGCGTTAAGCTCCAGTCGGCTTATGCCAACTCCCTTCGATGGCCTTTAGCTTAAAGAGTAACGAGGCGGCAGGAGTTTTAAAGTTGCACGCCTCGAGGAGCCCGGGGGATGGAGGTACTCGCAGGTGTAATGGCCGGGCAATGAAACGAACTTTGCGCCGCTTTGGCCAAGTTAATATCGAGCATTATAATGCGCTACGAGCGGCGTACGTCTTCCAACTTTCTCACTTCGTTTGCCTTCGATCTCTCCCGGCTGGCGGTGTTTTCCTCGGCGAGAGCCCCCATAACTTGGGAATATGTTCGCGCATCCCCGTGGACTCCTCTTTTTACCGGGCGAGATCGCGAGCTTTGCAATGGAAAACTTTGCGTTCGTTTATACAGCAGTTCAGTTATTGAGAGAGAGGGGGGGAGGGAGGAAGCTGGAAAGCCGTTAAAAGTTCGGATTGAGTATTCCTTAGAACTAAGGCACTCGCGCTTAATGGAAATACTTGCGCATCCCGAAGCTAGGAAATGTTTTACTTTAGAAAAGTACTTAATGAATTAGGTTAATTAAACTCACTTAGGATTTATGTCTGGTGTCAAATTGCGACAGTCTTCATAACTTTATACTTAAAAGTGATTGAGTATTGTTCGGTATTCGAGTTATATAAAGTCATTATTATAATTATTATTAGGAGTAGCGCTCCGACTTGGACCTTAAACTTCATATTACTTCTTTCAGAAATGCTTCCTCCTTGATCCATTCAAACTTTTTTCGCTAATGAAAGTGATCGTGCAATGGACGGTAACTACAGCTTTTCTTCGCTAACAAAAAATGATATTTCGATTAATAGTCTTTCATAATTCCACCCAAACTGACATATTGTAAAAGATTTAGTACAGACTGTACAAAGCGTACGCACAAATTCTTCAGAAATGTGATCTTTTCGAACGTATCGATACTTTATAACAACGAGTAGCAGATTGGATATTTTATATTGAGAAAAAGTAACGTGTATTTTTTACTGCGTAAACTTAAGATTTACTGCCTCCAATAAATTACGCTCAAAAATACTGACAGAGATTTTTCCAGAATTTTTTCAAAGGCGAGCGAGTCTAAAGAAAATTTATGGAGAACAATGAATGGAAAAGGAAGATCGAAATTACCGATACTTTAAGGTACGACCAGCTCAGCATATTTTTCTTCTTTTTTTCAAGTATAAAATCATTTTACCTGCACGCTACACCGGTGGACCTTTTAAAATATATAACAATTGAAAACACCGAGGCGTCTACCGAGAGACCAGCGAGGTGCAGGATGCGCAGCTCTAAACTGATTTTTCAAAATTGATTTTCCAGCCCAATAAACGCATTATCTCGTTACGCGCGAGCCGATTTTTTCAGCTCCTCTCGTTCCGGGCGTTATTACCCATAAATATCGCATGGCGAATCGAGCAGCCTCGTAGCTCTCGTGAACGGCCCTCGGCGTTCCCATCGAGTGTCCTGAAAAGTGTAAAAGGGTCACGGCGCGAGTCGCGTCCGCCGTCTTTGTCTCGAGAGCGATCGTATAATACCTGCGGCGCGGCGGCGGGTCCTTTAATTTCGCTTGAGTGGGCATCGCTTCGCTGCTCTCGAAGAGCGGAGACGGCGACGGGTATGGGTTTTACTTTTCCACCTGACACCGGGGGGATGACGTAGCTCCGAGTTTAGTGTCGCGGCTAGGACGCGCGAAACCGTAGATGCGCGCGGTGCGCAGCCGAGAGCAGCCCTGCGGTTATGAGGCTCTTTTCTTGCCGCCGCCGTCGCCGCCGCGCCTTCGCTTTTATTGTCTTTCGCCGGAGGTATTTCAAGACGACGTACGCAGGCGCGAGTGGGACGGGTATAACTATGGAGACGGGCGCGCGCACCGGCCTGGCCTCGCTTTATTTTTCATCGTTCCTTTTTATGTCGCTGCCGTGTAAAAAGAAAATTCCCCTTTCTTCCGTCCTGCCCTGCCGTGCCTGCTCGCCTACCTTGCTTCCTTCTTCTTCTTCTTTTTTTCGAGTTAAAAATAGAACGATTCATTCGAGATGAGAGCCACGTAATTGTGTAATAATATTTCGTTGGGATTGCCGGGGCTCTTTTTAAGAAATCATGGCTTCGAATACAATTGCTTTTGGAAAATATTTCTTGGCTGTAAAAGGGAATCTTTGCTCTTGGGACGGAAATTTCGCCATTGCAGCTTTAATCTTCGTTGAAAATCACTTCCTGCATTAGATACTGAATATATTTATCGAGAAACCGCTTCATCCTGTGATATAGTTATTTTGAAAGAAAGATATTTTAAATTACGACCGTTGAATGAAAAATGAAATAAATTATTTTAAACCCCTTTTTGATAATAAAAGCTGTAAATTTTAATATCAAAATTGTTATCTGCATTCTGCACCGTATCCTTTCCAATCTGCATTTCATTGATCTGTTATTCAGAATGTTTATTTTCACATGGCACAAGTCGAGCCGTGCTTTCAAAGCGAACACGCGAAATTTTCCAAAAGAAAGCCGAAGCCTCCGAACTCCAAAGTCACCGGAGCAAAGTAAAATAAATCACCCTCTCGCTGATCCCCTCGAAATTCGCCGGCATCCGTTCGTTAAACAGACAGCACAACTCTTAATCCATCGCGATATCCGGCAGCAGCATCGCTCGGATTTGCGTCAAGCCGCTCGAAGGCAGCTAACGCCTGTAACCTAATCTGGCGCGACTTTGGCCCCTCGCTCATTATACGGCGCGATCGCGGCAAAGTCTCAGGCCGCAACTGCAGCGACGCGGCTTGCGTCGGCAAAGTTTGCGCAGGAGCCGAGGCGCCCGATCCAGAGCACACAGAGCGCGGCCACCGCGGCGGCTTGCTTCGCTCGGGGAATATGCATATACGGAGGAACGCCGGACACGCGGCATCTGCATAAAGTTCGCCCCCCCCCTCTCCTACCTTCCGTTATATCGAAGTTTTTGCAGAATCAGCCGCAAGAGTTAGCGGAGAGCCGCGCTGCTTTTTGTCGCGGCCCCGAGGAGGCTGCGGGGCGTAAAAAGGAGAGAGGCTGCGTCCGAAAGTTCGCGGGGTAATAAAAGATTAATTGGCGCGGCGTCGGCTAATATTCGCCGAGCCAGTTGCGGTGCAACCCCGTAATTTCATTCGGGTTAATGGAATTTTTCATTTTTAATGCCCCCGAACCGCCGAGTTTATTGCGGTTTATTATGAGGTGCTTTTATTATTTTATTACGCGAAAGTTTTGAATTTTCTTGAGGCTTTTCCAATTCTGGTTGCCTAATATTATTCTCTGTTACTGGCGGGTTTAATGCGGAAAGCTTTTGATAATAAACCTGAGAGTAGTTCAGTTTGGGTAGGATAAGAATCGTGTTGAATTTTCAATAATTTTTTTTTTTTAAAGTTAGTTGTAAAACTTTGATATTTTTAAGTAACCATATTCAAATTCGAAAAATTAAATTGTGTTTTATTCGTAAATTCGCTGATGATGCGGATTTACGTTATAAAATCTGTATATCACGTTGCTTTTCATTCCGTGTTGAATTTACCGAAATATTGTCATTTTGTATACGTCGAATTCGGGGGTTGGACATTCTAAATTTATGTTAAAATCTGAATTTTCGTGCTATTAACGACCAACAATAATAAAAATATTTCACCCTTTTATCTTGTTTTACGTTTTCGAAAAAAAAATTTTTTCATAAATAATTGGGTGGTTTGCAAAAAACGAACGCATTTATTTTCCGCGCAAAGTTAACGCTGATTTACCAAAGCAGTTTTATTATCTGCATAAAATTTAAAACTCGTATTTAATGGCGCATCTTGCATTTCCCAGACAAGTTTTAAAAAGCTATCATAGCCCAGCTTACGTAATTTATGTGAAATGTAGCCGTATATACTTTTATTATAACTCTATATCGATTGTCCATTATACACCATCCCTGAAAGCAAATTCGTTTGATAAATCATTTTAGCCGATAAAAATATCTTTCCGAAGCAATAAATCATCGAAGAACGATAGTAAAACTCTTGCCTACGATTATCATCTATATGTATAGAAGCGCTCGATGCCGCATTTCCTCTCGATACTACTCTTCCTGCCTAATAATACGCTTTCGTCGAAGCGTTCAATGATGGCTAAATTAATCTTGGTTATCGGGGTTATTGTTCGAAACTTGTATAATAATAATTCTGAAAATTAATTTTTTCCGCTGGATTCGTTTTTCTTTTTTTCTGAATTTCAATCCGGTCATCGTTTCTTTGTTCTTCCAAATTGTCTATGGCCTGGGCTATCGACTTTTCTGCATCAACAACTTGTGCCGCAGAAACAATGTATAAAAAATTCAGATGTCCATCTAATGGCATGTCGCACGCAAGAATGACTTGTAGGTAAGATCATTATTTAGATTTGAAACGTTTTTTAAGAATGCGCAGAATAAATTTTTAATGCTCTGTAATAGCTGCAGTCAATTTAACGTTGATAGCGGTCTTGTATAATCACCCAGCTCATATCTAAAGTCATTGAAGAAAAGTTTAAACCGCGTTAAAGTGCATGTTTAAGTTTCATGAATTACAGGTAATGTTTAACTGCCAGCACTTATTTTATTAACTACTTGTTATTTCGTGCTAAGCAACTGTTTTAAAAGACTATGTTTGTACTTCGTGGTAACGTAACCTAATTTGCTAATAAAATAGTAACTTGTAGGAGAAAGCAGAAGCAAACGTACCGATAATTTCTAACTCTTCTTGAAAATCCCAATTGTAGTAGTATATTCAATGTCTTTAATTAAGAAAATATTGAGACTAATCTTTCTACTTCAATGTTTGAATTTATAGCAGAAGTTTATTTAAATAGACCTTATACTTGTCTATAAAATACTATTTCAATGTGGTACAGTATTTGATTTTTCTATTAATTATGGATATTATATTACATGCACTTTTGAGAATACGAATTTTTCCTTTATCTATATAGTCGTAAAGCACTAGAGTTCTAAAGTTCAATCCATCAACATTAAAAGGTCCCCCAGCAAAGCACCAGAAAGCTTAATTTAATCAAAATAATCCTTGTCACGGGAATTCTAAATTTAGAAGACCCCGTTCAGCCAAAAAGCGCGTCACAACAATGAACACCTGACCGCACTCGGCAGAGGTATAACACAAAGCCGTCTCAGGGCCGAAATTCCCGGGGCGTCCACGGCGATTCCTGGCGTTACTTCCTCGAAGGCATTGACCACGCGAGGAAGTGCACAATTATTTGGATTCCGTTCGTTATTCAAGAATTCGTGCCATCGCCGATACTCTTGGAGACCGCAGCCGCCGCCGCCGCCACGTGCAGAAGAGCGTCGGGAAGCGGGCATCGCGAGTATGCGAGCGAGCTCTCCGCGCTGCCCCGCTCTCGTCCGTTCTCATTGGCTGGATTTAAGCGTCGAGCCTAAGCGACAACCTTGGATTCCCACTGCCGCGGTTGAGTCGCACCTGCGGAGCGCTCGCCGTTTCTGCAGGCGCAGAAGGCGGAACGGCCCGTGTTGGTTTAGATCGTTCGGTTTTAAAGTCCTTTAAATGGATGTTTGCCGAGGATCGAAGGCGCGAGGGTAAATTGACTGTTATTGAGCTAGAAGGAAGACATGTTTCTTTTAGTGGAACGCTTTAACAACATTAATACACGAATAAGAGGATTTCGTTCAAGCTTTGGGAAAATTTTTTGGATAGTAAAATATGAACATAACCCACGTAATTATAAGGTCTAACGCCTGGTAATAGACTACACGGAGAGAAATATTTCAGTAAAAATTACAAATATTTCAATAAAAATTACTAAACTTTCTGGTAATGCAAGCAC
>JAWWEM010000010.1:26988155-27024083 GCA_035582935.1 Ormyrus thymus
TTATTTTTTGTTTATGTTTCAGGTGAGTTCAAAGCTTGTTAAACACGTGAGTTACTGATTCGCTGATTACCTACACGAATATAAAAAAAAAAGAAAACAATTACCTTTGTTATTTAGCAAAATGCAATTGCTCGTGCCTTAAACCCCTTGGAAATGAGAAAAGCAACAAAGCACCCAACAGCTGAATGAGCCCATAAAGCCATTTTCTCGTCAATTAGCAGTGCTTTAAATCCCAAATCCCGTTCTCAGAGCTCTCTTTGTTTACGCTAAAAATTACGCCCCTAAGAGCTCGACAGTCGTGCTTTACGCCCGGCACTTTCTTCTATCTCCTCTCCCGCCGCTACCTACGTCTTCCTCCGCCGTGTCCTTTATCTCCCTTACACGCGCGTGCCCCCTCGCAACAGCTCTCCCCCCCCCGCACACGTACACCCCGCACACATGCCAGCGCGTCGTCCAAGTCGTTCGATCGCGCAAGACAGTTTTATCGCGCTCACGTGCGCGCCACCCTTTAACTCCCGAGCGTTTCCATTGTTTCCAATCGCGTGCGACGGCTGCCCGACTCCGGGATTACGAGGGAGAGAGTCGAGCTGCAGCGACGGGGGTTATCGCCGCGAATTTCAACGGGGGCGCCGCCGTCGATAACTCTGCCGCGCGAGGAGATATATACCAGCCCCGCTCCCCCCCACCCCCGCGGACGAGCTTTTATCTGATAAACTTTGGGGTACGGAGAGATAAGCAGGACGCCAATTCGGGAAAGACGAATTGCTAGGAACAAGTCTTCGACGGCGACTCCCGCTGTCGGTCTCTCGGCTTGGCCGCGATTTCTTTCTCTTTTTTTCTTTCCATTGCCCGGGATTTTCCCGGGGAGAAATTGATGCACCGGCTGCTCCTTCGCAGACGTTCGCTCTTCGGATGTTGTCTGCACTTGGGGACCGGCGTCTTGCTGCGGGAGATTTTATGGGGCTGCTTTGTTAGTTAATAGTGGCCGTTTGTTTCATATATTGACGATTGGACTGGTAATTTTCGGTATTCACTGATTTATTGCCACTGACCCGGGTATAATCTTCAAGTTAATAGGTAAAGTTTGAGCAAGTTTTACAGCGCTAATAAAGAAAATGCTCTGCTTCGGCGAGCAATGATAATAATTGTGCTAAATTTCGATATACTTTCTTATTGCTCGCCCGTTTGAGATTTTAATGCAATTCTGCAATCCGCTCAGGATATAAAAAATAGTTTTACACGAGTAAACCGAATGATTTAATAAACGTTACTTGATAATCGTTGCCCCAGAACAAGTACTATACTTTTTAATTTCTTACGTAACTGTCCATGGCAGCGATGATAATCTCCATGTACACCAGCGATCGTCTAACTTTTTGTCAAATAATTTATGAATATGGCTTAGACCCGTTACTTTCGTAACTGTTCACACTACGTGGGGCATGAATCATTTAGCATTTACGATATGCATCCACGATTTTCATTGTTTTTTCACCAAGTCACCGCAGATTGATCATGTCAGCAGACACAGGCGCGCACTGTGAATAATTAATCAAGTACTCAACTTTTTACTCGAAGAGCCTACCTATTATAGCAGTACACGTATGACGTCACCAGCAGGAAAAACAAATAGATCTGCATGCAAATCAGATTTACGGTACCTCTAACGAGTCGCCTCGGATCGGCGAAAAAGCCCAACAAGACCGTCAGCCGGTGGTTCATCATAAAGCAAAGTCGCAAGGCGCGAGGATTGAAACGCATCCCGATATTAATGAACTCATTACGTCCTCCGCGCGGTGAATTAAAAAGAAAAGCAACTAAATCAGCAGTCGCGCCGCTCCGTCGTATGCGTTTTTAGTGCCGCCTTTAAATAACGCTTCCCCGACAATACATCCTCATTAAAAACGGTCGCGCGCCGCGAGCGCATTCCTCTCGCGGTAAATTGCGACTGATTAATCGCCGGCTCTAATAAAAGCGAGCGCACAATGAGCACGGAGCCGCGACGGCAAAACAGAAATTGCCGCAGGTTTCGGCGCGCGCGCCGATAAATCGCTATCATATCCCTTGCTTCTTGGCGGCTGTCGTCGCGTTTCTCTCCCGCGATTCTCTCTGCGCACGCGCGGATTTATATAATGTACGAAAAGAAGCCGAGCGAGTGCGCGCGAGGCAAGAGCAGGCGATGCCTGATGCTCTCTGGCCGCTTCCAAGGTGAACCGGTGCGTCCGGCACTTATAACCGCGCGACCGACCGACTGTGTGTGTGCGTGTGGGTAGGCACGGGAGAGGAGAGAAGGATGCCGTGCCGGAGAGCGTCGGAGAGATACTAGAACGAAGAACGATCGGATTCCTTGTTTTCAATCGGTGTGATATTTTTTCGACGCGACGATCGAGGCTCTCGCCGAGCCCTGAAGGAATTTCGGGGAGAAATATTGACGGGAATAAAGGCGCGGCAGTGCGGAGGAGAGGAATTTGCGGGTGATAAGGTGGCTTTTGAATGTACTTTGTTCCGGGAATGAAATGTATGCAAAAGTAGGGACGTTGTACTGGAGCGCTCTTTAGAAGTACATATTTTTCACGACGAAGGTGCTCAATTGATTGTACAAATAATACGTGATTAATGAAAATAATATTTGTTCATTTTATGAAAGTAATAATTAATGCTTATCTTTATTAACAATTATTAAATTTCTCTTTAAAAGTAAACGCAGACAACACGACAGCATCCACAACTGCCCAATAATTTTCTGACTCAAGACTCGGCAGAATTTTATGTACACCAGAGCAAAAGTTTGGCATTTATAATCTTAATTCCCCCAATCCCCCGATAAGTCTTTCACCCAGAATGAATGTGCAAAGCTCGCCGCTCGCGAAGAAAGTACAAGTAAAGGCCAGAAATTCCCGAGCTCGTCTTACTCGTTCCTTCGTCTCTCCCTGTCTCTCTCTCTCTCTCTCTCTCTCCCTCCGCGATATATCTCTCATACGAGTTCCCCGAGATGAGCTCGCAAACGGGCGAACTTGCGCCGAGCGGCAAGTGCGCCGCGCTCCCTCTGAAGCACACGTGCCAAGTTCGGCGGTGCCGGTATTTCGCGCGCTCTCGCGTGTCTGAATGCAGAAACGCGAGAGCACTGCGTAAATCAAGCGGGGCTCGATCTTATTTCAGCGTTCACTCGATCGCTCCTTTACGAAAAAAAAAAGGAAGGGCGGCTTTGGATTACAGGAAGAGCTGCTCTGTGTTTATTAGTCGAGTACTTTGACGGGGCTTCGAAGCGAATTAGAGGGGCTGATGAAAATTCGATGACGAGATTTTTGCGCAAGGAATTTAATTAAAACGGGGGGCATTGCGCTTTTTAGTGCCGGTTGTGGCGGCGAATGCGAGCTTTGTGCGAGGCGAGTGATGTAGTTTTTGGATTAAAGCTAATTCGACGGGCAGACGTTGGTGATTTTGTTGCGCGAAATGAACTTTGGAGTAATTGATTGGCAAATGTGCGACTGTGATGGTACTGATAGGTTAGTAAAACTTTTAATAACGAAAGTCGGTTTTTATAAAAAAAAATTAGAATTTTATCCTTTATTTTGGGGAAAACATCAAGATTGTATACATACATATTTTAAGAAATTTTAAGGGTCACAAAGGTATTTTCATAATTTCAATTTACGTAGCCATTTAAGCTATAACGTATTCGTGCATTTACAAAGTGCATTACACTTCGTAAACTAATATTTATGGTACTTTAATGAAAATTGGCTTAAAAGCTTATTTTTGCGAACTGTGCCTCAACGCATCTGGAATATCAGCTGAATATTTGTACTCAAAGGCATTGAAAAATATACAAATTGAATGTACATTAGATTTTAAATTTTTATAAAAAATGTACTTTGTACATTTTCTCAATCCTCCGTTTTTTCTCAGCTACTGATAATTTTCAATTACTAAAAGATTTTCCCCGAATTAAGTACATTGACAAAAACAACTGCTTAAAAAATTTCAACTAAATTAAAATATCCTCTTTCCCCAATTTATTAATCAAGCCGAAAAATCATCGCCCAAAGACGCGCAGTAAACTGTGGATCACTGGTGAATCAATTAGACTGCGGTCTATCGAGTTTAAGTACACCCCAGGGATTTTCGCGGTTCCTGATAACGAACCTGCCACCATGTGGTTTGTCAGTTACCCCAGCGATCGTTATCACCATTTACTCAATCAGCTCCCCGGCCCAAGACAGCAACCCTCCTCTCTTCCAGCCCAGTCGAGCGCACGAAATCCCTAAAATTTCCCCCACACACACCCGAAAATAACTGCGGTCGCTCTCTCTCTCTCTTTCTCTCCTCTGGATGCGCAAAAGCGTGTCAACCTGACCGCGTGCTCCGTGCAGTGCGATCGCGTTTGATAAATCGAAGCCAGAGACGCGTGCACGCTTCCATTGTCGCCGCCGCCGAAAAAATCCCGATCGCGCTTTTGTCGCCGAGGGCGCCTCTCTCTCTCTCTCTCTTTCTCTCCCATCGGTTTTTCATTAACTCCTCTGTGTCCCGCGGAGTTTGCACGAGAGGAAGCACACACGGGGAAAAAGAGGAGAGCTCGGCTTCTCTCTTCCTATCTGCCGTTGGCGCTTTTTTTTGCGCTCCGCGGAGGTGGATTATACGAGCGCCGAATGCAAACGCCGCCGGGGATATTGATTTCACGCTGACTTACGTAGTTCGGAGGATTGTTATTTTCCCTCTTTTTGGGCGGAGGGGCTCGTTTTATCGAGTATGAAATAATGTTTATCAATATTTTGCCCGGGAGTGGCTGCCCGCTGTTTATATTCTTGCTCGTCTCTGCTTTGGGCAGGAGATGATAAAGTTTTGGAGTTCCGTTTCGTTAAAAGTTCGCGGTTTAATAACTCCTGACGCCTCTTCTTTTTGGCACGACTATTTAAAAATGGATAATAGGCGGAGAATTTTAAGGAAGAACTTGCCCGGAAAAATCACTGATAAACTCTTTATTAAATAATACTTTAACACTTTCAATCAAATAGCAATTCATTGTTTCTCGTCGACTAGACAGTTATTTAATGAGTGCGCAGCCTCAGTCGGAGCGGAAAAAATGTAGTTTGAAGATGGTGAATTCTCTGACGCTCATTTACAATAAAACTATCAATATTAAAGAACGCGGACAAAATTCAACCAAAGTTAAATAAAAGAAAACTTTACCTCCTCGCGAACTCGAATCGAGAAAGCAGTGTGTACCAAAGTATAACTTATCTCGGAATCCTGGCATCCTTAATTGAACGAGCAGCGGCGCAATTCGTCAGCAGAAGCTAAAGAAGCTGCAAAAAAGCCTCTAAATAAGAAGATTCCGATGTAGGGAGGAAGGTTACGACTTTGGCAGTAAACGCCATTCCCGCCGGTCTCGACAAACAATCTTTGATTAGTCGACCCGTCGCTTGTCCACGTACGCCGACTGAAACTATACTTTTGCGCTTTTATCGCTTTCCGGCCTACTCCCTCGCATGAACTCCGGGGGCAAGTGTCAATCCATTTCGTCGGGGGGCTGCAGGAAGCGAACAGTCGGAATCTTTGGAGATTCGGCAGGCTTTAACGCTCTTTTAACGACCGGCCGCGCTGTCGTCGTTAGACCGAGGAAATACGATCGCTGCTTTTTCTCCTCCTGCAAAGAGTTTACTTACGTATATATATATGTATATATATATATAGTGTATATACGAGGGATTCCCGGACCGAGCCGCGGAGGACGTCCTTGTCCCGGAAAAGATTTGGCTGGAGATTAGCGCTGCCTGCTGTTCCTATGCTGCCATGCTGCTGATATACGCAGGAGATACTCTCCCGGAGGGGGGGGGGGTGAGAGTCGGCAGAGAGAATTCTTTTTTTATCTCTGAAAATTTCGGAAGGTAAAATGTGCCGGCGATAAAGTTGTTGGGCTTTCTTTTGTTTTTGGAAGCGGGCGCGCCGTCACGCGTAAGAAGGAAAAGTCGCACTTCGCTCGGCGGTTTATATCTTGCTTTGGATTTTACGGCTTCGAGTTTTAAGGAGAATGTCGGATTTGAAGCTTGATAATAATTCTCAGATTTTTCGTGCAGCGGCGCGGGCTTCATAATTGGGGTGCGACTGGGCGTCAAGAACCGAAATCGAAAGATTTACTGCCTGGTTTCTCGATTTTGGAGGAGATAATGCATTTAAGGAAGATGTGATGTCGGGCCTTTAAATCACACAAGATTTACGATCTTATCTAATCTGAGAGCTGCAAAAAGTTTGTAAATCACTTTGCGTTTTCGAGAGAAATTTATCGAAATTTTACAGTATCTCAAACTTCCTTGCCAAAAAAATAGGCTAAAAAAAAGTATAAGCGACGCGAACGTCCGCATTTTAAAATCCCATTTTTTGCCTACTAATCCAAATAAAAACCGGCATAAATCAGCTCGCAGCGAATTATACATTTCCAGGGGCAAATGAAATCTAAGGGCGATTAGGCCGCTTGGATTTTCTCCAAAATCGCGTCTACTCCGCTGATATACGAGCTTAGCCGCACACCCACACGCGGAGCCCTCCCTCCTCTCGACTCTGGCACCGGTCCTCCCTCGGAAAAAAAGAAAAAAAAGAAGAGCAGCCCCGGAAGAACAAGGTTAAGTCTTCATTCCCGCGCGATTCTCGGGAAAGTGGCGTATTCTCGGAGGGGGCGCCGCGACGGCTTTCACGTTCGAGCTCGCAATCAGCATAACGGCGAGGCCTTTTTTCGCGCAGCTCGCGGCGCGCATTTGCAGGCGAAAAAAGGGGGAGGAGGTGGCAAGGAACTGATCAATATATGGGACTGAACGCGGGTGTGAAGGTTCGCGTGTTTATGAGGCGCAGAGGCGCGCGCGCGGACGGATCGACCGTCTGCCATCTCTCTCTCTCTCTCTCTCTCTCTCTCTCTCTCTCTCTCTCTCTCTCTCGTATTTCCGCGTTCTCGTGTGCGTCCGCGTAGAATCGACAAGTCGTTAGTTACTGCTGTTGCGATGTTATCCCGGCGAGCTCCAGCCGTTTCCATCCTCTCCCTCTCTCTCTCTCTCTCTCTCTCTCTCTCTCTCTCCCTCGCCCTCTGTTTCCCTTTTTCTTTAATCTCCTCGCTCTCCTGTTCGCCGGCTCTATTTTTTATTGCTTCACTCGCAAGCGCTCGTTTACCCGAGGACTCGTACTCTATTCTTTATATCTATTCGTAATCTGGACTTTTTGCGAGCCTGCTCCTTGAAAGCAATCGTTTGGTTTTTCATTCCGCGGAGTTTGTCAGCGCGCTGCCGCCGCCGGCGCGTTGTTGCCCGACGATGTTTGGCCGGGGCTTTTTGGCTTTCTCGATTTCGCCGAGGGAACGGGGATTTTTATTAACGCACATTTTTTTGTATTAGACGGACGTGACGCAATGCTACGGCGGGCAGTTACCGCTGATATATACGTTTGAGGGAAAACGATAAAAAGGATTTAGAGGATTTTCGGCACTAACGGTAAATCGCAACATTACTGCGGTAATTCCTTGAACTTTATCCGGAGAAATGTAACTGTTTAATCAAATTTTTCATTCCCTCGATCAGCTTCTTGAACAGCAGCGACTATGTCCGTCTCGTGATACCCTTTTGACACCAAAACACACCTCGCCTCTCTGTATTACTTTGCTTTTCCGCCTACAATAACTATTGCTTCGACGCTCTGCGCGACACACAATCTCTTCCGCTCCCTTTATTCATTTACTCTATTCCCTGCAAACTGCGATTATTTTCTGCTTATACCTTGTGTCCAACTGATTCCTTCCACCGTAATAACTCTATCCCTTTCGTTCGCTCCCTCTCGTGCTCCTTTCCCCGGCTTTTCTTCCTGCCTGTCTTGCCTCCTCATTTTTTTCTCTTTTGGGGTATGAGGTTTGTTCTCTATTCGTGTCTCATTTTTGCTCCTCTTTTCAATGTTAGACGACGTAATCGATAGAGTTGAAGGGCGCTGAACGAACGGTTGCATAGACGCGACTGTACATGAACGAGTATTGCTCTTTGACAATCTCCCCCTTTTTTATATTCCTTATTCATTTGGTTGCTCTTCCTTTTTTAACTTACAAATGGTATTGAAACGTTGCTCGACAGACGAGGAAAGTAAAATTAATAGTTGAAATGCGAGGAATTTTATGGACCGATAAATTTGACATCAAATGCGATAAGATTATTGCACAAGAAATCGAGTATTTTAAGCTGATTAGTATTAAGTAGATTATCAATAGAGATCGATCATTTTATGCGTTCAATGCTGCTGATCTTAATTATTGAACCATGAATTTCAAAGCTGCATATTTTAAAGATTTCAATAAAACGTCAATCATAAAATTAAAGATATTTAACGTTGGCAAAAGTAGGTTTAATTGCTTCAACAGTTTCAAATATAATGGATCCTAATATTTATGCCAAGTAATAATTCTTTCTATTTAACATTGACAGATTTTCATTGAAAAAGTCTCTATCTCGCAATATAGATCTTTGGAAACGAATCACTGCCATTCAATTACATTCGACAGTACAGAAATCTACGCTGAATTAAAACCCTGTTAGACAAATTATTTACGGAGCGCAGACCATAAAAGAAAGCGCAAGAGCGACGTATCAATTTCATAGCGACGGTTACGCAGCAATGTAAACATCCTCGTCGTAAACCACGAGTACAGCGATCTGCCTCCCCCTTTTGCGCGGTGCGCGCAAAAAAACAATTCTCCGCAGCCGGAAATAAATGAGAATTCTAACGCCCCGGCAAGATTGCCGCCAATAAAAAGCTCGTTGAGCCGCGCTAATGGGATCGCGGGGAGGGGGGAGAGAGAGAGAGAGAGAGGGAGAGGAAAAGACTCAGCCACTACTGCCAATCAGTCGCTCGACAGTTGTAGCGCGCCGCTCGAGGCTCAACTCGTCACGTTCAAGTGCGCGACAACGCCGCAACGGGGAGGAAGGACGTTTTGATTAGCCGGAGCAGCGCTTGACGTCCCCCCGCCGTGGAAGCGAGAGAGAGAGAGAGAGAAATTGCGCCGGTAGAAAGGGATGAATCGCGCGCGAGGCTGCGATTGTTTCGCAAAGTCTTGTCTATCGCGCCGAGGGATTTACGATGATTTCCAGCGGCGGTGAGGTATTGCAGCCGAGATCGAGAAGGATGCCAATATAAATGGAAAGCTGGCGGATTTTTCAGAGCTTGATGAGAATTTTAATGTTCGCCGGGGTTCGAAATGAGCCTTTTGGTGACTGGAGAGAGGGAAAGGTTTGAGCGGAATAATGAAGCGTTGCTTTTTGCACTGCGCGACGGATAAATTGGATGATTTTATTTTGAATTTGTAATGAAGTAATGGTGGTTCAAACAAAATATTGTTCTCTTTGTATTGGAGAGTGAATACGGATTAATTAATGTTTTGAAAAGGTACACAGATGAGTTAATTAAAAGGTACGCCGGCATTGCTGAAATGAAAAAGTTGAAAAAAAGAAACAACTAAATGTTCGGTATTATTCACGTAATACGAATTTAAATTTTTCGCAGTTAATCCCTTTGTTATTCTGTTTGCAACGTACTACCACTTTATTTTTTATAGAAAAATTAGAAAATAAAAGATAAAAATAATTGGGTTAAAATGAAAAAGTTTTTTTGCACAGCTGACGTAAATTGGAAAAATAAATAGTTTCCTAATTATAAAAAGACCGAATAGCATTTTTAGAATAATGATTAAGTGTATGATATAATTTATAAATGCATTTAAGCAATAAAGTCAAATAATCACTACGCATTAAATTTTCACATTTATTTTTAAATCCAGATTCGTCTTTTTTCGTAGAAAGAATCACGAGAAAGTTGTACTTGAAAAATTCTTTGCTGGCGCAATGCGAATCATTGCTTATACATATATCAATCCTTCTCATATATGAAGAGAACCGTTGATATTTATTCAGGAAATCGACTTTTCAAAAGTTCTGCAGATCTTTTGACCTGAATAATTTTTATCTCATGCACTTGGGAAATCGCGGAAAGTCAAACCTTTCCACTCCTTTTTTTGCTAACTTCTTTTCAAATTGTAGTTTTAAGTACGCTTGCGCTCAAAGCAATATCGTTTCAACGGGATAATACTTAAATAAGTTAAAATTATGCCAATTAACAGATCAAAGCGATAAAAATAGCACGCATTAAAACCAGCGAAAATCGATTCCGTTAGATTAAAATGACGCTGCAGCTGCCTTTAATAAGGAACTTTTAATTCCACGCCTTATTGACTCTTGAAAGTTCTTCATTACCAGTGCCTATCAAATTATCTTACAAGCGACATTCGATGTAATGATATTTAAAGAGCACTTGAATTTATTCTCAAGAGCCGTTCGCGTGCCCAATTGAAATTCCTTAAAAACCGCCGTCATCCCAAATATCAACACCGGACAGGGCTGCTCCAAAAAGTAGGCGAGAGTAAAATCAGCACTCAAGCTCGCGAGTCCGGCTCGCGATCAGCGCCGTCAAAGTTTCGCGCGCCGCCGGTTCCGCCTCGTTGTTGGCGGAAGTCGTTCGGCGCTGTCAAGCTTGCCCCCTCTCCCGCCGCTTCCGCTTCTTCGGAGGTCGGCCAAAGAAGGCGCGAGTGCACGAGGGCGCGCGGAGAGCGAGAATCAAATTTAACTTTGATAATGCGCTTCTCTCGCGGCCGCTTTCGCTTTTACGTCCCTCCGATGTGTACTCGCCGCGCGACGCTTTTCTGCTTTCGGATTTGACAGGAACGACGGGAATGTTTTGCTTCTTGCCGCGGGGCCGGCTTTGTTTTCGCCCGCTGGGGGGTGAGATTTCAGTCAGTGGGTTGCAACAATGGGTTTTGGTTGTGCGCTGGCCTACTACTTGAAAAGCGGTGTCAAAATTGTAGGTTAGGCACTGGCTTGTGCTTCCGAAGAGGAGCGTGATGTTAATATTTTTGGAGATAAATTTTAGATAAAATGTTACATTTTTACTTCGAATTATTATGAAATAATAACATTCTTAAATGTATGCATCAACTGTTGTACTTGCTTAAATCACAAAGCCCAAAATCTGCGTAAAATTCAAGCCTCCACTCATTAAAAAGCAGAAAGCCAATCTTCGTCCACGAAACGACAGCCTCTGCGGCGAGCAATTTTCCAATTCTCCTTTGCAGCCGCGCAGCCTTTGTTGAAGGGTGTCAGGGATCTCTGCGTCCTCGGCAAGCTTTCGATCATTATCGCCAAGCCAGCAGCGAAGATCGACGTATTTATGCCCGGCACATGTGCATAATGTTATGGCGGAAGCGGGCAGCGGCAGCAGCAGGCTGTCTTGTGCAGAGAGCGTGGCCATCGCCGCCTGCGACAGCTGCAGTTAATGCATCGGCCGGGGCGCATGCCCGAGCCTAAGCATGTGCACGCCTGCCCTGTATCGGAGATCGAACGTGATCGTGAGAGCCGCACCGCGAGCTCTGCGCTGCACGGCCGGCAATATCTTGCAAAATTAGAGCCGTCTAATTAGCGCTCGAAATCCCCGATATACGCGGCGAGAGGGGCTAATGGGAGCAGCCGGGGCTGAAGCGCCGCGGAATTAATCGGGAATTCGCGCGCTGACTGTTCTTCCTGCGTAATGCGCAGTTTTCCTAGGTATTGGGGCAAAAGGCGGCGGTGTAATTTTGGGGAAGTATAGAGGGGAGTGGAGGAGATTGTAAATTTTTCAATCCAGCGATAAGTGAATTTCGGTAATTTAGGTTTTGTTTGAGTTGGCTAACTTTACATTGATCGAAAACGGAAAATCAGTGTTTCTCGCTGTCTCTACTAGCTTTCTTGGTATTCGATTTAATTCGTAAATATGCGCATGTATATTTTATTGATGACCGTTCAGTTTCATAAGTTAATCAGACTCTGTCTGGCCGCACGACGTGATGGGAGATATAGCCTCCGATATGAGAATGCTTTTTTAATGCAGCAGCTGTCTAGACAGTTATATTGATTCTTAATGCAGTTATATTCACCGCATTTATACGTTGACAGTAATTTTATTTCCAAGCTCTATCTTCTCAGAAATAATAATAGCTGGAGCGGCAGAAAAGTTTTCATTAGCAAATTGTTAAGTTGAATGTACTCGAAACTGTTCTACTTTAGGTTTCATAAATCTAAATCTGCTACTTAAAATTAGTTCAGAATGTTCTTATTTGAAAATAACAATTTTTTATTTTATATTCTCAAAAAGCATATTTTAATGACGGACGTAAAATTCAAAAATCAGACAGTAACATACTTCCTAATTTTCTCCGTTTTAGAACTAATTACAAGAAACCAAGCCGCAAACTAAACAGCAACAATATACCATCCTCAAAAAGTGACGAGCGCGCTGCAGCGGCGCATCGCTAAGCGGCTAAAACGCCTAAGCCAATAATTCAGCCGAGCGCATAATTCGCATCTAAACGCGCCTGACCTTCGCATTTCATTAAAGCGGGCTTGTCGCATTCTCGCGGGCCCGGGAGCGCGATGTACACGCAATTAGAACAAAGGCAGCCGGCTTCTTTACAGCGCGCGCACGCTCGAATCATTGTCCGCGCCCGCACAATTGGAATATACACACGCCGCCGCGGCGAGATGTAATTTCCGACCCAGAAACCGCCTTACACAATTTCGCCCTCGTAATTTACGAGCGGCTGCGTATATCAGCCCTCTCCCGGGGAGGGGATCGCCGCGCCCGTCACGGGCCTTTTTACCAGCGGTGTTAACGTCGCCCCCCCCCCCCCCCCGTCCTGGTTATTATACGCGCCGAATATTTCTTAGCCCGGGCCGCAAAAAGCTAATCGTCCTCGGTGTACAGAGGAGGACTAAGCGCTTCAGATGATAAAGCGACGCTCATTGCGCGAACAAATAGCGGCCCGTTTCGCTGCGGCGAGGCCCCGGCTTTTTCGCGTAATTATGCCTCGCTGCGCATGGTTAAGCTCTTCGCTAAGGTATTCGGCCTTCGCCGAGAAATGGGAGACGATGGCGCGAGTGGGATTTTGCTTGTTAAATGTCTGAAATGATAACGCTGCGTCGATTGCTTTGGTATTTCATAAGCTTCGCCAGCTTTTTGCTTTTAAGCTCATTAAGTGCATGTGCTTTGAAGTTTGAAATAATTGAATTTGTTTTTAAGGTATCAATCAGTATAGTTTAGCTATACCAATAAACTAATCCGAAAGATTTACTTCAAAAAAACTAATCCAGCTGTTGACTTTAAAATATGCGTTGTTGTTTCTCGATTTTGACACTGTTGCATTTTTTGCGTCTAGATTGATTTGAAATAAATCTCGTCGTGAATTGTGTGCGTTAATGGGAGCGAATCTCGTTCTTGTCTTCAAACTGGTTTACTCTGATTAATAATCTACAGAGCCGCGAAATAAACTGTCAAGTTTGGCGGAAATTTTCATTTATTGGAATTAGAGATAATTCAAATTAACTTTGAAAGCTCCAATTTTAATCATTCAAAGTTATTAGCTAGATGAGAAAGCAATTTATATATGAAAACTGCAAAACAACCGTAACTGCAATTAAAATATCCGCAGCAAATAGAACGAGCAAACAAGATAAGAACGAAAAGTGAAAACATCAGCTCCTACCCCATATAAGTAAGCTACCTAAGCTACCCGGTCGCAAAGTAAAAGCGAAACTGAAAAACTGCCCGGCCAGACAGGCGCGAAACCCGGCGAGATAACAAGGGGCCAGCTACATCGTGCGTGAAAAACCAGCCAGCACTCTCTCTCTCTCCGAGGGCAAGATCCGCCGCTCGACGGAGCAAAAACAGAACGAGAGAGAGAGACGCGGAGCAACGCACGGCACCGGATGGAACGTGGGAAATCGCGGCGGGCATTGTGCTGCTTCATCCGCACAATATCCGGGGATTCCCCGTCTTTCGTCCCCTCCCGTCGATGTGCCTTTTTTTTCGCCCGTTCCTGGCGGCCACCTCCCGCCGCTTCCTCTCGCCTTTTTTGCCCGAGCTGCGCTGCAGCTCGACTGCTCGAGCCGTGCTCCCATGATTTGCGCGCCGAGCGCAATTACACGGCAGACGCGCGCGTCCTGGAAATTGCTGGCATAATGTTTACGAGTTCGGATGAAATTTACCCTTTTTGTCGCTTATTCGCGGAGGACTTCATCGCCGGGGATCGCGGGAATTTTCGGCGAGCGGGAGGTAACGCTGATTGCGCGCGGGCTCGGATTTTTCTTGCGGGAGAAGCGTCGGGTGCTCGGACGAAAATTTTTTGCAGAAGGCTGAGAAGTTTAAAGTAAATTTTTAAAAAAGCTGACTAAATTGAACGATCGCTGAATTTTTAAATAGAGGAGAAAAGGAAATTTTAGGTTTCCCTCTAATAAAATAACACTTATTTTTACATTAAATGAAATTTACCGAGAATTCGTTCAATAATTGCCGCTGCTGTTTATATTTCACCTTTAGCCTCATCCGCTTTTATTCTCGTAATTCTTCAAACTCTTTAGAATTGCTCACCGGGAGCTCTTAATCCCGTGTATGCTTTATCGAGTACTCGAGGCAATTCGTTAATTAGGTACGTGAAGGTCGATAAATCAATTAAGCTTCCGAATGATGTTATTACGAGCTCGTTGGCAAACTCGTATCCCGTATCTGCGCTATCCATCTTCCTTTTTATACGATTTAAAGCTTTTCTACACAGCCAGGATTTCAGCCCTTAATGCAGCTGTAAGATACCTTACGCTCAAAGCACAATTAAAGAATTTAATTTTTTCATCAAAACCTCTGATAACAGCGAACATTCAATTTAACTTCTGAGCTCAGTACTTACCGGCACATCAAGTTTTCCTGCTCGATTTTTCCTAAATAATTAAGCGTTCCTCGACTCCCAGTTAATAAGAGTCCGGCGAAAAACCTCGTAATCATGTGTAAGACCGAAAAAAGAGAAACCGATCGAAGCTCGAGTCGCACTTATAAATAGACGCTAACTCTCGTCGCTCCTTTTTCCCTCGGCTCTCTGTGCTCGTGGCTTTCCTTCATCCATTACCTCATACGCGGGCAGGGCGACTTTTATGATACAACCGCTTCTCGCGGTCAGACGACCTGTTCTCTCTCTCTCTCTCTCTCTCTCTCGGCGCCGTCGGCACGAACGATGCTGTAATGAATGGCGAACGGACGCGACTGCTTGAATTAAGTCGACACCGCGCAGGAAGTACGGGTATCTCGGTTGCAAGGCTCGTCCGCTTGTGATTTTTTTTTTGCTTGTATATTCGCGTAATCTAATCTTGGCTTTCATCAATTTTTGAGCCGCGCTGCTCTTTATAGAATGCTTTTTACGACGTTTACGAGGAATATGTTTTATGCTCGAGATTATTTTATGTTGTTAATTGGGCGATGCTTTTTGTTAAATTAATAGTTCTGGTCATGTTATATATTGAGTGTTTATAATAATTTTGCAGTATCTTCTACTTCCTGGTATAGAAACGTTTATCGCGCTCAGTTATAAAATTTTGCTTTGAAATCAAATTGACGTACTTCATAATAAATTATTTCCATCGAATTTGTCAAAAAAAACCTCCGCTGAATTTTCACAAAACAGCCTCTGTCGTCCGCAAAAGGATAGCAGTCTAACGCGATTAAAAAATAACCCTTCACCATTGTGCCAGTCGCTAATCCGCCAGCCATATTTCGAAAAGAATTTCCAAGAAGAATCGTCGTTAACAACATCAGCATTGTTCCCAGCAGCAGCTTTCACCCCCTCCCCCCCCTCCCAGCTTTGCGCTCGCGCACCGCGGCCGCACACTTACGCACACGCCAGTAAAGAGCATTTTCCAGCAACAGCGTTTTCCGTTATCCCATTAAATTGCATCATAACATTACACGATCCGCCGCCAGTGGCTCAGCGCAAAGTGCCCTTATATACGCTTCGTACTCCCGGCATGCAAATTCCGCGAAGGGGGCGGAGGGGGGAGGGGTAGGCGAGTTGATAAAAGGAAAATTGTAAATAACGCGTGCGGCACGAGCAGCCGGCCGGGCCGACATGCATAATGTAAATAACTCGAGGAATGTGTCTTTGAGCGGCCGTAATGGCACGGCATTACGCGGCACGCGCGTAATTATATGGCGCGGCGACACCCCCCCCCTCCCCTCCCTCCCTCCGCGAGAGAGTGTCACGAGCAGCAGCTGTCTTCTTCGTAAAAGGAAGAGGGGACGCGGCGGTGTCCCTTTCGCCTTTTTCTTGCTGTGGTTATTGCGCGACTCGCTCTTCTTCCTGCTGCCGAGCGAGGACGAGCCGCGGAAGGCGGGAGTATTTGGAAATGGAGTACGCGACACGCGATTTCATTCCGCGTGGGTCGGAGGCGGTTGTGGTTTCTTTTTAAAGGGCCGCCGCTCTCGCAGCGCGGAGAGAAATGCGGAAGGCAGTCGCGAGGCGCTGGTTGTTGGAGAGGTTTGCGTGTTTTCTAATTTTCCGAATCGCATTGTGTTAAAGTGGAAGGTGCGCAATATCTCGCCAAGAATTGGGTTCGAAGGGTGTATTTTTAGCTCGAATATATATATACACATATATATATATATATATAAATTCTGTTATAACTCAACGCAACATTCATTGTTAACTTTACAAACCACTTTTATATACTTACGTAAAAGAAGCATTTTAATTAAAATATACCCTAAAAACAGTTCTCAATTGAAAAAAGCTGCAAAACTATAACCCAAAAATAAAAAGCAACGAGCTCTCGCAAACAAAACGAAATCCCGCGAATCGAGAGCGATTTTAGACCAGCGTATAAAAAAAAAAGGAAGTCGAGCCCGTGAAAGGAAAGAGGCAGAACAGAGAAATGTCCTCGTGAAAAAGCACGCGGAATTGACCGTGAAAGTCGAATAGACTCTCTCTCTCTCTCTCTCTCTCTCTCTCTCTCTCTCTCTCTCGTCTTTGCCCGAAGGATGGAAAGACAAGCGACAGAAAAGGAAGAAGAAGAGAAGAGAGCCTATCCTATTCAGCGTTCCGCCCGCTCTGAAAAGGAGAATTTAACGAGTCCCCTCGTTCCGGGAGAGCAGAGATATTTAAACGAGACTCCCTCGCGTTCGACCTCTTTCGTGTAAGAGAGACGCCGTCGCCGCCGGATTTCGAGGATATGCGCGTACGTGCACGCGTACTTCCACCGCCCCCCCCCACCCCGACCCTCCTCCACGTATGCAGGGGAGCAGAGTGTCTCTGAGTTACCTCGCTGTTTGCTGCTTCGTTTGTCCGCTTTGTTTCCTTTAATGGATTTTGTTTAGCTCCGTGTCTACGTCGGTGCTTTGATTTCGTATTACGGGGGCATAAAGGCCCGCTCGATAAGGAGGCGGACTGGGAAATATGATTTTGAATTTTAACACTGGCAGCTGGACGAGTGCAAGTACAGCGAGAAACGAGAGCTTTCGGGAATATAAGATGCTTTCTTTGATGTTTAAGGGGGTATGATTATTAAGCCTGAAGTTAAAGATTTTCTTTATTTGAACGGAGAATCAAAGAGGAGGGTATCGTGAGATTTTTTTAATATTTCTTACATTCCCGATATAAATATGTAAAAATAACCGACTGTCTTGTCGAATTTTCTTTAAATTATTGAAATTCTAAGACTGATACGCCGTCAAAAAGTTGCGCAGCGGTTTCATTATTTTCGAGAAAGCCCGCGGTAAAGTTTGTTTTGCGTCATATTAAAATTTGCATCTGCACAGCGGCATTATCATACACTGTACAGGTAACTCAGCAGTTCCATTCTTGTATAAATTCTATTAAACTAACACGCTGTTTTGTATTTGTCTAGTCGCATTAGCATATAAATGCAGTGCCGAGCGGCGAAAAAAGCTCCTTCGTTAAAGCCCGTCAGAACAATTTTCCGTATAATAAATATAATCAAGCCGGCCTAATTAAAAGTTTATACGCCATTACAAGAAGGCTCCTCTTCTAAGTTTACGCGCAAAAAGGCGGCGCGCACTGCACTCTTTTTCTTTCCCATATTAAGGCAGGGAAATGTTTTTCGAGATAACGAGGCACAGGAGGGCGAGTTCGCAGTCCTCATTGTCGTGAAATGAAAGAGAGAGAGAGAGAGAGAGGTGAAATAGAGGGAAAGAGGAAACCGGAGTAAGGATCTCAATTGACGCATATAATAATTTCTTGTTCAAAGAAAAGAAGTACGTTAAATAACAACATTTCCGTTAGTTATTGCGAAATATTTTTCGTCTCGCTGTTTTCGAGTTTACTCGGTAAGTTATAAATTATATATTTTTTTCTTCTCAGATCAAAGGCATTCTGCGAAATCAAATTATTTCAGTCAGAATTATAAACCTATGTTTAAATTGTAATTAACATTCTCAGTTTAATCATGGCATGTTGCTAAAAACGTACAGATCTTAAATAGTTATAGTAAAATATGTTTTGATGCATCAACAGCTTGAGACTTTTTCTCCATAATTATTGCTTACTTGAACCCCTAGTGTTGAAAACAGGTAACATCAAAGTACAGGTTTGAATATTTTATTTTATTTATTTGGTATTGCGAGTAAACGATGAATTATTCTGAACATGTGCAAATTGGAATTCATTGAACTCAAATTAGAGCACCGTGCAGATAGTTACAGTTAGAAAAGTCGTTTATAGTTAAAATAAATAGCACGACACTTTAGTTCCCGTTTCGAATACAAAATAGTCAATATTGATCGAAGAAATGTTGATTTATATTTAACTTGCTCGTTTAATGTTTATTTATTTCGTACAAATTGAGGATTCGTCAAAAAATATTTTCGATAAATTATTGAATGTATTAATAATAATAAATCGCGTATATTTGACTTATATATGTAAATTTTTCGGTACTACTCTAAATTACTAATCTAATTAATACTATATTAATTCCGTAATAGTAAATCGAAATTTACATTCTATTCATTTTGAACCCCAAAATCATTGATTTACATTTAGAAGCTTTCAACATTTCCTATAAACGCCCTCCTAAATAGTACAATTTCCTTGATTACGGCAAATAAATACGCTTAATCCGAATCTAAAACGCGCAAAATGCACCGTCCAATTTACCATCCTCTGCGGGCGCGACGAAATTATCGAAGCTTTTTATCCCAGCCGTTCCAGCAGCCACCGCCGCCGCCGCCGCCACCGGCAGCTCGCACAAAGAGGCGAAGAAACGGCGGCCGGAAGCAGCACGGATAAACAAGCGCATCCCCGTCGTCGTGCGCGTTGTCGCTCGGCAAAGTGTGAGAGAGAATTAGCGAAGCCCGTCGCGCCGAAGCTCCTTGCGAATTCCTTTCGATTCTAATTCGCAGCGCGGCTAATTAGCCGTGGCTCTCGTAATTAAAGGAAGGCGGAGAGGAATCCCTCCTCCCCGGCTTCACCTCCGGCGCGCAAGAAAGGTCAGATCCGCACGCGCTCGCGCTCGTGGGATCCCCGCCGAGTGTGCGAACGGCGTCGCGGTGCGTGAACACACCCGCGGGTAATGAGAGAGAGAGAGAGAGAGAGAGAGAGCGAGGGAGAGAGAGCTCCTCTCCGAAGGCGCAGGGGCGAATTTTCATCTCTCTCCGCGGCTGGCTTGTGAACTACTTTTAGCGCGAGGTTTCATGAGCCCGAGCGGCGGATGTGTGTGGGCAAACGGGCGACGCGCGTGCCCACGCACGCGAAACGACTCTCCGACCCGCCGGCGGGCGGGCTCGTTCGCGAATATTGCGCTCCTAGATAGCGGCTGCATGCAGATTTTCTGCGGGGCCGCCTTCTTATTGACCTTAATTTTGGATTCAATGAACAGGACGCTGGGGGAAAGGAACGGGTTCAAAATAGCGCCGGAGCTTTTAATTGAAATTGTGCTTCGTTTCAGTTTCATTCGTGTTCTGGTTGTGACGAGGAGCGCGTTGATTAAACGTTTATGAGTTCTTTTGGTTATCATTAACACTATAAAAATCACTTAAGATAATCGTAAAATGATTTGTCTTTTATAGCTTAATTGACTTTAGTACTTTTATCATTTAGCCTCAAAAAAGACTTGGAATCTCTCGAAAAATGTTCTTTGAACAAAACTCATTTCGTGCATGCGAATTAAAAATTAGCTCTCTGCAATGCTTAGGCGGCAAAAGATATTAAGCAACTAATAAAAAACGAATCCAATAGCAGGCGGCATCTCTTTCGCCTCGCTCCTCCGTCCCTCTCTCTCTCCGACTATTGAATAAGTCGTCGAGTATAATGGCTTTAAAAAGTCATTTCGCGATTCCACCGGGCAGCGGAACATGCAAATTTAACGAAGAGCCCCTGCCGCTGTCCCGCCACTCGTTCTCCGCCCGTTCCTGCGTCTATCCTTCTCCCCTCCCGCCCTCCCCAGTTCCATTCGGCCCCGCCGACTATTGTGTTTTTCGCGAAAAACGTCAACGAGACCTTGAGGTCAAGTGGGCCAATCGAGCTTTTGGGTCGCGAGCCTCGCTTCCACATCTCCTCCTTTTCCATAGCCGGGCTCCAGCTCCGTTCCACCCTTGCCCCCCCTCTCCGGCGGAGCGCAGGATCCCGCTCATCAAGCTCTCGAGCGCGGTGCGTGCCGCAATCTATTTTTTATGGGTCGAGAGAGAAGGGAAATATAAAACGGCTGAGATGCTCGATGACATTTTGGCCCCCTCCGAGCTCGTTTGGACTTTATAGTGCACCTTTACGGCGGAAAGATTTTTTATGGATGAATTACTTTTGGTTTAATAAAATTTCGGCGAATGTTGAATTACGCAATTTTAAAATTCTGCGCAGCGTATGCGTATCCCTTTTTGTAATATATTTCTCCAAATGGAAATTATTCTCGTACTTTTAGATTTAAATTTTAATCGCAACGACGTACTTTAATATTTTATGCAATAAAGAAGATTGTCAGTTAAAATGAAACTAAAATTTTTAAATTTTCGAAGAGCTAGAATTTATTTTATACAAAAATTACTATTTTTGCGGGCCTATTCTAGGTAACGCAAAGTTCTAATGAATAGAAATTCTTCGCTCAGCTAGCTTTATTTAGTTTGCTTTTCAAACAATTTTTTCATCAAAAGCAGAATTTCTGCTTCCAAACGCCGCAATTAATACCGCACAATGATAAAATTTAACAGACCAATTAAACATGCAGATTTTCCGTGCGCGAAAAATAAATAAAAACATCCACCAGCGGCGGCAACAAAAAAGCGGCGCAAGTTCATTTTCCGCGATACACGCGCTAAAAATTTTCCGCCCGCAGTTCGCCTTTTTCCCCCCTTAACGCGCGTACAATTACATTGACGCATTAATGCGTCGCCCGGCGAAAAGAAAGAAAAGGAAGCGAAAAGGCGCACGCCGGAGCTCGTTGAGCGTAAGTTCTCTCTCTCTATCTCGAGGGGGAAATAATTTTGATTCCGCTCGCGAGCGAAGGAATGCTGCGCCCCGCGGCGGTGAGAAACGGAGCCACTGAATTAACGCAGGTGTGCGTACACGCGTCGCCCTTCTCGCCTGCTTTTCATTGCTCCCTTCAAAGAATTATTATTGAATGCGAAACTATGCGCCGCGTTCCGTCCGGGATATTTTAGCCGCCGAGAAGTAATATTGTTTTGCAGGCGCGAATATTTGATTGAAGCTTCGTTTCCCGGGATTTTTATGCGAAATTGGCATTCTTTGGGAGATAAGTTGCGCGTTTTGTAAATTAGTTTACTTGGCGAGCTAGAAAGAATTTTAATAAATTTCTGTTCGTTTCCAGTTTCAAAGGGGATATAAGAAATTAAATCAGCATCTTTTGATTGACAATGTTTCTTATGAGAATGATTAAACTTTTGTGCAGTTAACGTTTTCGAAATCAATTGATATTGTGAATTAACTTCACAAAATTTCAAACAATAAACTCATATTATAAAAATCGATTAATAAAGTGTAGTTTATTTCAAAGGGTAAAATTGTATTGTTGATTTACGTTTTAACCGCCGAACACATCCTGGGACTACTTCAATAACAGATTCCCTCGAAAGCAATTATACTTTGCAGAAAATGTGTGTTCCAGGCTACCCTTTACAAAAGTTATTTATTTAAAATAAATTGGATAGGATGAAATTTAACATTTCAATGGCTCAAATCTGAGTTTCAAATTTAAATAATCATATTGAAAATCGACAATAAAACAATTTACTTACAATACAAAAAACGCTCTTATTAAACGCATAAATGCAAAAAATTTACAACTTTATTAACACAGATTTGTTTTCGATTTCAGGTGCCACACTTCACTTCATTTGGATCTAAACAGGTAAGACCTCAATTTTATTATTTAGATTCGCATAGAAACTTTAAAATGCACTGCTGAAATCCATACGTCGATGCGTGAAAGAGTATAAAAGAAACTTGTTAAAGATGCAAGGAGCTAGAAAAACCATTCTCCGAGTTGGAGAGTTTTTCCAGAGAAGCTTCGTCGCCGCGTTGCAATTCTCGCGGAAGTCGATCGACAAAGTAAAGTTGAAAAAAGGGCAAACGAAAGACACCGAGAGGGAAAGAGAGAAAAAGTTAGAAAATGGGCACGCTGAGATAGAAATAAAAGGCGAGAGTGCGAATAACTACAAAGGGGATTAGTGGAGAAAGAGGAAATCCAATACTATGATAAAAGGCGAACGTAAAAAAAATTTCGATTTAAAGACTTGTCAAATACAAATTGTTAAAGCCCTTGTATGAAATCACTGCTGAATTCAGACTCTAAATTGAATCGTCGGTGAACGTAAATCGAAAATCACTTTATTTTGCGAAAAAGGCGGTATCTCCTGATAGAAAATGAATCATTTGTAAGCCTTACACTTTGGCTGAAATAGTTATCTAAATTAACAATCTCTTAGCCTCAAAATAGCACTCAGAACAACACTAATTCTAAAACTATAATCAATAATGAATTTGACAATGATTTATTCGATGACAACAATAATTTTGAAGAAATGATGTCAGCTCACCGAATCAGCAACAAACGAACAAAATAAAGTCTTAAAATTCTCCCGATTCACACGACCGAAACGCTGAAATAACCCTTTCCTAAAAGGACTCGAAAAAAAGCCGTCGATCAGGAAGCTCCGAAAGAAACCGAAGGAAAAAATTGCCCCCCCCCCCCCTTCTCGCGCGAGCGACGTGCGTCACGATATCAGTCGTCTCTCGGGGGGGCGGTTCCTCTTCGCTCCTCGCCGCCGGCAAAAACGGCCAAGTTTGGTATTCCTTCTCACGGGCGAGTTCACCGTAATTTGTCGAGCATTCAGTCGCGTTCGCGTTTGGCTCGTTCGGCTCGAAACTTTCTCTCCTCCCTTTTTCGCGCACGTATCGCAGCTGCGAAATTTGTGGATACACACGTATAAAAGAACGTGCTTGCAAGCACAACTGCGGGGAACTTGTCTGCTTTTCTTTTTTTCTTCTTTTTTTTTTTTCGAAGCCGCGGTACAGAAACTGGCAAAAGTATCCCGGACAGACAGTGTTCTCAGCCGCTGGAAAAGTGCAGTTCGGGGAAAAGTAAAAAGAGCGGTACGTCCAAGTGCTGTTTTTCGAGAGCGATCGAGTTTATTGATTCATTCGGAAGTTGTTTCGGATTCAATGGGATTCAATTGGATAAGTATGAAGGGGAGTTTGAAAGGTTTTTAAATGCAATTTTTGGAAAATTTTAATTTCGCTTCGATTTTATAGATATTGCACCTCGCGTCTGATGTGGAATTTTATTTTTCGATAGTTTCAGGGTACAAAAGAGTTTTTCAATTTCACTTGGAAATTTTATTTCGTACTGGAAAACTGTATATTAATATTTATTGCGAATAAAAAGGAAATGGAAAATAGATCGACTCCGATACATATTGATAAAAATATCATATCTATTGCATTGTTAGAAATGGAAAATAGCCCGCATGCATCTGTCTGCAATACATCGCACTTTGCTCCTTTTTCACGTGAAAGTCCTTTCTGCTGGTTCACAACCTGTATTCGAGCAAGCTTGTGAAAAGTTCTCAGCGTGCATTTATCAAAGAAACGTCTAGCATTCAGAAAATCCTGAAAAAACTTCAATTTAAACCCATCTGATAAAAGAATCGAAAGCAAAACAAATGCCGTTTTTAAGCAAAGCATTCGAATATTCCCCGAAACTTTCTCGCCGCTTAATTCCCCTCGCTGCTTTTTCAATCCTCCGCCCGCTCGGAGGAACGAAATTTTCAGGCCCGACTAGTGTGAATGACGCGTGCCCGTGGTAATTGTAATCAGGTCTGGCAGAGAGCCGCAGTCGGCCTTTTACTCGCCGGGAGCGGAAGACTCTCAAAGCGGTGGGAGGGAAGGAGGAAGCGGCAGGTAGTTGTGTATACAGGCGTGTTTACGCTTTGTGCAAAATAAGCTGAATAGGTGGGGAGAGACGCAGTTGCGTGGAAAAACATCCTCATTATTTGCATTCTATGCAAACTGCCGTGGGATCTCTCTGCCTGCGTGCATTCAACGAGGCCAAAGAATCGTTCTTGTTGATTTCGAGCATTTAGTATCGGGCATTAACGTTTCGCGCCGGGAAATCTGCCCCTTCTTTTATCTTTGCTCCGGTGCTGGCCCCCTTCCGCTTTTGTATATTAGGCTTATCGGTGTGAATGTTACCGCCGTCCTCTGAATTGCTTCCGCCGATGCTTTCAGGCGGAAATGTTGGCTGAATTTTTTCTGTACGCTAATGAATTAATTTTTAGAAGAGGACTTTTTCAGCTTCCCTTAGACGGATATTCACATTTTCAGAATGCAAATTGGTTACTTTAAATATCTCAAAACTTTCTGCACGTGTTCCTTAATTATCATTATCGAAATACTTTTTAACAAGAAACAAAGGGAAAGACTTTCATTCGCTGGCCGGCTCTCCCGAAAGTGCGGAAGTTAATCGCGGATGGTATCACTATGAGATAGCGTTTGAGGGAGGGGCCAGGGAGCGCGATAACGCAGGTGGCTTAATAAAGCTCCTAAATGAAATTTTTTTTCCAATCTCGCCTCTCCAGCCGGCCGTGTAACAATGGCATATTAAAAGGCATTTTTCCCGCGGCGCGCTATTGGCATTTTGCAGAAGCTTGATTTGCACCCCCCGCCTTCTTCATCCGTGTTATTTCATCATCGCTGGCTCCGACGAAAAAATCTCACGCGCGCAGCGTATATACGAGAGAGCTCGGGCGATTTTTTGCAAACGAATTTCCTGGGGTGTAAAATAAACGCCGATGCGAGTTATGCGCCTCGGATCCAATAACGTTTGTGTCGTCGGCGAGGGAAAATAATTTCGTTTTTTACAATTGCGTTCTTTTCTTTTTAAGGGCTTTTTTTGGAAGTGTACATAATTTTTTGAGCAGTTAATATCAGTTATTCAATTTATTTACCTTCGAGAACGAGTTTCACTGAAAATAAACTTTTTGGTTGATTCCCTTTTAAATATGTATAACTATTGACATTCTACTCTGATATTTGCACATTTTATGCTTAAAATCGTAGACACAACACGACATGAAAGCAAACAGACCAAAATTTTGCCAACCGTATAATTGTACTACAACAGTAGTTTGCGAAGCTGCTTTTAGTGGTAAAATTTGCTAATTTTAGTAGAAGAGTTATATTTAAACGCAAATTAATAATAAAAAAAAATCTTAATAGTGGAATTTTCGACATTTTTTATTCAATATGAACAAATAATTTAAAGAAATTATTTTTTTATAATAAATCTGATTTAAAATAATATGACATTCTTGCTTTCCACCATAAATTAAACTAGAGCCGCATATTAGTTTAGGAGTTTTCAATTGACTATCAAAGGATTACCCTACCATCACGATTCCTCTTGCTAATTTACTTCCCTAATATTTGAAAACACATTACATCCCGTACTTACGGCCTTTCTCCTTGAATTCGAACTTTTGAGGCTGACTACCCTTTGACGTTGAGCCTTAACAAAGGCCTCATTAAAAATGCACGCACGAAAAGGCCGTCCGTCAAGGTGCCTGGCGGACTTTGCCAAAATAAAATTTGCCGAAATTTCGCTTTTGGTGTTCGTACGTGCATTCTTTCTCGTTCTCCTGTCTCGTTATTTCAGCGCCGGCGCTTTTTTTCAACCCTCCTGCAGGTGGACACTTCTTTTTCCTGGTCTTATATTTATACAGCCAGCGCGAAACAGAATTTTCACGGCGGGCCATTCGGAAGCTCACGTATTGCACGCAGCCGGCGACACGCAGTCTGACATATTTACATGTAGATCTGCGCGTTGCACTTTTGAGGTGGATGAGAAAAACGACGGATGTGATGGAGCGAAATGGTATGCGTTGTGCTTTCTTTGAATATCGTAGAATTTTATTTAACCTTTAGAGGACCGAAAAACCACTAGAGTGGTAAAAAAAATCCCTCCTTTTTGTTTTAACTTCATTATTATTTTCAGTGTCACACTTTGAATACTTTTTGAAATTTCTGCTTGAATTCAAGTCGAAAAAGTGACATTTTTGAAGAAGAAAGGCTCCTAAATAGCATGCACCACGTTGTGTCCGCCATTTTAAATTTTGAAAATATAAGAATTTTTCCTTAAAGAATAATGTCAAAACATCCTAGAATTTTTTTCCGAATTTTTCTAGTTATAATTAACTTCAAAAATTAAATTTACCGAAGTATAGAAAAAATTAGGATTTGCATTACCTTTCCGGACTGGAAAATCACTATAGTGGTGCGACCTTGGATCGACCCTTTGCTCATACTTAAATTACGCTATGAGATATCATATTACATCATTTTCTATGGAGATTCAAAAGTTCAAAATGCCGGTCCTCTAAAGGTTAAGGAACGTCTTAATTTTTCATTCTTCTTTTTCGTTATTTAAACTGACTATAAGTTATAATATTAAGTACCGAAGTATATAGCGATTATTTTAAAAAATAAAGATAAAAGTAATTGAGTAACGTAGGTCTGTGTCGATAATTTAAATATACTTTATTCGCTAATTTGAATCTTTTTGGAAAATCGCAAATAAAGGACTTCTATATAATTTAATTACTTATTCCAACTTTTCAATGCTTGTATAATATTATCTCGGCTTTTTATTTAATTCATTTAAATGTATATTGTTTATCAAAACTTCGATATCGAAAGCCTTTACAAAGTTACATTTTAAAAATAAAGCTATAAATTAGTCTTCCGAAACCCCCATCCTATTATAGAGAGTAATGAAACTCGTTAATTTTATACAAAGTCATCACGCAGCTTGGCACTCCCGACGAACAATGCATTTTGCGCAATATAAAATTATTGGACAATCGAAAATAGTAACAATACTGTCAGATTCATCGATAACGATCGGTCGGTGCATTCAGTGCCGCGATCGATTGACATTTTACGTCTATCCGCTATGAAAGTTTATGATAAATGTACGGGAAATATGTGGGCATCTCGATTTGTGCATGCACCGCTAAATCACTGATTTTGATTAATGCAAAATCTCGCCCAGAACTTTATAAGACTGACAGTTGGCGTGTCCCACTTCGACAGCATAAAGCGCGATGATTTGCACGCCCCGGCTATCCACATTCGGACTATTTCAATTTCGAATTTACATATTTTAAATGTTTCGTTTGGGCATAGGTGCGATATAACGATAGTCTCGAGGGGATCTGGCTTGCCTTTATTTTTAGCACTGGGACCGATGTAGCATTTCAACCCGTTACCGCCCACGCGAACATTCTTGGACTTTCGATATAAAAATGCGATTTTTTGGTCTGAAATTTTTTAGTCGGGGGTTTTTTATAATGCTGTATTTGATTTCAAGGTCAGTTTTTGAGAAAAACGTATTCTAAGGGTTGAAAACGGGGGTTGAGAGAGAAATTTTTACAAGATTGATGATTGAAAGAGTGAAAAATGCAACATTATGTGTTCAGAAAGAATAAGTCAGTATCTGACATATCTTGCATATGTTTAAGAGAGGTTTCAGGTCATGGTGACAATAATTTTTAGTTTACAACCCTGTCCAGAGGCGGATACAGGAGTTGAAAACGAATTTTTTAAAAATTGAGTTTTCTGACTTAAAATCTCACTCGGGGGTTTTCGAGGGTGCTGAATTGATTGTCGAAGTCAGTTTTCAAATAAAATGGTTTCTGAGGGTTGAAAATAAGAAAGAAAAATGTCCCCACCCCTATTTCCACCCTTAGGAACTATTTTTTTAAAAACTAATTTCAGCAATCAATCCAGCGCCATCGAAAACCCCCGAGTGAGGGATTTCAAGCCGAAAAACTCAATTTTTTAAAAACCCCCATATCCGTCTCTGGGAAGGAAACTAAAAATTGTCACCATGACCTCAAACTCTTCCTAAACCTATGCAAGATATGTTGGATACTGACTTATTCTTTCTGAACACATAATGTTGAATTTTTCATCTTTTCAATCTTCAGTCTTGTAAAAATTTCACCCTAACCCCCGTTTTCAACCCTTAGAACACGTTTTTCTCAAAAAACTGACCTTGCCATCAAATACAGCATCCTAACCAACCCCCGGGTAAGAAATTTCAGACCAAAAAATCGCATTTTTATATCCAAAGTCCAAGAATGTCCGCGTGGGCGGTAATGGGTTCATGAAAATATATGTATTTGTCGCTCTTAATATTAAGTGCTTTTTTAATATAAAATTAAAATTATTTCGATGTATTTTTAATGACTAATACATAATTTTGCACTTCATCAAAGCTTTTAAGGCCTCAATTATTCAATTTTATGATTTTCCAGTTTTTGAGAATTACAACAAATTAAACAATGTACAGAATTTTGAGAATATATTTAATCAGTTGTTCAAAGAAGTTTTCTCGTTTAATTAGAAAAGTACACTCAATTATAAGAAAAATTTTAAGCATATTCCTTTCGTGGATCCAAAAGAAAATCTCATTCGTAAATTATTTGCAAAAAAAAAATGAACTTTCTCTGAGTAAACCATATCCTTTTAAAATGGATGAACTGCATATTAAACGTCAGATATGGAGCATTTAAAAAAAGCACACATCTTATCCACCACATTATCGATAAGCCTCGCAAAAGTCATTATTCTTTCGGAAAAGGCGAACAGTGCCCGCCTGCATACACCTTCGTTCCCGCAAATAACCTCGGGAACTCACCTTATGCGCATACGGATATTCGATGAATACATAGGCGAGAGGCGACGACGCGTGTTTATTCCACATTTTACGTATTCACCTGCTGTGCGTTTTATATTCGTCTCTCATTATATATTCACTTTCACGCCAGAGCTGTAAGCGACTTCCTCTATATCGCCAGGTTCAAGTCGCTCTTCTAGTATACCGGATTTTCCGTCTCCTCGACGGTTTGATTTTACATTTTCGCAGCCGGGCGGCTTTTTTCCGCGCCGAGAGCCGGCTGGCCTTTTCGCGCTTGCGAAGTGCTCGCAGAATAAATCGACGGAGGAGGTAACCCGTGCGCCAGACGTATCGACGATTTTCGATTTCCATTAAACGACCCCTCGTGAGCCGTCGCTGTGTTTCTGTATGTGCGGAATAGGTAATACACAAATTTCCCGGCGCCAGCGTCGTCGCTTCAGGCTATGGCGTGCGCCGAACGAGCTATTGACGTATAGAAATCTGTGGATGTGCATTTTTTTTTAATTCCAGCCGGTTTCGAGACAAGAGCGTGAATTGTAGCGCTTGTGAAGGATGGTGTTGCCTTTGGAGGATTGAATTTCGGTGATGATGATTTCGTGCGTCAATATAGATGTTGTTTAGTCTTGAATAGAACGATTTCTATTTTAAAAGATACTAAAAGTTTAGCAGTTCACCGTTTTCATTATAAAAATGGCCATATTCAGGGAAAATATAAAGGAAAAATCGAAGCTAAACGAGTTAATAATAAAAATTATTGATTGAATTTTAAAATTTAATTAAAAATTTTTATCGTAAACGCGAAGTTCGTCTACAAAAAAAAATCAAAACTACTAAGAGCCATAAAAACTATAATAAGAGATATATTAAAATAATTGAAAGAGGGATTCAGGGTTTTGACGGTAGGTATACGTAAATGTACACAGAGAGGAAAGGAGAGAATAGCAGAAAGAGAGACGGCGAGAGAGAGAGAGAGAGAGACAGAAATGGAGACGGAATTCGAAGCTGCGCGAGGAGGAGGCAGTAATAAAATTAATCGAGTCCCTGGCTCGACTTTCTGAGCCCTCGTTGGCGCGGCCAAGCAAAATACTTAGAGAGAAAATCAATAGCGTCTACGGGGGAATTTGATCTGTCTTTTCGTTCGTTCTTGCGCTTTTCGAGGCGGGAAACATAACTGCTGGTAACTGATAGAAATGAAATCTTCAAATGGAAGCTCTCTAACCAAATTAAATGTTTTATTGAATGGCGATCTTTACCTTATTATTTATTACCTCTGCGATTCTTTGTAGACACTGAGATAACTCAAAAGCAACTTGCCTTTACAATGTTGCCTGAGCATGGCTGGAAAAATATTTAACGAAGCTTCCAAGTGCCCTCAAATGAAACGAATCTACTCTAATTACCTGGTCTAATTGAAGAGGGCATACGGCGGAGAAGAAGGAGCGAATTCCTCGGAAAAGCCCCCAAGGATGAGCAAAAGGATTTCGTCGCTCCTTTTTCTCCCACCTCGGAAAGTGGCATAAAGCCGGGAGGGAAATTTCATCCCGCGCGGTGGCAGTCGCCGCGTGCGATCCTCCCACCGCAGGAGTCTCGAATTACGTTTTCTCGATTTGCTCAGGTGCTCGGTGTAAAACGAGCGCGCACTTGTGTGTCCTGCGTACGGTTTCGCTGCCGCGGTCGCCGCGTCCGTATACCGTTGCCTCTCCGCTGGACGTCCTATTTTTCTGGAGAATTATTTTATTTCCGAGGGAGAAGACGCCACTTGGCTGAGGTTTACGAGTGACTTCTGCTACCGGGGGGGAGTACAGTTCTTTTGCTGGAAGAGAATATTAGGTTCTATGATTTTATGAGGTCTGCGGGAAGCCTGCGTGCTGAGTAAATGCTTTCTTTGTTTCGGCTGTAACGTCATTTTCCTTGCGTTTATGTACTTTTGTAAAATATAGGTAGTGAGAAAATGTTTAAAAGGAAGCGGTGCCTAAGAAGCAAGATTTGTGTTTACTTTCTTTTGAAAAGCGTATACTATTTCTGTGAAATGTGAATTGAATTTTTCAATGGCTACTGAGGAGCTTTTGACTATAACGGAATAATTAATCGTCTTGAAAAGCAGAAATTTCAAAAGTTTTGAGATCTAGAGAAAATTCATTGTAATCTCAGTTAAATAATTTAGAATGAAATTAGTTAACGTTAACTTAATATGAATTTTTTAAATTAAATCGAAAAATTCAAGTACCAAACCCAAGCATTTTACATAAGATAAGATTTTCTCGAAAAGCGCTTCTATATAATTTTCTAAAGCAGACCTACTTCCTTTCAGAAATTCGAGCTCAAAATCCTAAAATCCTACTTTCTACGTTCAAGAGGCTGCCTGCAAATCGCTCAATCCTGTTTTTTTCCCCCAGCCATTCCAGCATTTAATCATCGCCAGCCGCTCCTCGCACCCCGCTTTGCTCCTATTTTTCTCACGTCGCCGTCGTCACATATACTTGCCGTCGCCGCGAGTCTTCCAATTTCATTTCCCGCGGCCGGCACGCAAGAAACAATGCTATCGATAAAGAATGGGGCGGGCGAGAGCGCGAGTCGTCGGGAATTCTAGCTCGCGGGAAAAAATATTGCGCCCGATCCCCGAGCCGCGAAATCCGAATGCCAAGGAGAGGAAATGCCGAGCCGCGGAGTCAATGAAGAGAAATTGCTTTATCGCCGAAGGAAGTACAGCCCGGCCGAGGCTTCCCCCTTCATTTTTAATACGATGCGCGCCGGGAAGAGTCGGCGGGAGGGCGGACGTGGTTTAACTTTCGAGAGCTTTTTGCTCGGGGATACATCTTTTAGGAGTATACTTCACGGCGGAAGCCTAATTCAATCGGACGATTTCTGTAGCGCTGCTAAATATTTAAACTTGCAGTTGTTTTGGGTAGGGTTTTAAATATATGCAGCGGATCAAATCCATTTCAGATTGCTGGTAGAAATGTATTTTTTGATCTGATTTAAATCTTTTTTTAAAGAAACTTTTGTAATATCGGATACTGAAAAATTTTTTTTTATAAGAGTTACTTTTTATGGGTCAACTGTAAAAAACTGGGCGTAATAAAAATCAAAATAAACGCGAGTGAGAAAGTTACAGGGGCAGATATATTTTAAAAACTTTTTGCAATTTAATGCTGAGTTTAAATTGTAAATATGGAATAATTTCGTATGGTAATTAAAACATGCAAATTCTGCTTTACTGAATGCCAATCTATCAGAACTTTAATATCGTTATGAATGAATATTTTAAATAATCCATTTTGTTTGTTTCAAAACGTGTTTTATTTGTATGCATGCATGAATAATATTTTTTTTTTCGGTGGTTGAAACTGAAATTCTAGGAGGTCTTATTTAATTTGCGAATAATAATCAAGTTAATGCAATTCTTTTATTTGAGACATTAATTGTTCTATTATCTAAAAAATTCATTTGCAGATTTCAAATCTATTTGCCAAGTGTCAGGGACAAGCGATATTTCAATAGTGTTTTTGTACAGCTAATTGAAGTACAAATTTTTTTATAAAAGAGACTTTATATTTAACAATTATCATCAGTGTTCATATTCTCTTCTTACCTTAATTTAATTTTTAAGCTTAGCTTAATTCATATATGAATTATACTTCAACATTATTTAATTTCGGAATTAAAAGACTAGTTTTTTCTACAGCAACTACACTAATTCGGCAATGAAACTTAACCTCCCGATGTTAAATGCACTACCAAAAAAGAAATGAAAAATGATTTTTACAAGCCGGTATAAATCAGAACCATGAAGCTTAATTTCCCGAAGTGCGAAGCAAAGCGAAGGAAATAACGCGCAGATTCAAGCACGGAGGGAAACCTGCTGTGAAAAAGTCGTGCGCTGCAGAGAGAAAGAAACAAACGGCATTTCGATCCATCGGCTCATTTGAATAAGTCGGCCGACGTCGGAGAACAGTACAAATGCAGAAAAGAACCGGAGCTGCCCGTTCCCCCTCCCCGCTTCCCTTTTCTTCTCTCGGACTTTAACTCTTTGCCCTTAATGTCGCGCGCGATTCAAGTGCCACTTAAATGCATATACTTTTTGCTCTCGGGGATTCAGCACCTATTATTCTTTCTATTCCTCTGCTTTTTCGCTTTCTTAATAAGCTACCTTTGATCGAGTCCCCTCGATGCTTTCGTATTTCTTTATGATCATCGGAGGAATAAAGAGTCTTTCGGATAGGTGATAAAAACGGTCAATGAATCAATCTGTATGAGGGAAACGTTTTTGTGTGTCTTACAGAATTAAGAAACTGTTACTCTTTGGTCAGTGTTCGCAAGCGCAAATGATTAAATTTGGAATTCTAAATAAAGAGATAAAATTATTTAAATTATAGGCAGCTTTGTAATGGTCCTCATCAGAGCGTAACGATCCGAGCTGAAAAACTTATTTATGCAACAAAATTTCCTCCGGCCTCCGTTCGAGCATAAATCATTTTGCTAACAATCAATAAACCAGGCCGCGCGCCTCGCGAATTGAGTTATTCGCCAAGAAAAACATTTTCCCCCGTCGCTGAAATAAAATCAACGTCAAGTCTCCCGGGCATTGATTCTCAAGCAAAGGGAACTCCATTAGTCCGATCGTTCATTCGAGGAAATACCTTCTACTTCACGGTGCATGCACATTTATTCAAAGCCATCAGGGGCATAAAGTTATCTGGATCTTGTCGATTCCTCCTTGGCATCTTTTCCACTCCCGTTCCCACAGCGAGATTTACGGAAACGGTATTGCGCACCGGTACACCGAGGCTGCGTGCACGTGCATGCGGAATTTTACCTGCAGCCGAGTGGGTGTATGCTAAGTGAAATTCTTGTCTTTTAAATTGCTTTTTTTATCGGGGGAATTTCGCTTGTAATTTGCGTAAAAAATATTTCCAGCTCGTTTTAGTTTTTATATTTTTCTAAAATAGCAAGCTGGAATTTGGATTTAAAATATGGTATTGAGTTTTCTGCGTTGACTAAAAAGTAAAACAAATTCTGCCGAAAAAACGATAAATTGGGCAAACAAATATTTAAAAATTAAAGCTGCTCCAAGTTCGTTTAGCCCTTATTTATTAGAAAAATAAAACTTTTGAAAAATATATGTTATATAAATTTTGCATTTACAATATCGAGTCGGGCCAAAAATATTGCCGAGAAAAATGACTCTCAGCCTCGTAAAACTTCAAAACATTTGTCCATTAGAACAAGTTGAAATTTAAAATTAAGACGTAATCCAACAAAGCTCCACCGTCTCCTCCGCAAGACGCTTGACTTTCTCTTCCCCGTCGTTAAACGACCGCAGACACATTCAACGCTCGTGCGATTAGCCATTTGCGCGCTTAGCAGCTGACGAGCAGGAACTCCGCGATTATAACGCAAGCAAATTTCCCTGCGCGAATTTCGGTCAGGTAGCCGTTAGCGGCATTACCGTAAACGTAAGGACGTCCCGGGCAACGTAGGCGCACGTTTTTAAACCTCGGAGGAGCGACGCAGAGAAGGAGAGAAGATAAAAAAGGACTTAGGGCATAATATGTCGAGCGTTTATCTTGGGGAGGTTCCCCTCCTCCTTCGCCTCTTTTTTCCCCTGCCTACGTTTCCCGGAGGCAGAGGGAGAGAGGAAGAGAGAGAGAGAGAGAGAGAGAGAGAGAGGAGCCCTCTGGCTTAGGAAGACTTTAATGCGCTTCGAGCGAACCTGGAATTAAGTGGAAACGCGATTTTGTCCGGCGTAATGTCGTATAAATCGCGCGGGAATGTGTAGCAATTTTTAACGATAACGAATTTTTTGCGCTTTATGCTAAAATCTCTTCGTGCTCGACGAATGAATAATAAGTCCGCCGGCGGGGGCTAATTTTTGTACGGCGGTTACGCCGCGGCTTATCTCGTTCAATTTATTAAAGTCTCGGAAAAGGATCATTGACTTCTGCTTGGGAAATAGCTTCGCTCAGTGCCAAATGAATCGAATTGAAATTTTGAATTCCGAAACTGTTTGAATTTGTTTAAAAATTGAAACTAATAAATTACCGAGAATAAAAGGGACATTTTTGATGTTCATAATGGAGAAAATAATTTTCAGAAAAATGTCCTTTATCCTGATGATATAACACGCTAACAATGTATTATTAACATAATTTATTATAGTACGTATCGGAATTGAATGAATAAATTAATACTTGAGCATGCAAATTTGCCAGTAACACAATATAACGGACAATGCATCTAATTTAAATTTCATTCTAGGTACAACAGCGTTATGGAAGAAAGTTGATTTAATTAAAATCGACTGTTTAAATGAAAAATAACAATATTAATTTTAAGATATTTTTTTTTGTTTTGAGACTTAAATAACTAGAGAAAAGAATAAAATATTCAGATTAATAACCGAAAGAATGATAAAAGTTCTGGGAATTCTATCGTAGTCGCGACTTTTTAATTTTGTTTTAGGTTGGAATACAGAATAATATGAATTTGAATAGTCCGCGGAAAAGGTTGAAAAATGTGGCGGATTCAAAAAATCTAAAAATCGATGAACTTCTTTTGCATTCTTTTTTCAGTCCGAATCAGTTTCAGTGTTTCAAATTCACATTTACATTCTATGCGAATTTTTACGTTAAAAAAGTTACATACCAATCTTAAATTTCACCATTACCAAAAATTAAAATCCACGCAAACTGTAATAAAATTCATCTTATATACGTAACTACTTTCATTGCGTGTTACAGGTTCGTAAATTCGTCAGCTAAAACCAACTCCGGCCCGTAAGTTACTTCTAAAACTTATTCCAGCAACTTTATCTTCTCCCTTTAAAAGATTCATACACTAC
>JAWWEM010000010.1:27024183-27048214 GCA_035582935.1 Ormyrus thymus
ACACTACATAAATAATCGTCACCGAGCAGCATTCCAGCCGACCCCTTAAGCAAAGACTGCCAAAGCACTCGCAATAACCCCCCCCCCGCCCCCGCGCTCCATTATTTACCGCATCGCAAAAATAATCCTCGCGCCCCGCGACTCGTTCTGCTGGTTGATCACGCGTATACAAGGCACGTCGCGCTCGGCGCGAGTAATCGAGGAGGCGCCGCGACGGGCGAACAAATGCCCGAGCCGATATTTCGACCGAGAGCCAATGCATGCATTATGCAATATTTGCGCATTATGCAGCCCGCGGCCCGCGCGCTTCTTTCCCCCCCGTCGCGACGAGGAATTTCTTCGTTTCATTAGCGGGACCGGCAAAGGGAAGTTTTAATTGAATCTGCGCCCGGAGCCGCGCGCGGAGTAACATTGCGCGCGCAATCATTTTATCCGAAGCGTCGCATTTATACAAAGTTCGAAGTTGCCCGGGAAACTTGCGGCGACGCGAGCGAGCGAGCTTATGCAGGCGCCGAACGCGAGCTGCGATGCAAAATTGAAAAAGTCGCTGAGCTGAAAATGATTACGCCGCTGACATTCCTTATGGCTGATTTGAATTTGCGGAGCTGCAAGGGGAGGATTCAATGATTCTCTTTTCGCTTGCTTATTCATGAGTTTTGTCATTATTGTGCTTGGAATTGGATTGGGAGAGGTGTATATAAATTATCGTTTTAAAAAGGTTTATTGGTGTTTTATACGCGTATAAAAGAAGCTGTTTTTATCTTTTCTAGTCCTGCTTATATCATAGAGAAAATCAAAGCAGTACAGAAGTCCGTTATACTTAAAGAAATTCTAAACAATTAGTAAATTTAACTTTAGATAATTAAAATTTGGATCTGATTAAAATAACCATAATCGAATTAAAACACTTGCAGCTTTTTTTAAACTGATTTTTAAAAGCCAACGGTGATACCTTCTACTTTCCCCCATCAAACACTTGGCCACCTGAAATCACTTCCCTCCCTCAAGCTCAGCCTTTCACGAGGGCGAAAATTTCACGGCAAGCTTCAACCAAAGGAGCGATCGGACGGACTGGCAAACGACGGTATTTTTCTCGTCCAATTGCTTTTTTCTCCGCGGCGCGTCGCACCTCGCCGTCGGGCATTGTTAAGTCCCGACCTTACCTCCCCCCCTCCTCCTGGCGTCACTCGACGGCTTCCTTTGTCTTTGGGCAAAGCCGAGTGTGCAACTCCGCTCAATTTTCTCCTTTGCCGGCCTTCGTAATCGTTAGCGCCTAGTCGAATCTCGCTCTCTCTCCCTCGCCTTTGACTCCTAACGCTGCACCTGCCGCCGCTTCCTCAATCTTATCGGGCCGAGTTGCCGAACCGTGAAAGCCAAGGCGGCCCCGGCAAAATTGATGGCGATCCAAAGGAGCGGGGGGGGGGCGGGCGACGGGGGAGGAGGAGGAAGGACGGATCGATAACGATCTGGGTTATTGGATTCCGCGATGATGTGTCTACTTTGTTGGAGGGAGGCTTGCGGTGTTTCCGGGGCCCAGCGGCTGCGCTCATTAGACGCGCGAGGAGGCTTGATTAAACGCGACGGAAGGAGATTGAAGTTTCGAGGGAGCGGCTTGCGCGACCTCGATGGCTGAAAAATTTCGTGGTCTCGCGTGCCGGGGAAGTTCGCTGCCGGCTGGGGGAGCGTTTTGATGCTCGTCAATCTGCGGCGAAAACGCGAGTGAATCCGAGACTGATCGCCCTCGCGAGCTCCGAGCTCCCGCGGATAGGAAAATTGATATTTGACGCCTGGCAAAGTTTTCTTTCGGTTTAACGTAATGGGAGTAATCGTTTTATTGTAGCTTGTAGAAAATGCTTTCTTGTAAAATTAATAATATAAGGTGGATACATTTTTTTAAATTTGTGAAAGGTAAAGTTTAATAAAATCAAAGTAGCGTACATCTCTTTAGTAAGATGTATCAAAGAAAGTAGATGGTATTAAATGGTAATAAAGCAAAATTGTCTACCGCAGCTAAAATTTTATAAAAATAGAATTTAATAGAGATAATTTTGTGATTAAAAGAATTTTCGAAATATAAGTGTTAAACTCATTATCGAAGGTTATATTTCTTTTTCAATTAGCCTGAGTAAGAGTTATGTCTCTTATTAATCTGTAATTAGCGTCCGAGAAGTTAGTACTACGAATTCGTAATTGCCTTTTCTTAAGTAGCTTATTTTCGAGTGATTAATAGAAGCAGTAATTACTTATACAAATGCAGCACAGAAAGTTACAAGTTGGTGAATGGCAGAATACCATAAACGACTATTAATCTAAACGTTTCAAAGTTCATTTAGAGTTCAATGTTGTTCAGAAATTTAACACCAAAATTCGTTTTGTAACTTTTGAATAGTGCATTAGACAAATGCCTGGACCGACGTAAACGAAATGGTATTTAAGTCAAAATATTCGCGATAATTACATTGCGAGTGTTATATTTATAATGCATTTATATTAAAGACCTTTCCCGTCAATTTAAGCTCCCCTTTCAACTTCTTAATTTCACAAATTAATCGCAACCTCCGCTAATTAAATCATATTAACCGAAAGTCATTGTTTTCAAAGCGAATAAACGCCATAGAAGATTCGCAATCCCTCTGTACTAATCACCCCGCATATTACGAGGCTAAAATGGACGTTTATTGTATGAATTGGCCGACTTTATCCCCCTGACGCTTTACGCTTCGCCTCTGTAATCGATCCGCGTACTTTGCAAATAAACATTATTTATTCGCTTGCAAATGATCTCGGCTCAGTCACACATTTACGCCCCCGTAAATGATAGGTAGATATAGGTGAATGACAGCGGAGGGAAAAACAAACAGTGATTGCCATTGTTAGTATTTACTAGATGAACGGGGACGGGGAAAGGAAAAATAGCGAAAAATTCAGCGAGGTATTTTTGGGGCTCCTTCCGTATTGGTTGAAATTAATTATAGCCATTTGATCTATTTTTGATAAGCGATACCTTAATTTATCAGGTTAAGAATTACCGATAAATTTTTTTAATTTCGAAAACTGATGAAAGGTTCACTGAGAAAAACATTTAATTGAATTGATTACATAAAAAACGAAATTTCGCCGATAACATATATTATTAAATTAAAGACAAATGCTATTGAATTAATAAAATGTTTTATTAAATTCGTCTAATGCCATTGAATTAATAAGATATTTCTTTAAATTAATTTCATTACTTTTGTTTCAATAGCATTTGTCTTTAATTTAATAATATATGTAATCGGCGAAATCTCGTTTTTTATGTAATCAATTCAATTAAATTTTTTTCTCAGTGTTGAGAAAGATTTTTATTGTAACATTATTAAATAAATTTTGACAGAGGATTCAGTCTTTTATATGTTCAGATAATACTTACTATGAAAAATGTACAATATTGAAACATGTGCTTTGTAAAAATAATGTTAATAATGTTGATTGATGCTGATTATGGCGCTCGATATCAAATTTTAAGCAAAACGAAAATAAGCTTCCATTTCAATGTTCCCGTTACAGTAAAAAGGATCTCCGCCTCTACAAAATATAGGATATCTGGTCTCAGGAGAAAACCTATGTAAGCTACACCATCGTTTAGAGTAAAAAAAAAACATGAATTTTAAAAGAAAATTTGAGTCCCTGTGATACCTCAGGGGAAAAGTAAGAAAACGTCAAAGTTTATAAAACACGTAAGCCTTTATCGATGTAAGCTATCTGGCTTCGACTTTTTAAAAAATGTACCCTATCGAATAAAATTGATAAATAAACTGGTCAACCGAACCGTGACTAACTGCCCTCGTTAAAATATCGCAACAAGACAGCCTCCCCGATAAAGAAAAACTCGACAAAGACACAGCGGCCGTATGCCCATTACTTACCAGCAACAATTAAGAGCCGCCTTTCTCCGGGGTCTGGTCGCGGCAAAGCCGGCGCATAAATTACGCGGCATTAATGTATCGCCGATAATGCGAATTTATCGCGAGCGCAGTGACGCATGCGCAGTCCGGAGGCGTCAAGCGCCCTCCCTCTTTTCGGGCCTTTTCCAGCGCGGCGGCGGCTGTATTAATCTCCCGAGAGATAGTGGCCCATCTATCGTGGCCGGCCGGGATGCGTCTGACACTCGAAATCAATGGCATTCGGCTGCTGCTGCTGCTGGTGCTGCTGCTGCTACTGCTGCTGCACGGCCCGTGTATAGCTATAGGTTATGTGCATAGAGGCTCGAGTTTTCCGGATATTCGCCGCTCGAACGCCCTTTAGCGCTGTTCTCGCGAGAGCTTTTGTATTATGCGGAGGAATTTTGCTTGATTGTGGCCAGGAGCTGAGGGCTGCACTCGCAGATGGACACTACTTTTGTACTTTAAAGGGACTTTAACGTGTAGTTCGTTGATGGATACATTTTTGCTACGTATAAGAACTCACCGTAAAAAAAAAAAAAACAATTGTATAAAATGCACAATTATGTGGTATCAGGTTACTTGACTTTGGCTGAGGATAATAACGCCCTGTTAACTGTTTTATAGCCAATTATTAAGCTAGTCAAATAATCCCATGACTTTCAAATGAATTTATCGGTCAAATCATTAATTTTCCATTAGGCTTTAATAACTCGGCATCCAGATCAAAGCTAATCAACGTTCTGCGGCAGTTGCAAATTAACGACCCAAAAATATTGCGCACTAGTGTAAAGTGCACTCTAAATATTAACCAATCGCTTCAACCATACTGTTCGCAACTCATCAAGTCTGCACTATTGTTTGCGCAGTTTTGCATACCGATACTTCCGTCGCCTAAATAATTTCAGACTTTGTAATTAGCCTGATAAATTGCTGCAGCCACCGGGCCTTTCTCCACTCCTCTAAGCAGCACCCGCCGAATTTCCAATAAATTAATATCCAATTAAATTTCGCGCACACGCGAATAAATCCGGCAAACACGGCGCGCAATTATATTCACGTGCAAATCAGCTGCCTTCGAGATTTTAAAATTCAACGCTGCAGACGCGGAAAGCTCCTCGGAGGGAAATGATTAAACGGAGGTGAAAAAAAAGAAAGAACAAACAACAAAAAAAATTGTTAAAGGATTCCCTCGATTCTTCCGGCGGCGCGCAAAAAAGTACTCGCCCTACCGCTCTTTTCGTCCGACTATAAAATTTACGGTACCCGTCAGCGAGACGGACGCGCCATTTTTCATTCTTACTTCGTCATACACGCCGAGTGCGAGCGCATCCGCGAGGGCTTTCTGTGCAGGCTCGAGCGCGAGAGGCAGATAAATAATAAAAAGAAATATCCGGAAAACATGCGAGCGCCCGCAGACCCGCCAGTCGGACGAACGCTAGACGTATCGAGTAAACATTTAGGATTTTATTTGCATCTATATTTCATCATCTGTGATATATTTATGAAAATTATTTTTGACGTTGGAATGAAATTCTTTTGCACTGATATTTCAAAAATACAGAGCCACAGCTACTATTTTTTATAATGTATAAAGTTTTGGAAGATCAATTTATTTGAGGGATTATAATTATTGAATATCATATTATCATTGGAAAGACGAAAGTGGCTGTTATAAAGCTCAAATCAAAGTCTGCATTTCCATTCTCGCGATATTGTTATAGTATAGTATAACAGCACTTGGATGATAAATTGGAACGAAACTCGATCTTTTTAAAAGATGCTTATAACTTACGACAAATAATCATTTAAATAAAAAATAAAACTCGCATCAATTTTTGCAACAGACGACAAAAACCCACTATTTCTATGACAACGTTGGCTTATTAATCTGCAATTCAACACAACTGAATGCTCGCGCTGCCATAATTACATAAAACTCCATTAGCAAAAAAAAAAGCTCCATTCAAGCCTCGTTCGATTCTTCCCCCGTCGTACAATCCATTTTTGCCGGCTAATTTTAAGCATTCCTGCGAGGCACAATCCGACGCATTCATTTCTTTCAACAAAAGCCCCCATATAAAGCAAATCGAAAAATAGCGGCGCGCGTTCTTTCCACCTGGGCTGGAAGCTCGGGGCCGACGAACCTCGCTCGGCTAAAAGCTCCGCTGCATAAAAACTCTCGTTGCAGGTTAATTCCCCCCTCTCTCCTTCCCTCCCCCTTCCCCGTGCATTAAAAGCACCGCTCGGCCGCGCCCTTAAGTCCAATTTTCCGCTGCAGACTCGCAAAAAACTCGGCGGGGGCGGCGGGCAAATACGCGGTCAGCGGCCGGGCATACATCATCGTACGCATCTATAGCGGGGAGAGAGAGAGCGAGAGAGCAAGGCGACGTCGTCGTCGTCGTGGCCGCCGTTGGGCTCCCTCGGGTGTCGTTATTCACGAGTAGCCTCGCAACCCTTCCATTATTCAGGGTGCCGAGAGGCAACGGCGGCGGCCGCGATTTTTCAGGATAAACTCCGCGGGGGCAGGCCGCTAATGAAACGAGCTGCAAGCTCCCTTTGACTGCGTTTCGCCCATACTTACTTTGCGCGGAATTTGTAATGCGAGTCTGCGCTTTCTCGCCTTGTAGAGGAGCGCTGCTCTCTCTCTCTCTTTTTCTATTTTCGTACCGGCCGGCTTTGCGCGAGTTTGCTTTTAGACGAAGCTTGTTCGATGTTGTTTTTGCGAGCGGATTTTTTCCCCTGCAGCTAATAGCATTGATGCGCCGGCTGGGGATAATTATGGCTAATGGGGGGGGGGGACTGGATGTGTGATAAGTTCATTTCGGTTGAGTAGGATTAATGCGCGCTGAAGAATTGGCCGATATTTATTAAAATTGACAATGTAGCGGAAGAGTGAGTTACTCGGAGCGATAGATCGGTAATCAGACATTGATTGAAACGTGCTATAAATAAAAAGTCTATCGGGTTTGCGATATAATCCGGAGATATTTATCGCTCGGCGCAATAAAGTATTCTAATAATGCACGAAGACTATAAATTATCCATCAGACAGTTAATCATGATGATTGTCTAGCAGGAAATCGAGTTATACTGTGGATTATAGCCGGCTACTTTTTCATAAATTCGCGTTGAATAAAATGCAGTTCTCATGATTTTTCTAAATATACGCACGACGCTCCAGTCGCTCCCTCTGGATATTTAATCATCCGCCGCGAAAAGAGAAGTCTAAAAGCGGCCGGCTCTGCACTTCATTAGCTCCGCATGATTCTTAAATGCGACGGCTTCCGCCGTCAAATAACTTGGCGGCTGATATTCGAAAGAAAAGGACTGCGCCCTCTCCATTTATCCCCCCGGCTAATCCGATTAAATGCGAAATCATTGGAAACTTAATTACCGCGCACTTAATTATAAAGTAAGCGCGGGTCGCGGCGCGGCGAGGAAGCGCGTGCATAAATGGATTAAGTCACGTTCGCCCCTCCCTCGCGGCTCTACGTGATGATTGCACCTAACGCGAATATCGCGAGCGACGAGCTTTTGATAAAGTAGAATCATCGCGGGGTGACGAGAGAGAGAGAGAGAGAGAGAGAGAGAGAGAGAGAGAGAGAGCGCAGGCTGTAATTAACCTAATGACGCGGTCGTTATTGCCAGTCTGTGTTTTTACGCGTGCGCATTAGACGGGCGACGCGCGCGAACATCGGGAGCCGGCTTTTGCATTCCCAGCTGTGGAGTGAACTCGCTCGTAAAGTCAACTCGAAATGGGGGCTGCTTTTTTAAAAGCCGCGCCGCCGGCGGAAGAATTAAAGCCGGGGATTAAATATGCTCGGGGGTAACGGCTATTAATTAATGCTTTTCCGAGAGAGCGTTGCTGTCGATTTCACTTTTTTTTTATTCGGTATTCGTGTTTATGAGAGTCGTGCGCTCGAGGGGGATGCAAAGTTTTACATGAAATTTTACGAGCGAATTAGTTAATCTTTGGGATGCTGTTTTTTTCACGATGTAAATGCCTGATTTTCTTGGAAAAAGAAATTGATTTTAATGTAAATAAAAAGTTAATTAGTTTGAACGTTTCACCGGCTTCTAGAGTAATGGACTTTCTTCGTGAAGATTTTCTTTGAAATAATTCCTTTGATCAGTAAATTTCTAAACACGCTGATTAAATTTTATTTTTAGCTACTAAAGATTCAGTTCACGAAATAATTTTTGTTTTTTTTTTTAAAAAAAAAAAATTCAAATGTAATTACGCCGTTGAAAAAATTGTCATTAAAATTTGAGCATTTTTTTTGCCTCGTAAATTTTGGTCGCGACTTCATTAGTAGTCAAGCTCATAAAAATACAGGTGTTATGGCACACCAAACGATAATTCACTCGTAATGCATTCCGCTCCGCCGCTACTATTATTGCTATTTGCAGTCGGACGAGCTGTTTTTACAGAATGAATGAATACATTTAAGCAAAGAAATGGGCTAAAGGAATATCAGACTCCTTGACGTTTGTAATCGGATTCTATTTACGGCGGAGATGCAGACGAGATACGCTATTAAAGTATCTGTCATTTTATTTATGCGTTTTATTGCAGTGCCCGTCGAGATATCGAAAAAACCTTTTATACTTCGACAAACTTGACAAACTTAATTTCATCTGTCATTCGTTGTTTCTTTAATCTTATCAGCGAATGGGATTGTATCGATTTAAAACTAATAAACGTCAGTTACGAAACGAGATTAAATAATTAATTTGCAGAATTTTTGTTTTTAGAGTACTTCGAAATCCGAAAAATCGTTGCAGCAACCGTTTTTAGTAAGAGAAATGGTGAGAGTAAATTATATAATATAAAATTAGAAACTCAAGTTTTATAAAAACGAATTTCTTTTTGCCCTGAAAGTTAAGCTTCTGCAATTAAACCATAGAACAAAAAAATTTAGTTTTATGACTGAACACACAAGCATTCTCCTTGAAAATGAATTGTCTTAAATATCCAAATAATCTACTCAAATAGCTCCTGCGCCTATAATCATCGACGAGAGGCCGAGCCCGCGCTTTCTCGAAAGCAAATCAGCCCCGGCGAAAAAGCGTCGTCGTCCAGCATATTAACCCGAAACTGACAAAAAGCCCCTCGCTAACAGCCTTCCGGCTTTCCGGCTCGCGCCGCGGCAGCGCCTAATAACTCAGGGCGGCGAGCCAGACTCCGCCGCGCCCAGTTCGCCAGTCGGCGCGCAAAAACCGCGTCGCCTTTTAATTCCCGGCCCGCCGTCCGAGAGATAAGAAAGTCCGCGCGGGAGATATTCCGTCGGGGCGGTCGTCTATTGATTTTTTTTTTTTTTCGGCGCGTATCTCAGCCGAAGGAGGACGACGACGACGACGACGACGACGGGTACGAAGCGTAAAATGCGTCACGGTCAGCGCGCACTCTGCGGCCGTTCTGCTCGCGGGGGCGGAAGTGATATACACCGAGCCATTGCAGGACCGTCGGTACGCGCATTCCTGGCGACTCTCGCTGAAATATATCGGGGGACGCTGCCGCTGCCACTGTCGCCTTTCTCCTCCTTTATATCTCCGGAGGGATGCGGCGACGGCCGCGCGTGACCTTTGCCCTCGACCTCTCCTAGCAGAGCATGGAAATTTTGAAAAGGTGAATGTAAAGCTGCCTTTTACGAGGCCGAGAGGAGAGGATCTTTCCGCGCTGCGCGAAGCCGTAAAGGGATTTCTGCCGCGGTGGCCGATGGAGTTATGAAGTCCTCCGCGGGAGTAAATGCGACGCGCTTTTTTCTCGAGCAGGAAATGAGAGCTAGTTTATGCAGACAGGGGGGGGGGGAAGGACTATCTTTTTTTGGGAGGGGGACGGGGGGTTAGGGGTTGACGTTTTGGGAAGGAAATCTGGTGGGAAATCGAAAATTTAATTTGGGTAGTGATTGGATGGAAAAAAGTTTATGAATATTAATCGGGGGGAGAAAAATTGTGGAACGCTTTTAGGATTAAACGAGGTTGCTTGGAAATTTATAAACGAGGGTTGAGCAAGTAAATCAAAATCGTAACTTGATATTTTAATGGCCACATAATCATTTCGTAAGCGTTTTATTTCTTGATCGTGAAAGTGATGGCGTTATTTACTTTACTACATAAAAAGCGCAATATTTCTTCTTTATTTTATTTTATTTATTAAAAAGGAGGTTTTTACCGAAGATTATATCGATCACGATATGTGTATTAATAAATATTGATGCATTTTATTTCAGATTTTATGAATAAACGTACCTATTTGTACGCAAAACAGAACCGTGAATAGCCAACTATCATTGTTCCTATCGTCACGACTCTCGCCAATAATTATACTTTACCGCACGTATTTTACAACTGGTACGTCCACGAGAATACAATCACACGGCGTCGTACACCGCACTCAGATCCCCAGCAAACTGCAAATGAAAGCGGGAAACGGCCGGGGCCCTGGAAATATCCAGCGGCGGCTCACTCGAGGCGCATTAAAACAGCGGAGGTCTTTATTAAGAGAATTGCCCGAGCCGGGTGAAGAGGCTAACGCTGTTATCGTTGTCCGCAAGTCAGATGCGGTAGCCGCCGAGCTGCGACAGCTGTACGTGCGCCCTCGGCGCGTCGGGTTTATGGGGTTCGGCGTCTCTACGAGCCCGCAATCGCGCCGGACCTTCCATGTCGTTTCGAACAACAAGCTGTACCACCTGCCGAGTGTCTTGAGAGCCTTTGAGTGCGCAGTTCGAATTAAGATTGGTTACGGCGGACTGGGAAAGGAAGCAGAGTTTGTTGGAGGAATATGCAGATGTGACCGTCAACAGTTTCGCTTGTTGGGAAGTTGTAGAGTCGAGGGATTGTTGGTGAAAAATTCGTGATCTGACAATTTTTTATTCATTATTTGAAATTTAATGAATTTATCTATCACACTTTAATTCACAAGTAAGGAAAGAACAAATAAAATTAAAAGGATATTTGCGAACCCAGAATGGATTGACTCGCGCAAAGCTTCAAGAGTAACAAATGGCCAGTAAAGTCATCCCTAAAGAGACTATTTAACAGTCAAAGCTAAATTAGACAAAGCAAATCTCGCTTAGACTTCGGAAACTTCCACATTAAAATAACCAAAAGTATCCCGCCAGTTTGGACAGCACGTTAAATACGCAATCCCGCGAGCGTAGTTCAACTTTAACTCCGGCGCTATCTCGCTCAGCATTCGAACATGCATGAAATATGAAGGGTGAAAGAAGGACAAAGACCTCGTTCTGCGCCTAGTACTTCAGTCTAGACGTCTATAGGTAAAAGGCCATGAGTCTCGTTACCGGAGGGTTCTTTTACCAAGGCAGGGCTGTGTAAGTGTGTGTGTGTGTGTCCTTTGAGGATGTCCTCTAATTGTTCTCCCGACACACTGAGGGTCTAGAAAAAAATCCACCCTAAAAGTATTACGCGTTTCTCTTCAGTTCTACCCTTGAGACGCGAATTGTTAGGGCAGTCAAGAAATAATCCGACGTGCACTGTGCTTTGGAATAATTTGTAAGCTGTTTTAATGTCCGTACTTGTCAAATCCTGTTTTATTCGTTCCGCCTCGTATATTTCCTTATTTTATTAAACAATAACGAGGTAACCTTTCTCTCTACTAAAATCTTGATTACTAAATCATAATTGTATTTGTTCGGGAGACGTTGAAAGCGATATTAATTTATTATGCAGAGCCATAATGAAGAAAAATTATGCGAAACTTAAATCCCGGCGTCATTAATCGCGGTTTTCAATTCAGCCTGACCTCCAGCCATCCTGACAGCATTCACTTTGCAGCGCGAATATGTATTCCAGATTCATCCGGCTAAATTTGCATGTAAGATATCTCGGCGAGGGCTCGTGTAGCTCTGCCTGTACGAGTATGCGAGTGTATACGCCCCGTGAATGTCCCTTTCATGGGTCTTTCCATGAATGGCAGAACAGTTTCAAAGATGGGATTAAGTGCGCATTAAAAGTATTACGAAGAAAAGGGCTCGGATGAAATTAACGTTTTATATTTATCGTAAAATGCATCTAATTATGAGTTTATGGAAATTAAGCGCCGTGGGTATGGAAAACAAGTAGTATAAAGTTCGCGTAGTCGGACTGGGAACGTTTAATTACTTATGTAGCTTCGCCTTTTTTAAAGTCTTAAATTATTCATTTGTAACTCTTATTCTAAAATATACGGTATTGTGCTGAAAATTAAAATACCAAAGTTGTCTTAATGTTTATGAATAGTCACACTGCTTTAGAGGGAAAAAATGGGATTATAACAAAGCAAACCCCAGTTCCGTTTACTTACATAAAGTTATTCTGTTCCAGGCACAAATTGCTATAAGAAGATTTCAGTGTCCGGGGAAAACCCCGCTCTGATTTACTGTGGCGTTAGCTCCACGTCAAAGACTCGTTCCATAATTAAGCCGTTTCCATGTAAATTATTAAAGGAAAAATTCATCCTTAATCTGTTTACTTGCGACGCAATAACGAACTTTTGATCCCGACAGCTTTAACATTTCCATGAAACTTTAATTTAATAGTCTCCCGGACGAAAAATCGATTCCGCATAAGTAACGAACTAGTCGGGCCGGGGGTCGACTAACAATTTAATTTTCGTTCTCGCGGGACGGCGATAAAAAAGTTTCCGCGGCCCGTAAAAAAAACTTCATCCATCCCCCCGTCGCCGGGCCCCTAAATCCTTCAATTTTCCAGCGCGAGCTCGCGTCCCGGCCCCTTTCTTTTGTAATCAGGAGAGCGCACGCATTGAATTTCTGGGGCAAAATCGCCGGCCGCGTGTATACGCGGGACTCGCTCGTAAAATTCGCGGCAGGACGACAGTTCCGGACAAATCGTAAAGCCTATGCCGTGTCGGGGAGAGGACCGGACGGTCCTCGCGTGGCGTTAAATTTTGAACACGATCATGAAACCGGCAGCGGAGATAACCTCCCCTCCCCTCGCGGAATGCGCCAGTCATTAAAGCGACCTCTAGCGTGCGCGGCACCGGCCGATTTCGACGGTTTAGGAGTGATAAACATCTAGTGCTAAGTTCTACTGTAAATCGCCGCTCGAGCTCGAGAGGGGAGGACGGGGGGGGGGGAGCAAAGAGAAATTGTGCTGGTCATTTCTTCTTGTTATTGTACCAAAGGCCATTGCGCTTCCGTCGATTATGGCGCTGGGGGGGCTTGTTACACTGGTTCTTTTCCAGTGAAATTGGCTTGCGTTTTTAATGTATCGTTGTATGGCCGGGGGTAATATGGACGGGGAGAAACGGTCGCTGCACTGCCGCACTTATTTGCGATGTTTGTGTGCTCCGGTTTGGGTGAGCTAAGTTTTCAGCTCAACGAATGAAAGTTCGACATGGCCGATTAAGATTTCAGAGGAAGCAATTTTTCTACAAAAATGATTGCTGGAGAATTATAGCTATTAATTTATTCTATTTAAACGGTTAGTTCTGAATTAAAGGAGGGCAATTAAAAGAAGGATAGGATAAATAGGATTAATTGAAGATAATATGTTAATTTTAAGAATAACCGTTCGAATATTTTCTACAAATTGTATAAAAGATTAATAAAGGAAATGAGAAATTAGCAGATTTGACAATCAAATAAGAAGTAATTCGCACGAGAATAACATAAAAGACTTTTAACCTTTTGACCCTCTGTACGGCCACGCTTTGTCCCATTTTTTACTTCTGACGTGATAAATACTCCCTACAGTCTCCATTACCGGCATAACAATTAAAAATATTATGAGAATTTCGTGGCTTGACACCTATTATACTTTAATAAAAGCTCTCTGTAATAAATTTGCACTTACGGTTCGGCAAAACAATTTTACTTTTAGTTTTTTTATCATAGCGCAACCATAAATAATACCAAGTTCTATGTTTTCTCCTTCACTTGAAAAACCAGTTTTTCTTTCATTAAATGTAGAAAGATATTCGATGAACGTAAACGAAAAGCTCCGAAAATTCGCTCGTCATCGTTTATAATTTCTCCCAATAAAATTAAAACCGCAATTCCGGAACGTTATACACGCGAAAAATATTTTCCCTCTTGATTTATTCTCCTCTGCACAGTCGCGGTTATTTAAATCGTTTGTCCGAAACAATTTCGGAATATCATCGCCAGTTTCAGTTCGGCAAACAAGCCGATATCGTTCGCCACTTTAATGAGCGAGAGCGAAAAGCGCAGCCGACGTTTAAATTACACGCGGTTAAGTCCGCAGAAATAAAGTCAGGCCACGCCGAAAAGAAAAACAGAGAGAAGAAAAAAATCATCCCACGCGTCTGTGTCTGATGGCCGCTTTTAAGAAGAGTTAATTGAAAATGTTAATCAGCCGAAGGAAAGTTTTAATGGCCACGGCAGCGGAGGAGGGGAGGACTGTGGCTCGCCAATCGAAAACTCGCGAGCATTCCCAGCTACGAATGCAGAGGGGAGAAAAAGTCTCCAGCTGCGTCTAACGCATTTTCCGGATGTCGGTCGCGAGTGCGAAAATGAGTTTCGTATTATTTGTGCGTGTGATACGACTTGGGCCGGCAAGTTTCGGAGGCCGCGCGTCGTTTTATTAAATTTTCCGTAATTATGAAAGCGCCGCGAGCGAAAAATAATCCGAGTTTATTGTTGTCGCCGGCAACGACAGGGGGACGTTTTAATTTTGAATTTTATTCTAGAATCCGACCGCTTTAGAGTGAGTGATTTGTGCATTACGGCGCGTAACTTTTTAATTAAAAGCGATAGACATGTTTATTCGCTGATTTTGAATGTTATTTAAAAGTTGAGGTTTAACCGATGGCTGGCCATTAAAATTCAGGAACGGTGTTCGCTTAAGTTGAAAATTGTTATCTCGAGAGATTTTTCAATTTCTGTAAGAAAGTATGATAGTCTGTAAAGTCTGTCAACTCGGGTTATCTGAAACTAGGAAAGTGTTTTCAAACGAAGTTACGTTATTTGAAAAATTACAAGAACTTTTAAGAAAGACTACGGAAAATCTCCTTACTCTCTAACTTACTTTATTATATTTCATAAACGTTTCCCGCCACTCTCCGCAAACGATTTTCTATTAAATAAACGTCACCTCTTCTCCGCGCCGTGATTAAAAAAAAAAAAATTCTGCCTCCCAAGCCCCCCAAAATGAAAAAGAAAACCGTCTAATAAAAAGCTCCATTATCGCATCTCGATTATTCCGCGACAACAGCTTGTTCGCGCATTCTCTCGCTCGCATTATCCAGTACATCGTCGGCGCAGCGATCCATCCTTTAACGAATTCTTTCTCGGCTCTCCGCTGCGACGCATCCCATTAAACATCATGAAAGCTCGCCGGGCTCGCGACCAAAAAGCTTTCGCGCGCAAAACGGGTCGAAGAAGAATGAACGAAGGGAGATAAAACGCTCGTCGGCCGGAGAGAGAGAGGGGGGGGAGGGAGAGGGAGAGAGACGAGGTCTACGGAGATTAATCAGAAACACCGCTCTCGACAGAGTCGCGACAATGCGGATGCTCTACCCTTTGTGTCCGCCTTCTGCTTTGTTTAATGGCTGATGAGATGTAGCCCCGAGCCCGAGAATTTCAATTCCGACGCGTGGCGCGAGGCTCTGGGACATTCGATGCGCCGAGAAAGGGGCGCCTCTTCTTTTTTGGACGGTTCTTTGATTTTTCTTCTTTCGGCCGAGCTCGGCGTCGAAAAAAATAGGCCTCCTCGGAGAGAAAGGCTCGGAAGTAAGACGATTCGCTTTCTTACTCTTTTCTCGAATTTTAATTCTTCAGTGGGATCCGAAAATTCTAGGTGACAGACTGTTTGATGATGTAGAAAAACGTCATTTTTCCGTGCGATATCTTGCCCGGTCAAAAAGCAGTTTCGGCGCGTCAAGAGGGAGCATTAATCATGCTTATGAATAGAAAGAAAAAGCCAAGATTAATACACGGACGAAAAACATTTACTAGCCAAATCAAGCATTCTCATTTTCAATGCACAATGACTTCCCGAGAGGCCAAAAAAGGAGCGGCTCTGCCGTAAAAAAGGGCAATATGGAATTTTTTGCACACAGCCTCGTCGAATAACTTAGTCATCTCTTCTGCCTCATTTCAATAAAATTATCATAACTTAGGAAAATATCCCCCCTCGCGAAGCGAAAGGAAGAGCCCTTCGAGTGTCTCGCGTTTGCCGGACTTGCTCGGGCGAGCCACACGTGGCTCGCTCCGGCCTGGAGACTTTGGGGGTCAAGAGAATCGAAGCTCTTCAGTATTCAGAAAAAGTGCGCGCGCGGCCGAAGCAATTGCTCGCTTGGCTCCGCAATTGTAGCCCGCCGGGAGAGAGGATAAGGCCGCAACGGCCCGAAACTATTCGACTTTCTTCTCTCCCTTTCTCTCTCTCTCATTCTGCTCGCTTTCTATCTGTAGCCGAGCTAGTACGTACTTCAAGGACGGTCGATTTCAATTTCACGCCCGGATAACTGCTTCTCTTTCCTACGTTTCCATTCTTTCTTCGCTGTTTTTTTTTTGTTTTTTTTACAAAGGTTCGCTCCTTATTCCGCGAGTTTTCTCATATTTTCCTTTCTAATGGTCGGCTAAGTTTCCACGAGTAACTGTAAATACGGACTTGGTCTAGTACGTGGGTTTTAAACTGAGCTGAGAGGAAATTTAATGAGTTTGAAATTTGGTCTCTTAAACGCTAACAGATAAATTTATGGGCTGGACATTTTTAAATTTTGCTTGTACTTAGCGCATCGAAATATTTGCGAGTATAGATTATTATTGCATGGGATAAATTCATTTAGAGATGCGAAAATATTTTTATTGTATGCTCAACATTCGCAAATTCCAGCCGCTCGGCGTTCTATCGAATGAAATCTTAAAATTTCTTCGCAGTCGACTGCAAAGGAATTACGGGGTCCCGGGCAAAAAACTAAACGCCGCCGGAAGAATGAATTTTCCTTTATGAAAATCAAATCGAAGCTTCATGGGACGCGCGCATATTTCAGCGTTTACCTGCACCGGGAGGAGAAAATTGCACCCACGGTATTGCAATATTTTATAAAAGACAAGCTCTTTCTCCTTTTCTTGTCTTCCGGATTCCAGGTGAGGAAAATCGATTCTTTTGAAGATCATTCGCCGGGTTCGAGCGTAAAAGGTGAAGCGCGGAATAATAGCTGATTGCACGCTTGAAGTGGCGGGAAAATGTGAAATTTTGGAATTGAAAGTTAATTTTATCAAGTTCAATATTTCAAATATCATTTTGTTCATCGATGACTATAATAAAAATCTTTTTACATACAATATACTTGCTTTTCTATGTAACAAATTATAACTTAAAAATAGTTGGCTCTAAGTGATATATTCTCAAACAAGGAAGGTTACGTTTCTGCATCTCAGTTAACTTCTCTCGGCTCGTTTCGCAAAGCTCTCCATCTTTCTCCCCGGGAGTAATGCCATTTGCGTCTACAATGATCTAAACTAATAAAGTACATTAAGGGCTGGCGCAATGAGAGGAGCTGCGACAATGAATGGGGAATGCGTGATTGAGACTGAAGGCAAGGCTCAGTGAGAAAGGAAGGGCATCGGAGGGGGAGCAAGCATTTTGTCCAAGTCACAAAGTATAGTTTTGCACCTTCTGCATTTCAGCGCGTGGAACGTCACCGGAACTTTCGAAAGTTTAACAACAGTTTCTCATATCGCGGTACTAAAGCAAAACTCGCCTAACTTGAACCATTAATAAAGCATTCATTCTGAACATAAATTCATTTATTAATTTTATTACCGCTCTTTATGGCCTCATTAAACTTAATTTTCTTTGCATTTCTGTGTATATACTTATCCCTTTTTACTTTGGAAATGTTTTTTTTTCCTCTGGAATATTTGCCGTGTAATTTAAAATACTTTAATTACTGCCGGGCTATCGTATACTTACTTTTTTTGAGCCAGTAGATTTTTCACTATTTACCTAAAGCCTAAAATAATAAATAAATAAACAAGTTTTTTTTATAACTAATAACAATTTTTTGCATGTTACAGGTATGTTCTCAACTCCAGTCTTACCTCCCTGATTTTTCAATTAGTAAGTAAATTATTTATTAAATAGTCTATTCCGTGACAAAAGTGATGAGTTCACGGGTAAGTGATAGTTACATCACAGTTAGCCTAAGCACTGTAGATTCTAATTGCTACTAAAATTAACTACGCTTTGTCTTCGCATACCATCATAGTTTCCATAATACAACATAAATTAGCAGCAACTCTCGCAGCGCAAACAAATCTCTCGCTCGCATCGCGGCAATTTACTGAATAAACAGGCGAGCGAGTAAATAATAACGTTTATTACAATAAACGCGCGAGAAGTACTTGGCGTTATTCATTGAGAAAGCTCGATTCTTCAGTGAAAACCGCTAAGCAATCTCCCGCTCGAGAAATAAAAATGACGTGACGAATAAGGACGATAAAGCCCCTGGATGGGTAGAGAGGGAAAAAAGCCCGGGAAAAAAAATTGGACAGTTCAGCAAAGGGTGAAATTCGTTTTACGTCACGGCGCCGATTTCGCGCCGCATCGTAAAGGAAAACTCCCGCCGTCGAGGAATAGCGGAGGACACACCGGCAGGGCGACGAGCTTCGATCTGTCTTCCATTCACGGGAAGATTTTCTCCGAGCGATCGTTCCTCCTTTATCTTTCTCTGCTCAAGGCGAAGTCTTGTACAAAGGCGCACGCGGAAAATGGCGTCGTCGCGCCGCTGGAAAATGGCACGAGAGAAGGAAAGGCGCAGCCCGCGCGCACTTTCCCTCTCTCCTCCTCTTCTTGTCTTTCCGCAGCTTTGAAGCGGATACTCGCTCACCTCCGGATCCTTCGAGCTCTACTTTTTGAGAGTTTTATTGTTCTCGACGTGTTGCTCGAGGTGTGATGTAGCTGCTCTTTTTTTGGGACGTAATTGCTCCGAGAGCTTTGCCGTTTTTGCGATGCTTCCGTCGAGTACGGTATGCAGAAAATTTACTTGAATCGCTCTAACTTAAACATATTTTTAAACCGAAGTTTTTCCGAATCATATTCGTGAAAGCAACGGAAATATTCATAAAGATTATGACAAAATAAAATAAATTCCAGATTTATAAATGGAATCAAATACATGATATGTTCGCGATGAATTCGTTAAATGTATCAGCTTCAAAAGTTATAATGTGCAGTTCTTGTCACGTTTTAAGTAGAACAGTCAATGCTCGGTCAGGCAGTAAAGAGGTAAAATTATTTAGCGATTGTAGTGAACGAACAGTCGTTTAATATTGCAGACGAATTCAATCAATTTAAAACGACCAGTTTTAAATCACTTACGGGTCAAATCAATTGACAGTCCTTGTATTTAAATTTGTTTATTTTGTTAAAAATTGATAAAAATATGTATACATCTCGAAGTGACTTGAAATGTCGAGCAGGCTCTTTTCGAAGAATAATGTGAACTTTCTTAACTGTCAGTGTACGAACAAAGGGACAAAAGCAAACTTTTCAAATTATAAACACAATAATTCCATCGTCCAATTTATCCCTTGCAAAAGGCGAAATCCTCAAGAGAAGTCAAATAAATACTCGCTCCCATACAAATAATGGCGCCGAGCAAGAAAAGCTAAAAAGAATCGACTCGATAAATTTAATTAAAAGAAAGTAGAGAAGGCTGACAAATTAATTGGCGTAGAAAAAGTTTGATAGCTCCGAGGTAAATTCTTAAAGTGGAAAAGCACGTAGAGCGAGAGAGAGAGCGAGAGAGAGAGAGAGAGAGAGAGAGAAAGAGACCGACTCCATGGCTTAAAGCCACGATCATTCCAATTTGTCCTTCAAGGACCCCGTGACGTCTGACCTCTTTGCACTCAAAGTTCGGAATTGCGACGAAGGGAGAGAGAGAGAGAGAGAGAGGCCGAGTCGAAAGGGGGTCTTGGAATAATTAACCTAACCTCTTAAGCGGCTGAGACGCGAGTCGACAAACAACCCAATTACGTGGCTAAACATCGAGCGGCACTTCGCCGCTTCGTCCCGTGACGACAACGACGACGATGTCGCTACAAAGCGCCTCGAACTCCATTCCCCTCCCCTCTTGTTTTATCTATCGGTGCAGCTTTTATCGCGAAGGAGCTGCTTCCTCCACCTCATTGGGCGAGACTTGTGTGCGCCTCGAATCCGGCGATCCGCGACGCCGCGGAAGTTCGTGCGTTTCCTCGCACTTTGAATTTGGCTTTGGGATTTAAGATTAGCTGGGACAGATTTTGAGCAATTTTGAGTGCAACTGCGGAAGACGGGACTCGGAAGGTTCAAGCGTGAGGTTACTTGGATTGTTATTGATTACTCAACTGATGATATTTTTCTTTTCTGGAACAATTGTTTAAACGTATTAAATTAAATGATAATAAAGATTAAATTCATCGAAGAGATAATAAAGAAAACTTGATAATAATTAAATTCTTTATCAATTTAATGTGCTTGTAAATGATTGTAAATGAAAATGATACGCATAATATAATTTTACATTAATAAATCAATTCAATTTATAAAAAAAACGTTTAAATTTAATTCGGCAATTCGCAAAAGTTACCGTATATTCATAATTTAAGATGTAACCTTGCAAAGACAGATGTGTGCTACATTTATCTTCGCGGAGGGTGTATATATAATGCTTCAGATGATTTATTGTGCATCAGACGTTTGTAGCGTAATATCAAAAAATAGAATTTCGTATAAATATAAATCGAGTCCTTCCTTTATTTACAAAAATAGAAAAGCCCGCAGCTTTATTTAAACAAAAAATCCATAAAAAGACACCCAATTCATCACCCGTACGCGCGTAAATTGCTTGCCTCCGCACTATATAACCCCTATTAATTTAATCGATTCGGCCAGCCGCCCTGGGCTTTGAAAACGCGTTAACCGATGCACGTTACATCGCGCACTCGGAATAATTTTCACTCCGGCGGTGCGCTTGTTTGACACGAGCCGGAAAAAAAGCAAAGTAGCCAGAGAGCAAAACACGCAGCCGGGGAGAGAAAAAGGGCGGGAAGTTCGGGGTAGCGGCGCGAAATTTACATATTTATCCGCATGACTTGGCTCTCGGGGCTCGGCTCGCTCCTTTACTTTCCTTTTAGCCTCCCCCCGCCGGTCCGGGAGGCGCGAGCAGAGAGAAAAGTGTAATTAGAGCGGGGCGTAATCTTGCGATAAGTGCAAAATTATGTTGTATTGTAGTGCCGCATTTAATTATGTGACGCGGGGCAAACTAAGTGAGCGCGGCGGAGGGAGAGGGGGGGAGAGGCTTACAAGCGCAAGCGCGGGGTCAGATCTTGTAAACTTAATTTGCATGGATCCAACGCGCGTACGGCTACAGTATCTTAAGATTGTCCTAACTCCCTGCGCGACCTACATTCCTGAGTACTGGGGGAATGTACTTTTATGAATGCGCATAAATATTGAGTAGCAGATTTTCTCAATTTCCTATTTTTTATGAGCCTGCGCTTTTTCTTTCTTGCTGTTTTTTTTTTAAGCTCCCTTTGGAAGTACGCTGCTGTGTTGGGATTGTGCTTTGATAAAGTAGCGTATAAATTTCGAAGTTGCGTGGATTGTTAAAGTTTGGAAGATCAAGGGGCCTTTAAATTTAGCGAGAGAATTTTTAAGTTTTGAAGCTTGTTGCTTACAAATATGGCATTTAAGAGCTTGGCAAAAACATGTGTTGAAAGTATCTCAAGGAATAACTGCCAAGAAATATAGTAATTGAAGTAATTGTCTTCTCTAAATTCTCTAAATGCATGCAAACAGATATACTATTCATTCTATATCACGCGCTATTCCATACCGTTGCAATATACGGCATTCTAGTATGGGGAGGGCCTATAAAAATGTTTTAAGTCATCTACAAAGTTTATGAACAAGACTGATAAAGATAATAAGCCAAAAAAATTTCATCAGAAACTATCCGCTTAATCTTGAACAAACTTTTGCACTTGATGCAATTACATGTCATTACTCTAATTTAGGTGAGTGTTATAAACAAAGGGAAAACAAACACCAGAAACAAAAGCACACTCATTCCTAAATTCACTAAAACTATTAGTAATAAGAATTGTTGTTTAGTAGCTGTAAGAATTTTCAATGATTTCCCAAACGATTTAAAATTATTAGCTAGTAGCAATAAAGCTATTAAAGGTAAAATAAGAAGTTGGATTAGAATAAATATATGAACCGCTCGCTAAGTAAAGATTACGTAAAAGTTAAATTTTGTTACGACAGAACACTATTTCACTGTTTAATTATGGAATATATATTATCTTAGTTTTAAGCTAGTTTTAAGTTTTCTTAGATTTTAAGTTTAGCCAGACCTACGTACGGTTAAACCTAGATTTACCTCTATAGGAGTTACTACTGGAAGCTGTATTACGTATAGCCTCCCCTGCAGTTGTAATTTTTAATGGTTTAATAAATAATGAATAATAATAATTTTTGATCACGTGAAACTTTTAAATAACAACACTTGCGGCCAGCGGGGCCATTCATTCTTCGCATGAATCAACATTTCCGAGGTAATACTTTCTTCAACATACGATAACTCATGTACGTAACACCTTATTCAATACGAATATCAATATTTCTCGACCGCGACATTTGGCTGGCTCGCAACCCGCGCGGATTTCGCTAAGAAACGCGTATAAAATCAGGAGGGAGCTCGAAGAAAAAACTGCAGACGACGGCAGCAATAAAAATATATATTCCGCGGCGGCTTAGAGGTGGAAAAATATTTATGGGCCTCGGTGTAAAATTTTAACCTTAAATCACGAACGCCGCGGCTCTTCCCTTCGCCGGAGAGTAGCAGCAGCAGGACTTGCGCAGGTGCGTATCTCCACTTGTACGAAAATATCGATTCTGCGGAGAGAGAGAGAGAGAGAGAGAGAAAAAGCCGCGATCCCCGAGCTTTTTCTCATGCCAAATGTGTATCGGAGAGGGCCGAAAAGTATAGGGGGATGCTCCGCTTTTTTGCTCTCCTTTCTTTTTTCGACGCTCTGCTTTTTTTTTCTTTCCATCTTTCTATCGAATTTTCTCTTTCTGTCAGCCGAGTTCCTCTCCTGTGTTTTTGTCTCGGGTCGTCTTTGCTGACCGATAGAGGCGAATTTTTAGCTCTCTGTCTCGGAAGACGGAGGAAATAAAGAGTCTCTTCGCGTCTTTCTCGGTAAGCTGGAGAAAGGAGCCTCGAGTGCAAAGGAGCCGCCGCTCCGGGAAAAAAGCATGATACACTGGGATATGGCAGGAATACGGAAGGGGGGTGGGGGAGGGGCAGAAATAGATAGGTGCGGAAAAAGTAAAGTACGCGCCGCGCGTGTAAGGGAAATAAAGGAAGAATAATAGCGCGGGAAAGACTGAAATAAGTTAGGGTATAACCCGGCTGTTTTGCTTTCTTAAAATAGAAACATTGTGATGGCGAGTGAAAAATTCGCTCCCGGGGGATAGAAAAATGTTTTCGGACGACGGGGATTCAAGAAGTTTCGATTTATGGCCTGCAGTCGTATATGAATGCGTAATTATAGAAGCTGGTCGAGGAATTTCGAGAACAAGTGCGCGAGATCACATTTTGTGTTTGGCTTTTTTCGGCCGCGGAGCTTTAAAAGGAAATTCTTAAAGTGGTTAATAAGTTTTCGCTTTATAGAGCTTTTTCGCTTCTCGAGAACTACTTTCTTTTAAAGTTTTTTTATAGAAGGTGTAAATCTTTTGAGCTAAAATTTTTTACGTTAATGATGTACGTCTACTGCAGCCACATTTTCTTACGAGTTTTACGAAGTAGGTTTGATGTTTTGCTAGACAAGCTCTTTTTGAGGTTTCGTTAATTTTTTGCACAAGTTTTTATCGTCGCAAGCTATTGTTATCGATTGAAAATTGGACATTCTTTTAGTACGAAAAAAATTGCCTAAAAATATATTCTCTTCTGACGTACTTCTATTATTTGTTTTGAAATACAATCTGCTCAAATAATTTCTTTACTTTTTTCTACGACAATTTTAACTGGGATTGCAGTTTGAATGCTGTAGCTATTAAGGGTATGTCGGAGTTGGGCAGCTGTCTCTCTCGCACATATGAGATCCTAACCTAACTCTTTACTTTTGTAG
>JAWWEM010000010.1:27048314-27059109 GCA_035582935.1 Ormyrus thymus
AATTATTTAGTATTCAGAGAAAAAGAGTTACGTGCGAGAGAGATAGCAACAGCCTGGCTCCGACATCCCCTTAAAGTTATTTCGACGGTAACTAAATTAAACCCTTTTATTTTACAAATTTAAAGTAATTCGCAGTGGTTTTAAAGCGAATCGTGAATAATATTCTCGGTCGAGCAGTAACTGCAAAACAATGCTTCTCCGCGTAAAAAAGTTACTTCACTTTCCCTTAATTCTCTCCAGAGCCAGAGACAAATCGATCTCCCTTAGCCAAACTACCGGGCACAAATACTGGTAAAAATCCAACAACACATAATCGAGGTCAGCATGAAAACTCGACCATAGTAAATAGATAAATCAGTTCAATCCCGCATTACAAACCACATCACGCTCTTCGCGTCTTAATCCACGCTCGGCAATCCAACTCGGGAACAAAAAGCGATTGCCGCCCCATCGGCTCGGCCTGCAAAAAACGCTCTTTACAGAGGAAGAAGAAGGAAGAGGGGGGTTGCAGAGAAAAAGGAATCCTTCCGCGGGAATAAGTCAATGCGTGCCGCAGCTCTCTCTCTCTCTCTCTCTCTCTCTCTCTCACTCTCTCTCCGGCACTCGGTCTCGTTCGGTAAGCCTCGTGGATTCTCGGCGGTCGATAGAGCAAACACGACCGCGCCCCAACCCCCCAGGGGCCCTCACTCTCTCGCTCCCACTCGCGAGCGGGAGATGCGAGAGCCGCCGCCGGCGACGGCCCGCAGCGTCGGAATATCATAATTATTACAGGCTCGTTACACGAGCAAGCCGATCCCCGCAGGACGCACCCCCTCTGAAAAGTTCGCCACGCTAATACGAGCCGTGTACTCGGGCCGAGGCACCGAACGGACGTTCATGATGAATTATTGGGGGACCTTCGCGCGAAATCGACGCGAGCATCAATTTTTCGGCGCAGCCGGTCTTTCGGCCTTTCGGTTAAACTTTTTAGTTTAGGGGTTCGCGTTTGGTGGCTCATATTTGGGATGTGAAAGTAACTAATTTTAAATTTAATGAATGCGTGTAAAATGGAAATAAGGTAGTAAGAAATTAGAATTTCAATCATTTTCGGAATTAAAATTCAGTATTCGTTACGGTAAGTAATGCAGACCAGAGAGATTAAATGAAGTTCATTCAATATGTTTCATTTCATTTCACATATCCAAACATTATTTTTAAGTAATTAACATTTTCATTTATCGAAGTGAATTTTTTTATTAAAAAATATTATAATTTATAAATTAAAATAAAATTGTTACAAAAACTGAACAATTTATTATATTTCAACGACTTTTATCAATGAAGAAAATCGGATTCCATTTTGCGCTGAAATATCGTATAAGTAGATAACGCTGAAATTAGTCAGACAGTCACACTTACAGAAATATCCTTTTGCAAGAAAATTCTCTCAATTATCATGAATGTTTGCTGTGCAGGGTAATGATTACATTATTTTGCCATGAAAAAATGTCATTTCTAAATGCATATATTTTAAAATTTGATACTTTGAAAAGGTTTAATCTACTTTACAAACGCCTTTTAACAACTTTTCGGTTCCGGTATAAGTAAGCTGCAGAAAATTACCAGCACTACAGAATTGCTTCACCCTCCTAGTAAAAACGGATATGTTAATTTGAACTTCAAATTTAGAATCATATTACATTTAATAGGATTTTAAGATGTAAAGAAAAAGAAGATAATTTTTATAAAGTTTTCTTCCGTTCGCGCTTTCTTGCCATTATTCTATCTAATATAACTTTATTGATAATTTTTAACGCAATTTATTAGACTCGTTAAAATATTCAGTAACTCGCATGTCCTAGACTAAAAATTCTTAAAAATAGAAAAACTAATCAAATTGCAATTTACTGTTGGTCGGCATTCCTCACCCTTCCGCATTCAGCCAATTATTACCTCTTTAAGCACAAATACATTCCTTCACCCGATTTCTTAAAATTCCGAGCAGTTCGTCCAACCCCCCCCCCCCCCCCAGCCCTTCCCCAACTATAACGAGCACCAAGCGCTAGTCTTCAAGCTTAACAAGAACTCGGCAAGAACAATAAAGTTCGCTCCGGAGTTTACTTCTCACTTATGCAGGCGTTGTTCGAACGAAGCGCGTACGCACATGCATGCGCGCCTCTTTCGTCGGTTAGGAATGCCGCGTACGCGCCTAACGCCAAGACAAAGCTATCCATCATCTCATTGTCGCGGGAGCTTACCCCAGTCGACTGTTTCATTAGCGACGACGATGGCGCCGTCGGCGGCGGTCTGGATTTCGCCGCGCGGATAATTCGGACGATTTCCCAGCCACTTAAAATAGCTCCCAGGCCTTACGAGGCAGATTCCCGCGACGGCACTTTGACGAGTTTAATTGCGGCGCGAGGCGCGGAGAAAGAATATGATACTCGCGGGGAGAGGCTAGGAGGAACGTTTTAATTCCTGCCGCGAGGTGACGCTGATTTCGGAATTCTTAATGGGATTTTCATAAATACAATGAATTAGCCTGGTTGGATGAGCGAGTCTACTGGAATTCTTGGAGTGTGACGTCTATCTGCGCGACAAAAGTTATAAGGCTTTAAGGAAGGGAGAGCTTTTAAGAATAGTGAATATCGGATTTCCACTTTCTGGATGGCGTCCTTAAAATACTGCGAGAAATTTGAAGAAACAAAGGAAGTAAGGAGTAATTTCGTTTCTTTCCAATTAATGAAATTCTTAGACCATTACCGCAAAAGTGTCGCTGTTTCCTTATTAACAATTAATAAATTGATTACATCTGTTCACAATAAGGAATCTCTTCCTAATCATGAGAATTATAAATCTATTATTCTACACGGATAGAATTTTTCAATAAAAATTATGAGGATGGCACCCGTAAACCACTGTAAAATAATTACAGTGCCATCCATGAATTAGTACTTAACGACACGAAACAATTATTGTGCGCTCAAGAGAATTTTACTGAGCGTTCCATCATTTTTTCAATCAGTTGTTTTTACTGAAAGAATTGCCATTTTTACCGATCTGTTCCGTAATTTTATACGGTAGTATACATCAATTTGACTCAATAGAACGTAAATTTTACCGAACAATAGGTGACAGTATATATTGGAAGTTGAGGTTAGGTAGGTCGTATTATTGTAAGTCAATACTAAAGTAAAGTATTTTTGATTATTTATTAATTTTATTATTAATGACATGTTTAAATTAGTATACTTGAGGTTAATACCTAAAGTATATTATTTTGAAACTTGCGCATGTTATATCTTATTTACGGCTGCTCAAAGATCGGTAATTTATACGAGACAGTCAGTAACATTTTCTGCATGCTGCCGTATTAATGAAAAGAATCCCACACGATCCCTCGATTACGATTCGTCTCGTAATTTTTATACGGGTTCCCTTCGTAAATCTTAATCAACAATTTTATCAGTGTAATCACAAATCAAATGGCGCTTAATCGCAATCGCGTCCAACATGCCGTTTAATTAAGCCATTATCAACCATCAAGATTTCCTTATTCTCAACGAGAAGATCCACCAATACTAAAAGCTAGCAGCGCAAACTTATCCACCTCTAGTTTCAATCTCCGAATTTATCCGCACTCTCGGCAATATCGCAACAAGCGCAGCGAGCCAGAGCAGAGGGCGTAATATCAATGAACCTGGCAGCTCAATATACGAACTCGGCTGGTAACCGTTCGAAATCTCCGACATTTCCCTCCTTCAACGCACGCGCAAGCTCCTCTCCCGCCCCCCGGGCCGCGACTTCATCATGAGCCCTGCTTTGAATTTAATTAATAATCCGGCGACGCAAATCCAGGCCCGCCGCCGCGGTTATTAATATTCGATGCAATTTAGCCCTCGCCGAAGCTGCCAGGCAGGCAGGAAAATGAGAGCCGCAGGTAGGCAGTTTAGGACGGATATTAAGCCTCCGTCTGGAGAGATAGAGTTGGGCCTCCCACGGGGGTCCATCCTCGGATCGAAGATTAAAATTCTAGCGGTCGGCGCGGGAAGGCGCAGGACGGGTTATTTCTGTCTCTCCGCGTTTTAAGCGCGACTCGGGAAGTCTTGCTGTCTAATTATGTATATACATCGGACGCTTCGCGGCGGGAGGCTTCGAGGTTAGCTTGAAAATTTAAATTCATTTGAACTTTGCCGCGCCTCGCGCATGAATAATGCACGCTTAGAATTATTTTGAGAACTGCTCGAGCTAAATTGTTCGGCCGAGCGAGAGCGAGCCCCTGTAATAATTGCTAGTCGTTGGATCGTCTTTAATTTGCCTTATTTTTACCTAAAGGGGAGGCTGCAGTTTAGCATTCATGGCAACCTTCAATTCAGAATATTTTTCCCGAATATCGAAATTCCGTTTAAGCAAAGAAATTCAAGTGAACATCGTAGAAGAATATTTACCTCTGTATCTTAGATAAGTTATCAAGATTTTTGTTTAGAAAATTTACGCTCCAATTACATTATCCTTGGATTGGCAGTTTCCTGCATCGCAAGAAAAGCCATAAATAAAAAAAAAAAGAAGATATGCAGAATATAATTCCTTCCGCGAGGGGGGTCGTAATAAATTCTCCCGGCGAGGAACCAAAAAAATAGAGTGCTCACATGAATAGAAAGGATCAATCACATTTTTTCCTTTATACGACTATCTCAGCCCATCTTTCTATCCGTCTCTGTATCTCGCTCCTTCATCGATTGTATCTCCCGAACGAAAATGCGCGCGGCTCCCTCCACCCCGGCTTCCTCTATCAGGATCTCCTTGCATCTTCCCTTCCCCTTTAAAAGGAGCACGTAGGAGGCAAAAGAGCGAGGCTACGACCCAAGAATATCGGGGCTGCATTATAGCCTCGTCGATTAAGCGACACGCACGACACCGAGCAAGTTTACGTCGGCCGCCGCCGTCGCCGTAATGTACGACGGTACAAGCTTATCCTAATGGTATATAAATTTGCCTGCTTCTCGTTTTCCCTCTTTCTTTTTTTTTTTGGAATTTCCAATTTTTATATGCGGTTCCGCAGAATTATCGTCATTTAACAGGGAAATACTAATACTTATCCGGGCGCGATTCCTGAATCCTGCGTGATTTATACTTCTGTTTCGTTGTCGGCCGAGCGCGGCGGTAAATACTCTTGCGGCGCTGCTGATTTATGTATTAATTATTATCAATGTTGGAATTATTTCATTGAATTCTTTGAATGAAATATTAAGCCGCAGTATTGCGCGATTAAAAGTTCTCATCTTTGAAATGTTTGAAATTTATGCGGACTTGTAAATAAATATGTAAGTATTACGCGAACTATATTATTGCGGTAAATAATTAAATATAAATATTAACTTTTAGCATAACGAGAATTACCATCATAAAGTCTTAAAGTTACTTTTACAATTGACGTTTCGCAAATGCTTTTTATTTCTTTTTCTTTTAAGTATCCAATTCAAAGAATTAAAGCTACCTAATTAAAAAATAAACGGCATAAAGAAAATTAATAAATTACTAACAAAAAGTAGGAATTTAAATGAAACTTTAAATGGTCTGAGGATTATTAAAGCAATTATTCAGAAAAACTTGTCCTTTACTAAATACAAACCGCGCCTGCCTTTGTTCACGACTAATCGCTCAAAACACACCGAACAACATCCGCTTTAACGGAGGAAAAAAAAAGCGATCTCAAAGCTGCCCTTTAACCCGGCATTTTTTCACGCGTTTACCCCGCGGAGCTTTTCCTCTCGCTGCGTGCGCGACGAGTTACGCTTAACGGGCAGGCTCTTGCAGCCTCCTCTCTTCTTCGACGTAATCAGAAAAACGGCTCAAAGATGTCGCCGACGGTGCGCCCCGGCCGTCGTCTTTTGATCTCCCCCGCGTAGTTTTCTTACGTTCCGGCTGCTGCAGCTGCTTCTTCTTTCTTCGCCGACCCTTAGACACTGAGAGGCTAAGGAGTCAAGACGCCGCCGGGCATTATCTACCTCGACGGGATTTTAGCCCTGACATAACGACCGCGACGCGATGCGCTGCACTGAATATAAGCGCGCCTGTCTGAGGATTTCCCTCTCCCTCCCTCGCGGAAAAATGCGAGTGAAGTGTAGTCGCCGAGTCTTTGTCGCGGGCTCTTTCTTCATAGGTTCAGGGATGAGAGGGGCGAAGGGGGAGGGTGGGATTTTCGAGGGATGGAAGATTAAGCGTCTGCGCGGATTCTAAGTGAAATTGGCTATTAGATTTTGGTGTTTAAGTGGGGCATGAAATCTTCTGGTTTGGAGATATTTTTCTAACAGCAGAAGCGGTATTTAATACCTTAAGCGCCTTTGGTCGTTCATCCTTTATTGGAAAATTTGTCACTAATAACATAAAAGATGTTGAAAATTTTGAAAAATATTGGAAAATGTCATTATAAAGTGGTTACTTTGAATTATTTTACTTACTGTAGTATGCATATTTTAATTATGCGCATGATTGTTTTAAAACACGAATACGAAATTCGTGTTTAAACTAGAGACCTTTTTAAAAGTCTACTTTAATACGGTATTATTCAAGAAATAAATTTTTTTCAACAAAATTCGACAGAAGGAAAATTTACATAATTAAAATTCGGATTTGCATTTAAATGCTTCACTTTCCTCGCCACCATTTCACCGCTTATGATCAACTCTAATTTGCTCATTAGTTTTTTCGTCCAGCTTTCATCCGGCGATTCATTTAAGCATGTAATAAAATTATTCTTGAACGTACTGTTCATCGTTTCAAATTTGTCCAACGGAACTTCGTCCTTCGTCTAAATAATCCAGTCGCAAACAAATTCGAAAGGCAAATAAGTAAGAAAAAAAAGTCGTCTCGCTTAAAACAATTTAACAGACCGGATCCAACACCTGCCCTCTACGACAAAAGCAGCGGCGCGAAGCAAAAAAACTTGAACGAACAGCCGCAAGTGAGACTTGGACGAAATTAATGCTTTGAGCGAAGGTAAACCAAGCGCTGGAATTGATTCGTCGTCGAGATTCACACTTTGTTTATCGCTGAAACTATTCACAATTGTCGTTCAAAGGGTGCGCTGCAATGAGAAGTAGGTTGGCTCCGGCGCTAAAAAGGGGAGAAAGCGGGAGAAAAAGATGGAAAGAGAAAACGTCAATGGCTTGTGGTTCTTTCTCTACTTTGCGCGACAGTTGTCGAGCCAGCCATAGAGAGGAACGGAGAGAGAGAGAGAGAGAGAGAGAGAGAGAGAGAGAGAGACACTGATACGTTTCTACAGCGAAACTTATTTGCATAGAACGCCGGGAGAAAAGTCGAGAGTGCTTCAGCGTCTCCTCTCTCTCTCTCTCTCTCTCTCTCTCTCTCTCTCTCTCTCTCTCTATCTGTTCTTTTCGACCCCTTTCTCCGGCGACTAAAGCGTCGCACACACGCCGGGAGGCGCCGCCGCCTGCATTCACCGACGTGCGTACGCGAGCGCAGACTCTATTACTTTTAAACTAATAAAATTCAATGCTCTTAAATGCATGGGAAAGAAAAGGATCGTCTTAATTTAAAATGCTCGAGCGCGTGAGGTCTTGTAACTGAAACGGAATTGTTTTTGGCGTGAATGGGATTTTTGACGTCAAGTGCAAAATTCAAAAACAATCTGCGCGTAATTAAGTCGAAATTTGATGACAATTCAACACCTCATTATAATACTGCTCTCAAGGAAATGCAATCAAGCCACTCTGTTTTAAACTTTGTTGTAATTGAATACCATTCCACGTTACGTAATGTACGCTATACTAATACTTCATTTAATTGGGACACTAAAATAAAATTACAACTATTATTCTTATTATTAATCAGGTAATAAAAATTTCAGATGTTTTCCCGATATTAAACTTTGCGATCCGCATCCAACGCGTAAAGCAACGTCATCCCCAAGCTACACCGATAGTGATCATGAATCGGCGGGCGGTCAATGATATCCGAAAACAATCAGCTCTCTTCTTTCCCCTCCATTGTATCGCCATAGTTTCATCGTTTCCTTCCCATATCCATTAGCTCGTCCACTTATTCCATCCTCATTTTCTCAAGTCTCCCCGATGCTCCGGTCTGTTTGGCAGCGGCAGGATGTGCTTTCCTTCCTCGATGTTCCCGTATATACCAAGTCGAGTTCATCCAACTGCATCGATGACTGGGCCATAAAAGCTCGGCTAACGGCTGAACTTCTCGCATATTTTCCATCTTTTTCTAGCCCGCGGCGGCTCCGTTCGTCCGTCTTCGTCGTTCGCTTCCTCCTCTCGCGTTTATTACCCAACTTTCTGATGCGTCCCTGTCTCTCTCTCTCTCTCTCTCTCTCTCTTTCTCTCTTCCTCTCTCCGCACGCGATTGTTGCAACTTACGTAATGGCTAATTTCGCGAGGATTACGCGGCGCTGCCCGGTAGTCCAGCGGCCCTTTCTCTCGGCGAGTAAGAATGAACGAACTTGATTCTCTCCCGTTGAATTTTATCTCCCCGCTTCATTTTCTCGACTATCGTCGGATTTAGACACGGGATTATGCGCGTCGATTAAATCCCTGCTGCCGCTGTTGTTCTTGCTTGCGTTATGTTGGCTCCGAGTCGTTGTTAGTCCCGGATGAAAGTACTTCAGAAGTGCGTAAGGGAAATATTTTATGGCTTTTTTTATGGCTCTGAAATACTTGGTTGGATAAAATGGGCACAAAATAGGAATGAAATTAAAGCGTTTAAAAGTACGTTCGTGGAAGTAATAATGTACAGAGTATTTAGAATATTAGACGATGTTAAAAGTTTCGTCGTATTTTTATTTGCCCTAATCATTTAACTTTTATTGGAATGAATTTATTTTCGTACATAATTCTTTTAGAAAATTTTGTTTGAATAAAATGTATTAATCCATTAATTTTCAAATGATAGGTGGCAATAATTTATCGCAATTAAATGATACTACTGTCAAATTTTAACATTTGAGGTAATAAAACCATAATTGATTCATATAATACCGTAGTATTTTTATAGCTAACATGACGTAGGTATTAATAAATTATACGAATCATTAGTTACAGCAATAAATATTGCTAAATTTACGTAGCCGTTTATTTTATATTGAATATTGCTTTATATCGTCAATCGAAACAAACAACTTTGCGAATTAAACTTTAAAACAATTTCCGATGATTTAAACAGATAGCTATTATATCCACTCTCACGAAATACTCCACGCAGAATAAAAACATTTATATTTTCAGAGAATTTATACATGAGTAGTGCATATTTTATCTCTCCCAGCTTTTTTCAATTTCCAATGACGTGCCTTTATTCATTAATCGGTTTACCAATGCGCTTTTAATCCGACGTCGCATTCATAAAAATTGCAGCCATAAACAAAATAAACCCACGGCTCGACACGGCTTTCCCAATCGCGTGTTCGCCCATTTACCCAAGCGGCTAAATTACAGCTCGTCTACTCCCTCGCGGGAGAGTCGAAGCTTAAATTCCTTGTTGCGCGAGTCTGAAATCCGCGCGCCTCCGCGTCGATAGCTTATCGGCGCGGCTAAGCCGCGACTTGAGGGGACTCGGCTTAATCCGCTGATGGGGAGCAGACGGCGACTTTAACGCTGCGAAATTCGCGTGTCCGCAAAGGGGGACAATCCTTCCGGGGGGGGGGGGGGGGAGGAAAGCGAGGCTCGCGAAACAGCGAGCGAGTGGAGGCACTTTATAATTTCGTAATTCGCGCCGTTATTAAAGCTCCTTTATTACTTTTCTTTCTTTGTCCCTCCGCTTAAAAAGATCCGACAGAGCTTTCCGCGCGCGACCCTTTGTGCCAAGTTAATTCTTTGAAACCGATCTTTTCTCGCGAGTTATGAATTACAAACTTATAGCCGTCATGGAGGGCTGGGAAATTTGTTTGCCTTTGTTTTTTGCCCCCTTTATATCGCCGGGGCGTTTATTCTGCGGCGAAAAAGAATTTCTGCTGGTACCGCGTCGGGCAATAGGCAAAAATGAGCACGGAAAATAGCATTGTAATAAGTTTAAAAGACGGCTATTAACCTTTTAACGTTATTTGCTTTTCTTTTCGTTTTCCTCGATGCAATGGCACTGGAATATTATGCTAAAGGACTTCGGGGAATGCAAAACGCTTTGAAAGCTTTCTACGAACATGTTATTTTAATCTTTCTTTGAACTAATTAAACGCATTTTCATTCGAAATTTCGTTTCATTAATTAGCAACTGTTCAATAAATATTATAAGCTGTGGCGTTAAATTTCCGCTTAAAGCTTTTTATTTGATTTTTAAATTATTAAACTTGGCAGCATTACAAAGTTACTGTACAATGCATAATTGTACCGATACTTCGCAAAATCTCCTTCAATTTATAGTTCACAAAGCAATTTTAACTTTTCAATTTTTGTCTCAAAGCATTCATAAATTAATAAAAAGTATACTAAACCCTCCCGAAAATTAAAATCCGCAGTCACGCTAATTAAACCTAACGACTCGTAACGACTCGACCGATCGACCGCGCTGCCGACGCTCGAGCGAAAAGGATCGGAGCGCCGTCTTATTTCTCCTCCGTTGAAAGCCGCCGGAAATAAAATAGCTCGAAAAAAGGAGAAGGTTCGGCGTCAGCGAAACCGAGCGAAAAAGCAAAGCTCGTTCCGGCATTTTTTAATCGCCTCTGGGGTATAACCCCGGGGAAAAAGGACGAGCGTGCGCGTGTGCGCGTGCGAGCGTGTGCGCGCGCGCGCGGAGGAAAAAAGAGTTTGGTCACGTGGACCTAATTCGATTGGAACCCCTTAATCGAGGA
>JAWWEM010000010.1:27059209-27072021 GCA_035582935.1 Ormyrus thymus
GCGTGTGCGCGCGCGCGCGGAGGAAAAAAGAGTTTGGTCACGTGGACCTAATTCGATTGGAACCCCTTAATCGAGGAGTCGGTCCGCGCGACCCTGGCTCACCTTCCACCCCGGCGTTCCTGCCAATTTCCGCCGAAAGGCCGCCTCTCGCGCGTCACGTATTTCTTCTTCCCCTGTAGGGAGAGTCGTCGTCTTTCAGGAGGGCTTTCTGTCCATGTGCGTGCGTGTGTGCGTGTGTGTGTCGGGTGGGAGTGCGAGGCTCCTCGGCCGGGTGAAAGGCTTGGGATTCCACGTGCGCGTGTACGACCTCGGTCGAGTTTTAATTTGCATCTATTGATGAGCTCTCGACGTGCGAGATGGTCCTTTCGTTTCTTTTTCAGGCTGGGGAAATTTTGCTTGTTACGGCAGGCACGACCGCTGATTAAGTGAATTTCATTTGTTTTAAGGGCTGTCAGATACGTTTGCATCCAGCGGTCGATCGTATACCTTTGTGCCTCGACGATTGAATAATGAAGTATGTCTCGAAGGGTGATTTGCAGCTAAGTGGGTGGAAATAAAGAATTTTAAGAATGCGGTTGGCTTTTAACGTTTAGATATATTTCCTTTTATTTAATTAGGACCGAGTAACAACTATTGTTTATTTTGTCGAAATATTCAACCTCTTGTTGGGCAAAGCAATTATTATTGCACAATAAACAATGGCTGTAGCTACAAATAGGTTTAAGTAGATGAGGTAAATGTTTGGTCAGGCATTTTGGAAACACATTAACATCCTAGTCACTATTTATTTTAATCACAACAGAAGCTGTTTGACCAAAGACGGAGCTCATCCACTTGAATGCTTTCGAGTGTATTGTTACAAAAATTTGATTACGACTTCAGCTTTTTGTGTGTCACAAAATTATTTTAACATTTCACAGCTACTGCAATTGCTGCAGTAAATACAATTAATAAATTAGAATTCTAACTAAAGCCTGCAATTGACTTACTCCACTTCTTGTTAGAAATTTTCCTCCCGAACTCATTCAAAATACAAAGCAAATTGTAGCTCGAGCTGGATTTCGTTCTCCCGTAAGACGCATCAGTTTTTCGTCAGTAAACCCGAGATTCAACCTCCGCATCTCCCTCCGCCTTTGTAAACACAACAATTCACGTGAGAAAGCAACAAACTGTCCTCCCACACACCATTGCGTACTCGCTGCCAGAGCTGCGCAACACAAAGAGAGCCGGCTGCGCGCGCGGAGCGGTCCGAGAGGCAGCGAATAAACTCCGGGACTCCGAAGTTCGTTCCAGCTGTTCCGTATACGCGATTCTGCCTGCGTTTTCGGAAGCGCATCGCTCATTAGCAAGTGCTTCAACTTTCGTACTTACGTAAGTTCTGCCCTTTCGCAGGACACGGCGAGCTGCTCTCTATCTCTATCTCTCTCTCTCTCTCTCTCGTTGAGATTCCGCTGCTGCTCAGTTGCGCACACGTACGCACACGTAGAGACGCGCGCCTGACAGAGATGCGCCGCTCTCGGAATTTTGATAAGCTCGGACGCAGGGAATGCGCGAGCCGCCGCGTAGATTCTTATTTGTTTATGTTTCGGGCTTGGTGGAACGAACGGCCCGTTTGTTCAAGATTGAAGAAACCTTTTTCATCCTTTTGCGAAAACGGTCGAGCGCGGGCTTACGTGCCACGAATAGTCGCTGGATTTTGGTGGCTTTTTTTTTATCGAGAACTTTTCGATTTTGGAATGGCGAAATTAGTTTGCGAGTAATGATTGTCCGACTGAAATCAGTTCCGGCAAACTGAGTGGAACAATTTCTTTAATTAATTCTGTGGACCATTTACAGTGTGGCGCAAATCCGCAAATTGCTCATTTGAAACCAATATCCTCCGGCCCTCGGCGATCATACTTCTTTTATTAAAAATTCATAACGCCGAACTTCAGTTTCTGCCATTCCAAGCACTTTTCCACTTGGTAATCTACAACTTGCCAACTTTTCCCATTTTAGACCTTCCAAACATTTTTTAGCTGATCCGTTCTTTTATGTCTTTTTCGTCTTTGAGTTTTTGTCGATGAAAAAGTATAAGATGTATGAAGAAATGCTGGAAACTTTCAGTTTTTTGTTAAATTTTAAAAACAGAAGCTACACGGACGAAAAAATTTCTAAATTGAATGAGAATTATTAATTGCATGTAAAAATGTGGATTAATTTATTTTCGTAATTAGGAGTGCGCTTCACGAATTGCACAACACTTTTCTCATCTTGGATAATACTACTACATTCACACTGCCGTCAGCTGCATAACGGTAAAAGAAATTTATTTGAATTGGAAAATAATTAGCGCTTTAATGAAGACGGAAAATAGTTACACAAGGTTCAAAGAAATGTAGCGCAAACTCTCAGTACTCTAATTAGAAACTTAAAAAGTCTTGTGAAACTTGCATGCCATTGTTTGAGAACTATTACCCTCTGTATACAAATCCACATCAATGCTAATTATTATAAAAAGCGTGAAACGAGAAAGATACAATCTATGCAAAAATGTTAATTATCAGAAGCCGTTAAAACTTTTCATTTCCAGTCCTTCAATCGAAAACAGCTTTAAGCAACTGTAGCTTTGTGAAAAATACTAAACCAGAGGTAGCCCAGCCACTACTTAACAATTGAACACTCGTTCCATTCTTCAGCGCGATGCGCTAACAAACAGAACACGCTCGAGAGCAGCACAAATAGATTCGGGCTAAGAGAACGTCACAAAGGAGAAAAAGAGCGAGAGAGGAGAAGCGAGAGAAACAGCTCACTGCCGAGAGCGAGACAAAAGCAAGGAGGCTCGAGAGGAGGTACAGAGCTGGAGACCGAGGTTGATCACTTTAATTACGTTTCCGCGGTGCCGGCAGGAGGGAGGGAGGGAGGGAGGGAGGGAGACACTTTGGGCAACGATTGATGGCGAAGTATCGATGGCATCGAGCGGCTGGCGATTACGGATCGTTTTTTTTTCTTTTTTTTTTTTGTGCAATTCAGCCGGGAAATCACCTCGTTCCGGACACGATTCGCTTTTCGTCGCGCGAGAAGTGGATGCGATATCAAAATGCACTGGCGGCGTTTACTGGATAAATGACGCTCCCCGCGTCCAAATGAATATTGTTTGCTTTTTGCGCGAGTGCGAAACTTTTCTCATGTAGCGAGTGGTTGTTGTTTGCCAGCGGGGATGGGGGGGGAGAGGTTTTAGAGGGTAGCAACGCTCCGACGAAATAAAACGTTTGTTCCGTTGTCGAATGAATGCAAATTGCGTTCCCTGCAGGAAGCTGCTTTGTTACGGGGAAAAACTTTTCGAAATACTATCACGCAAACATGTTTTGGAATCTCTTGAGAGTCGGGACGCTATTTTTGAAAGCATTTCGCTGCTGCGGGCGAGCTGGTTTTTTCATTGTCGCTGGAAACAACGGGACTTGGTAAATTTTCATGCAATTTTCTTCGAAATTTTTATTCTAAGCCTGGCTTTTTTATCAACTGGATTTTCTTCTGCGAGTTTTCATAAAAAATTTTGCAAAAAAGATAGGAAGAAAAATGGGAGTATTTCATCAGAAATTCTTGAATCAGAAAATTCTTTGGAAATATGAACAATTTATGATAATTATTCGTTATAAATAATTAATAAGTAATTAATGCATCAATTATGCACGAATAATTCATTGTTATAATACACCCTGCTGCCTAGCAAGGTGATAATTGCTTCTGTATTTCAAGTACTACCCCATATAAATATTTATAAGTATTCTAGTTTAAAATGATCGCAAACATTCTTCAGCTGCGATTACCATGAAACTTTCGACAAATACCCCATCCCAATGAAATGTATTCCATCGAACAATGTAATCCTCCGCTACCTCCGCAGCTCGCTGAACCCCGAAATTACGAGTCTAAGGTTATACTACTCGCAATTAGCCCTCGATCCTTCAGCCAAAAGTTGCTTAGATTCGAAATCTCATCTCTGCCCTCGCTCGGCTTATCTCGACGTCTGGGGCAGCGAGCGGCGTTTCTGCCGCTGCACTCATTCGTAAAAATGGCGGCGACGGTACAGCGACAACGCCCGAGTCCCTTGGCACGCGAAACTCGGCCGGTCGGACTCGCAGTAACGTACGACGCAAGTTCCAAGTCTCGCTTTGGCCTCCTACGCCCAGTCGCCTTGTCGAGCGGAAGTTAAAGATGATTGGTTGTACAGGAGATTAAGGTCACACAGGTCTCTCTCTCTCTCACTCTCTCGGTCCTATCTCTCGCCTCTCCGTCGCTGGAACTGTATTACGTATTCATTGTCTGTTCTTCTAAGAAGGATTACGAGAGCTTTAATCCGGCTTCGGAAGATTTGATCCCGAGCCCGTTTTAGGTTCGAAGTTTCTCTTCCTCACACCTATGCGCCCGTACACAGGGTACACAAGCGTAGCTCGAGCTTCTGCACTATCGCGCCCCTCCCGGCTCTTCTATTTGCTTAGTTCTTGAGCTTTTTGTGCTTGATAAGCGCGGGAGAAAGAAAAGAGTACACGTGTCAAAGATGCGGAATCTACAAAGTCGCTCCTTAAGTTTTGCCGATTTATCGTTTACCTCCAAACGTGTGTCTATTTCTTGGTATTTTCATTTTTTTTTTTATAAGGAAAAAGTGAATTTAGTAAAAGGTTGAACAAATTCAATTAAAATATTGTAATAATGGAATAAAGTCCAGATATTCGCTTAGGCTTTTAAATTAAACAGACTTACCTTGACTTAGACTTGCCGAATAAATTAAAATGAATTTCGCAGAAATATCTTCTCTGAGTCAGTGAAACTTTATTAAATTTCAATTTAGAGACTGAATGTATTGAAATTCTTTTCTTGATTTTTTCTTTTTCCATTCCCTTGAATTCAATTTTTATCCTGGAAAAGGCAATAAACTTTATTCAACCTAAAAATATAAGCCACCAAAAAGAAGAAAATGTCATAAAAATTTAATAAAAAATACGTTTATTATAACCTCACGCAATGATGAAATTCTAAACAAAATGCCTACAAAAGAACCCCCAAATAAACTAGCTCTCAGTCCTTTCCTTATTATAAAAATCCCACGCGAGATTCGTTCGCTTTTCGAGTATTTATCGATCGCGAGCCGAGGATATCGAAAAATCGCTCGAACGAATAACAAATGTCGGCGAATTAACTAGTGAAGCAATAAACGAATACAAGCGCGTGAAAAATGAACAAGGAGCATCATCGCTCCTCGAAAAACGAGGGATCCCCCCCCGACAGAACGAGAAAAAAAGTGTTTCCGGCGCTTCCTCAGACCTCTTTCGGAGGGATGTAGTCTCGAGTCGGGGTGGGGAGGCGGCGACTCTCAAGTCGCTCGCCAGAAATTCCACGACGAGAGCTTTGGCCGGCATTCAATAGCGAGCGACTTGGTTTACCCGCGAAGGGTGGATTAATTATTGGCAGCCGGCGCACTGATAGCGTTAATGATTTTTCAGCAGCGCGGCAGCAGCCGAGTGGTCGACCGGAGGCGCTCAACACACTTTTCGCCTTTGCAGCTGATTTCGCGTCTAATTGAATTGCTCGCCTTGCGTTTACGTCAGCACTGCGGGGAATAATACCCCTCCTCCTTTTTTTCGCTGCGCCGAGGTGTGTTGTTCTTGAGGCCGCCGCTGTTGTTTGCGTTCTGCTTCGGGTAAATAAGCTGAGCAAGCTTTAAAACTATTTGGGTCGGGCAGAATTAGGGGTGACGAATTTTCGGAGAATTTTGTAAACGACAATTTTTAGTATAAATTTTAGAAAGGTATTGATGACAATGCTAATGAATTGTTTTATTGTTATAGGTGCGTAAACGTTTGCTTTGTACGAATTTCAACTTTATGCTTGTGAGTAAGTACGTGAACATTTAATTATGTTTAAATTATACGTTTACTCGAAACTGACTCGTTCAATATATCGCTGTACCAAAAGCGTTAAATGATTTTCATTAATTGCACCCGTAAAATCGTAGTATTTTTATTGAACTGTATTATAATAATATTAAATTGGTATTCGGAAATAATCAAGTTTAATTATCAAATTATAGCAGGCCGTAACTGATTCGCTCATAAAATTTTATGAAAATTTTGTACTGATTAAATTTCGTGCTCTTTTGGTTTCATTAGAGCATTATAGCAGTGTTAGTAATTATGATAATTTGATCCTACTTTACGAGCTCCATATCCCCAACTGTAATATAATCGGTGTTGACAGACTTTTGGCGATCAAAGCTGGACCAATGATACATACGAAATGTTAATAAATGGTTTTCATTGTTTCCTATTTTCATTGAAAGCTATTTATTAGTATCGAAATAATGAAAATAATAATATTTATATATATTTTTGACAAATGCTTAAAAACTTATGCCTACCGAGGCATTGTACATTGTTTTTTTTATTATTAACATTGCTATCGATTCCACTTGGCGACAGTCGTATCGGTAAAAGGCAACAGCCCCGGCGGGTGATTTCGCGCTGATTGAAAGAATCCCGATGCCCCGAACGAAAGTCGAAAAAGTACAGACAGAGGAGAGGAAAAGTAAGTTCCCCCCTGCGCCGAAAATACGCTGAAAGAAAAAAGAGGAAGAGAAGCGAGAGGAAGTGGTGGAAAGCAGAAAACAAAAGAGCTTTTAATGCGAAGCAATTTTTCGCGAGCGCGAACGAGTCCCAGAACTAGTGACGGGTAGGCTCGCTTTGTAACATACGTGAGAGACTTTCTTCCCTTTTACTCTCTCTCTCTCTCTTTTCGTGTCTTTTTTACTCCCTTTTTCGCTTTCATGCTTGTTTTAGTGTTATTCATCGAACGCGCAAAAAAAGTGCTGCAGTAATCAATAACCCCAGAACTATTCCGCGTTGGATTAAATTTAGAATTCTTTTTTGTAAACTTTAGTGGGTATTAATGCATGGAAATGCCTATAAAAATTTTAAATATACGATTCCAATATTTTCCGCAGCCGCAACAAAGGAAGTACAGAAGGAGGAGGGATGTATACGAATTGAACTGCAGAGAGATAGAGGAGGCAGCGAAGCGGGAGTAAATGGAAAACGTAGCGGGATTACGGGGAATGATTAGCAATAGTTAATGGCAAACGACGTTTCTACAGCTTAAGGTAGCTCATATCGGCTTAGCCGCTCCAACAAATTTCGTCGCCGAGTTCAATACATAGATATAATAATATACATTGGTAAATAAATCACGGGGGAAATAAATTGTGTTTTCAAGGTAAATATGAAAGGGATTCCGTACAATACGGTTCGGCGCATTGTTCGATAAACTGGAGTATTATTTTAAGTTCGGTTCTTCCGATTTTCATTCTTGCAGCCGCAGCGCGCTGCATTAACTATATCTATCGCAGCTTCATTGTTTGCCTCCATAGAATACACTCGACAATATTGATACATTTTGTTAGGATAAGTAAATTTCCACGCAGCGCATTCTGCTGCAAATGAATCCGAAATTACCACGGGCTGCAGGCTATGAAGCTGCAATCACTCTGCTTAGTATCGTCAAACTTATCGAGCTTAAGTTCGAAAAATTACTTTTTTGACGCACTATGCGGAAAATTCGACTTTCCAAGCTTGTTTTTTTTAATTTGAGCGAAATACCTCTTCCGGCACTAGTTTCTAAATAGATTTCAAGCTCTACAACCGCACAATGTATCAAAAAATAGTACGCGATGCAAGTACGTACAGGTATAAAATATGACTTACTTACGCACTGCCTAATCGTCTCTATTTTGGCTTGACAACTCTCTACCACAGGACAGCCAAGAGAAAGGCTTACTTTCTGCGACCATATTGTTTCAATGAAATGTCTACTTCAGCACGGAGTAAATAGAATAAACGGCAAATTCATAAATCAAATTTCAGCGATAAATGAATGTCTGCAGGAATAATGGATCAATATCAGGTTCTTTCTCGGAATCCTACGTTCGCTAGCAATTATCTCGAGCCGCGCCGCAAGTGTCGACCGAAATTTATCGATGCCCGAGAAATTCAATTTCCAGGCAGCATTGATTTCCCAAAATAATCTCCTCGCTCTCCGTATTATTATCTTACATTATCTCGAATCAGCAGCAGCGGCGGGTAGACCGGTGACTTCCCAATTACGAAACCGCTGCCTCTCGAGGTTTGCCTTTTATAATCGGTGGCGCACAGTCGATTCCATTATGGTTATGACGTTTACCTAAGCGGCTTAACGTCGGACCTCGCACCTGACGTCCGGAGCAGTTTCGATTTCTCTCCGGTATATACCTTTTGGATCTCCGCCCCTTCACAGTAAGCTGAAGCGGCCGATTATCAATTTGCGAAGAGAGAGAGAGAGAGAGAGAGAGAGAGGCGTCAGAAGAGCACAGCGGGAGAGAGCCTCTGATAATCAGCTGGGCTAATTTATGCGTCTGCTGCTGTGGACGGACGCGGCTTCTGGAATGTCTAGTCGAGGGAGCCGAGCTCAGCGGGACGAAGCTTTTCCACGGGCGATTAATAAGCTGCTTTAAGTCTTAGAGTGCCAGATTTAGTACTGGGTATGACGGTCAAGTGGAGATATTTCGATCTGTTTGTTTTGGCTTTCGCTGAATAATTAGATGCACTTCACTGGGGAATTATGAATTAACGAGTGATTTAGTATTAGTAGGTCAGCTCGATTACTTGACGTCAAGCGCGAGACTCGGGCACAGCTCGGAAAATAAATTTTATTAGAATTTCTTTTACTTGCATAAATGAAAAAAAGATTTATATTATAGAATCCATAAGGTCAGGTTATAGCTTCATTTCACGAGAATTGATCACTTCATCAAATAATTCAGTTTAATCCATTATCGTCTTTTTATTACTACCTAACAATATAGTAATAAAATCCAAAATGCCCAGATACTGCGGTAAAATCATTCGTAAATCGCCCATCAGCCTACGAGCTTGCACCGGTTTCCGACAATCAGCTATATACTCTATCTAAAATATTTAACAGCCACCCTCAATTTATCCCCAATCTATAACTGAAAAGCTCTTCCTTTCAGAAAAGTTGACTTGCCGTTATCGCGGCGCGGCAACTCCTACCGCGATATTCGTTAAGTTCAGGCTCGTCCAGGGGGTGGCGTGTTTACCGGGGGCTACTCGACACACGCCGTGTACACATCCTATCTAGGGGCAGGCCGTCGCCGTCGTCGCCGTCGCCTTTAACCTCGACGGCTACAGTACGAGCCGCTCTTAAGAGGCTCGTTTTGCTGCGGCGCACCGAGAACCCGGCTTATGGCTTTATTATAAAAGCCATATCCGCCGACCGCTTCTTCCGGATATCCGTCCTGGCTTTACGCGCCGGTTTACCCTCCCGCGAGAGGCTTAGATTTTAGATAGACCGCTATGCTAAATTCCATACGCGACGGCGAGCTAAAAATATAGGGGCAGGGGAACTCCCTGGGAATCGGAGGGGTAGATAAAGGCAAGTGTTTATGTGGGATTCGTTAAGGGGGATTTCTGGCCCCGGAGAATTATGGGAAGCGCCGCCGCTTTCACGCTGACGAGTTTAAGGAATGAAAGAGCGGATGAAGATTTTCAGTGCAGTTAGCGGAGGTTCAACAGACTTACAGCGTGTCTAAACTTTATGTTGAACTTTCTCATGTATCGTTAGTGTCTGCTGCCGTGTAACTTTAAGTAGCTGATAAGTGTTTGCCTGGAAATAAAGGCTGCTCTATGTTACTATATTATTTCTAGCTGCTAATTAATGGGTATTGGATTCTCCCTTTAGACTTACTTGATAGGATTCAAAACTTTGCTCAATACCTTTTAGTCAGTTTTCATAAAAATAATAGATTCAAAAAATGTTACTATTATTTTTATTTTAAATTAGTAAGCTCACTTTGAACAAAAACTGTTAATTAGTATAAATACGTTTCCTCGGAACGAAAAAACAGCTGCAGTACGATAATGTTATTTCAATTCAAATTGTTGCTCAAAATATAAGAAAGTTAGGAGCATAACGCACTTTGTCACTTTCCAGCCGACTGGCAGAGAGACAGAGGCAGACTGAACAAAAGTACGAAAACATTAAGAAGGAAACAAGGGGAAAAGCCGGAAGCGCGGAAAAACATTGTTCGCCGTCATAGAATTCGCAAAACACAGCCCGAGCATTCGCGCTAATAAATTCACCGCTATATACCCACTTCGTATTACTCCTCGCCGCGCGAGAAATACGCTCCTTCCTTCCTTATAATCTCGCAGCCAAGTGCGCTCGTTCATTCGGAAGCTCCGCCGGACGGGGAAAAAAGCGTCGCCACAGCCGCTAATTATCGCGGCGGCGCTATTTGCGAAGAAAAATTCAAGCCGAAGCGAAGGAAAACAACCCGCGCGCGCCCCGCTTTCTCTTCCCAGACTGCAAACAATGGAGCTCGTTGGAGCCTTGATCGCTGTGTGTGTTCTAGCTGCGCGAACTCATTCTATATTCTCGTGATCGGCATTCGTATTAAAACTAGGGCTGACCGATGAGTCAAGACTGTAAATAAATGTTTTTTTAAAAATTAGTAAAGAATCTATCTCAAGTTTGGTTTTAAAAAGATGTCAAGAAAAAAGGCAGTAAACCGAACGACGTCCTCAGGAAGCCACAACTTATAATTAAAGTAATAACTGCTATCAACAATTTTTCGATCAGTCCTCCTCCGCGCGAACGGTCACGTTTGAGGTCAGCCGTCCGGCTTTAGCACCGAACTCAAAATGGACAGGAGAGAGGCGAAGTATTAATTTTCCGATTTCTCCGGCGAAGCTCGCCTTTTTCGAGAAAAATTGCCAGATGGCTTGGGTGGGGGCGCAGAAGGAAAAAGGCGAGCTATAGTCAGCTTGGCCTTAATTGGCGCGATTAAATTAGAAAGATCGACGGCTCGCACGTTAGCGGCTTCGAGAGTGAGGACCGCAGCCGACGCTGCCTCAATGCGGCTACGTGCGCACGAGTATGTCTTGGTAAATGAAAAAGGAGGGGAAGAAACGAGGAGGTAGATAAGACGAGCTGAAATTCGAGTTTAATAATATGAGATAATAAATGAGAAATGAAAAGCAGCTTTAACGGCTTTATAGTCTTCGTACAGTCTTCTCGGGGAGTAATTAATAAATTAACGACGGTTTCTAAAAAGGGAAAAAATCATTTTAGATGCCGATTTGAGGTTAAAATTAAAAAATATAAGTTTTAACTCTTAAAGGCTTAAAGCACTCCATAAATCTAGTTTAAAAAGTCGAACTTCATACATATAATAAGTCATTTAATTTTATATAATTACAAACTATATAATTGTAAAGTACAAATTATTACAAAAAGTATATGCATCATAAAAAAAAAGTTTTAACGCGTCAAATTGTTATCGCTTTATGTTAGGTGAATTTATGAAGATTTTTTGTGAATACTTTGAAAAATTATTATAAAGTCGCTGAAAGTAACTGGAAAAGTTTTAACCGCGCTATTAATCTTCCTTGTAACAACTCCTTCGGAGATGTACAATTTTTCGTAACTCAACACGTTTTAGAATGTTCAATGCTCTTCTCAAAACGTTTCGATCGATAAAAAAACCTCGTTATGCATTTTAATTAACCTCACAAACCAAACATAAAAACCCGCTCCTTCTTCTAACCAACTACCGTAATTATCCTTGCACACTCGGCTAAAATCTGCAATTTTAATATTCAACCTGGCTAGTCGGTTAAAAGGAAGGAAATCAGCTCTCTCGCGTTAAAAAAAAATGACGGAAGAAGTATGAAAAAGAAGAGGGAAGTAAAAGCAACAAGACGGAGCGAGAGAGAGAGAGAGCACATTTCCCATTTGAAATCGGACCGCTTTAAAAGTCAAATCCTCGTCATTAGACTTTTTACAAGCGAATTATTCAGCGCGCGAGAGCAGCTCGGCTCGCGGCGCGGCCCGCTTTTCCGACCGCAATTGCAAACACTCGACGGCTAATTCGTCAAGCTGACGACTCGAGGCCGGAAGATTTTTCGCGTTCGCACTCTTTCATTTCACTCTCGAGCCGCTGCCGCTGCCGCCGGAGGTGTTAACCGGGAAATGCGATTTTCCCCGGGAGCGAATCGTCTGGTAATTTTCTCCCTCTTGCGCGCGCGTAGAAAAATCCGATTAGCCCGAGGTAGAAATTACCGGGAAAATAGAGGGCTTTCCTACGTACGGAGTACACACGACCTTTCGATGGAATGAAAACAAGATAATGGAGAGGAAGAGATAAGAGCGGTCAAGGAGAGGAGAAATGGCGAGAGAGAGAGGCAGGGAGTTGTTAAAAACTCGGAAGATAAAGCGCGAGGAACGGCAATTGCTGCGGGGGGTAGGAAAACGGAAAATTTGGGCCAAAGCGCTGGAAAAGTAGGGGAAACTGTGGAAAAATTGAAGGATGGAGTATTGAGTGAGGAGCAAAAAAGAGCGGACGAGGAAGAGAGAGCAAAAATAGAAAAAGAAAAAGTTGGTAATATTGAGAAAATAAAAGGCGTTGCACCCAGCCGAGGACAATGATTGATCGACAAGAGTTTGCTCTTATAATTTCAACTGTATTTTTCATCGTTACACTGAGAAAAAAATTTCTTTAAATCAAAGAAAGCCTCATTGCTGGCAATCGGTTAAATATTTTTTTGATTCAAAGAAAACATTCTTGAATTCAAAGAAATCCCTTTTTAATAAAAAGTAATTTCCTTTTTTTAAATAAATTTTTTTTTTAAAGAAACTCTCTTCCTGTTAAAACGGGGTTTCTTTGAATTAAAGAATGTTTTCTTTGAATCAAAAAAATATTTAACCGATTGCCCGCAATGAAG
>JAWWEM010000010.1:27074713-27088869 GCA_035582935.1 Ormyrus thymus
ACAAAACATCTATCAAAAATATAGCATATTTTGATTAAATGGGCCCAAACTGTACTCTGTAGGCCCATTTGATCCAAAGATATTGCTATTTTAAATTTTTTGCTTTGGCGTAAGCTTCAGAATGAACCGATAGATGAATTGTCATCTAACAGGCTTAAAGTCTTTGTTTTTGATGTCATGCAGGGCTGATACACTTTTTTTTGTTAAAATTTTTTGCTTTAGTATTTTTAAATTAAGAAAAACTGAAAAATATTGGTAGATTTTTAACAAATTTTCTCAATTTTCTCAATTTTTCTTAATTTAAAAATACTAAACCAAAAAAATTTAACAAAAAAAATGCATTAGCTCTAAATGACATCAAAAACAAAAATTTTAAGCCCTGTTAGATGACAATTCATCTATCGGTTCAGCCTAGAGTTTACGCCAAACTCTTAAATACTAAAGTTTTCAGAAAATACTAATAAAATAACTTGTTATGTTATTCTGAAAACATAACACTCGGTACAGTACTAATATTTTAAACTACAATTACCACTTGTCTTGAAATGTTCAATATGGCTAAAGATGTTTGCACTCCATTGTCAGAAAGAAAAGGACTCCTCTATAGGCAATTAAAACACCTCATTAAAAGCTTATATCAGCATTACTCGAGTAGTATCAGCATAATTACTAAATCAAGAACTTCATAATGCTTTCCTCTCCAATAAGAGCAAGCTTGTTCTAGTCCAGGTGCATGATGTGCAAGCATAATCTCTATAAATAAAGTAATCCTGTGACCTGCCCCACTACTGGAAAGTGCAGATCTGTAACAGCACTTACAAATTACACTTTATAATAATATGATAACACAATAATGTATCATAAACACCAACAAGTAAAGCCTGATGATGGCTAAAGAGGAGCTGAAACCGAAAAAATGAAAGTTCTTTTTTGGCAGCTGAAAATAATAATGGAACTTTAAAATTTACCTGCTTTGAAGTAGTCGCTCTGTGTCTAGGAGTATTTTCTTTGAATGATTCCAAACTTTACTACAAAGAATAAATAAACATGTTTCCTCAACGTATGCTTGAGGCAAAATATTAGGGCTAAAAAGCTATCAACTGACAAAACGCAGTCTATGGCGACTGTGGCGACACAACTGAAACGCGATGAGTGCGCTTATTCGAAATTTCAAAATTGAAATTCTTTTATAAAATCATTAAAAATTAATAAAGCAGAATATATAATGCAGAAAAAAGTGTTTGATAACGTTAAAATAATAATTAAAATATTTTTACAGTGATTTCTTTAGCAAACGTAAATTTTAGTATTTTTAAAGCATTACATTTTAAGCCGTAACTTTTGAAATTTTTTAAATTTCTGCCTGAAAATTTTTTTCTACATTTTGGATAAAGTATAGAATCAAAAAATCAAATAAAAAACAAAATTTATTTTTGGAACTTTCTTCAATATACATATATTGAATACAAATACATATATTTCTTCAATATAATATAACCCCGTTAATAGTAGAATTAAAAAGTAAGTTTTCAAAGCTCGAAACGCTTTTTATTAAGCTCATTCTGACAAAAGATTTTACTTACAATATTTCCTTTTAAAAGCTGCAATGTGAATTAATCTTAAGATTCGCAGCGTGAAAAGCTAAAAGTGGTCAGATTGTGTTGCACACTTCAATGGAAGTTTCATAATGTAAAGGAATCTTCTGATTAAATAATAAAAGAACCTTTAAAAAGTTTTTTTTTTCAAAGAATGGCTGCTCTTTGCAGTAATAACATGAGAATGCACTATCAAAGAGTCAACATAAACGCCACGATTATTTTTGCAAAAACTTTAATCAAAAACATGCAAATGAGCGTGTAGCTCATCCTTAATAAGCTACACCACTCGGGATCCATTAATGGACGCGTTTAGTTTTTATTACTGCGACAAAGTTCGTTATTTTGCATTTACAGGAGATTTTTACCTCGTAAAAAGGGGCACTCATCGAACAGCATTTTACGCGTATAAGTACAGACTATTCCGAGGAAATTAAGCGTTGCTCGTAGAAGATATAGTGGATCTTACATTTAGTTTTACTACGTGTCCTTGCCTTTTATTATCAGGCAGATCTATAGCAATCTAGGCTATCGTGCTCAAATACGTTTCGTGATCGTAATGGGCTAGTGCCGGGGCTCTTTCCCGGTTTATTCGCGTTTCCGCCTCAGGCCTGAAAGTCGTATTGTTGAAGCAGCAAGGGCCCGAACATTATAAAGCCTATCTCATTCTTTTTCTCCCGCTTAATTGCTTCGTTTTTGCTTTTCATGGGCTGCTTTACTGCACCTGTTCGATGGATTGAACTGCTGAGTAACAACGCGAGCTTTATTGTTTGTTTCTGCTTTCAGTTGCATGTTAAGTCTACGCGGCTGCTTGTCGTTTTTATTTTTTACCTTGGCAATTATTTCATCGTAATTCGTTTAATAATTTACGTTAAAAATTGACAAGTTATTATTACTTCGAAACAAACGAGCAGCTGAATAATCACTATATTATTATTTAAGAAACAGCCATTTATTTAACTGCCGTGCTTAGCATTAATGATAAAAACGACGTTAGCAATTCGTTTAATATAACTGCTCTAGGCTCCCAGATAATTTATGCATTGGCATTATCCTTAGTGAGCTATGCGCCGCTGCTAATGCGTTATTAAGAGAGCAATTTTTCCACGTCTCAAAAGCCAATATTTGCATGAAAGGAATGAAATTTTCATCTACAGACTGAATTTCCATGTTTAATGAAGTATCAGGGAGGGGGCGGAAGGTTGAGTGACAGAGAGAGGGAGTCAAACTCGGTGTCGCCTACGGAAACTTGCGGGTAAATATACGCAAATCACGTTTACGTCTTTGCTCTCGTCGTTTGCTAAAAGCTACATACATGCTAAGCAGCGGCGCAGGCAGCTTAAAGTTTATCCGAAACTTTTCTGGCCTTCGACGCCTTTCGAAACTCGTGATTAAATCATCAGTCTCGCGGCGGCCGCGGCTCCTCATAATGGCAGAAGAAACGCGAGCGAGCAAACAAGATTTATCGACTGGAAGCGCGTCAGTGAAATGCAAGGATTTCGTCCGGATGTAAAGGGTTGACTTGAAAAGCTCCGCGGGAGGCAAGCAGTCGGAGGGTTTACTGACTCCAAAGGCTCGATATATCGGGCTCGAATCGAACCGGAAAGTTGATAGAAAGCCTAAAAGACGAAATGGATGTCGTCGGGAGCGGAGTCGCCTCTACGTGTGTAAAAGAGGAGCTTGCTTTCCAAAAGATCAAGCGAGCCGATCGTTTTCTTTTGCTTTTTTTAGCTTTGTTCTTTGTTTTGCTAGCTTCGTGAATCACGGGCTTGATTTGATAAGGTGGAAGATGCTGAGGTAAATTGCTCACGTCGATTTGATTTTTTGCTTCCTGGAAGAAATTTTTTCTAAGAGTGTTTTGAGAATAAAGGCATATTGTTTTGAGAATAAGTTATTTGGAAGGATGTTTTATTGATCACCATTATTGTTAGTATAGAACAGAATAGTAATCATGAAATGTACTATTTATGGCATGATTAATACTGTCAAAGCTTAATTTTGCTTTACTACAATGTGAACATTATCACTAATAAAATTTCGATATCACGTAATTGAACTATCCAAATGAAACATCCATTAACACAAATTCCATGGTCCTTTAATACGTAATAATGCCACAACTTAAACACGTTACATTATATTATTGATTTACCAAATAAGTCCTGCAAGCTTAAACCTGCAAGAATTAAATCAGTTTTCGGCAATTAGAAAAATTTACATTATCGCCGATACTACGTCATATTTTACAGCTTTTTCCAAAACTATTGATGTAAAAGTTCGCGCCGTTCCCTTGTTTTGCACTTAAACTTGTTCCTGACCACTCTTATGCATTGTCGAATATGGTCGATCCTACTTTTCTGACCTATGCTCTTTGCTCACGCGACGGCACTTACTAAGATTTTCTAAGCTATAAATTACAAAAGTTCCGCGTGATCCCTTACGTCTTACGCTGTTCTTTTAACAAGTCGATCTCTTTCTCTGTTTCAGATCTGGAAGGACTTTTAGCAACTTTGGAAAAAGGCTCAGTAGTGGTAAGTTGAAGTCCATGGTTCTTGTTTAAAATTCGTACTTGTTAGTTCTAGGTCAAGACTTTTCCGTACCTTCCATCTCAATGAAAGATTTTTAATTAAAATTGTTTAGAGCTCTTCTTCTGAATGAAATTTCTTTGCGAGAGCATTGCTAGAATAAGTAATGTTTCCACTGCAGTGATGGTTTTATATATACTTTGTAATAATTTCAAGACTTTTGGCTGATTAAATCAGAATGTAGAGTGAAGTGTAACATCACATTATTTTGAGAACAACTTTGCATACAATTATGAGAACTATTTTAGTACCTTACTGATCATAATTTATGTAGGTCTGTAACTTGAATTGTTTTAGTCCACCTGAATAATAAAAATTATTTTCTACTTTCGGATTTAAAATTGACCTAAAAACTAATTTAAAATACGCCATTATGATGATATCAACTATCGAAAACAGATATAATTCCACTAACAGCTTTGTGTTCATTAGCAACGAAGCTTCCTGAATATAAAAATATAATATCATCCTTTATATAAAATTACACCCAAAATTATATCCGCATCATCCCCGATGATCAATCCGAAATTCGCAGTTTCTCCAACTAAAAAGAAAGCTTCCGGTTCGAGTTTTCTGAAGCCACAACATACACCCACACACACACACACAGCTACCGCGCATCTTCCCCGACCGAGTTTCTCATCGAGGCCCTCGGTCGTGGGGGCGAACCGGGAGCTGCGGTAATGACCGAAGCGCTCGGCCAGCTTGGGCGGTTGGTTAACGACGGGAGTCGACCTTACGGGCCGCGGATCAGACGTTCCGAGTATCGACGTCCAGGGAAAGAGTCGAGGTGTACGTCTTACCGGCGTGTGTGCTCCTTCCGTTGCAAACTCACGCCGATAACAATTGCGTTGCCGGCGGGCATTAGCGTCCAGTCACGTAGCTCTGACCGGAGGGAATACGTGATTTGGTTTTTAGCAGTTGGAAAAAATGGCGCATGGGCAGGCCTAAATTGAACGGATTATTTCGGGGGAATCAATTTTGCTAGACAGTAGGACGCTCGTAATTACCGGCGATTTTTCTAGGAGGTTGGCTGCTTTTATTTCGGAATGATGTTGAAGGAGGTTTTATTGGAAGGTGGATGAAGCGGAGGGTTCGAGCGAGGTGGATTTTGATGAAACTCTGGAATATATCTTTGAATGCCATGAGCTCTTTTTATTTGAGTTTCCATTATTGTCATGTGATATTCTTTTGTTCGTAACTTTATGAAAATTAAGTGAAGTGCCACTGTATTAAAGTAATATTTACGAAGTAATGTAATTAGGAACTATTAGAAAAGCTTGTTGTGAGCAAAAGAATATTAATGATTCGACATTGGTTAGTGCTATCGCTAAACTAAATAACACTACTTGTTTTCAGTTGGGTAGAAAGAAATTAACAATATTTGAAATAGCTGCAAAACTGAAGTAGCGAAGTTTTCAGGACTTTGTTTTATTTCGCACAGAAAATGTTTAGTATACTTGTTCGAAAGCAATTTGTTCCTTTCAGTAAGTATCATTTTAAGTTCGCGAGAGACTGCAATGAAAGTAGCGAAGATAAATATAGCCGTCGAAATTTTCAAGCAATTTAAGATCTTTCGTCGGGGTAAAAATGAATCCCACATCAGTCTTCTATCGGAGCTTCGACCTACTTATTTAAGACCTGAATTGCTGAAAGATTTATATTTTCTATTTAGGATTCGTGTCGTTGCTTCGCCCATTGATTTTCCCCCCAGCCGTAGAGAAAGAGCAAGTGAGAAGAAAAGAGAAGGAAAAAGAAGGGAGTGAGATGGAAAAAGAAGAAGTACGGAGCAGAACGGCAGAGCCGGCCGTGGAACAGAGACGGGGAGAGGGATGAATGACTCTTTGGCGACTAGCACATTGTGACTTGGTTTCATCGATCCGCTGTTGTCCAAGTCCCTATCGAGTACTGTAACATCGATAAATCTGATAAACAATGCAACGACCAGATGCCTCTTCCAGAATCAATTGAGATGGAGCTGAAAAAAGATCCAATACTAATAGTGGCGACGTCAAAAACAACAGCGGTAATCAGACTATTACGACTACGGTTTTGCTCGACGATCGAGCTGGAATGAAGCTTATTTTACAAGTTAAAACAATATTTCTTTTGAAGCTCTCAGGTTTCAATTCGAAATGTGTCGGAGGAAAATGGAAGTAGGGTGAATCAATATTGTAATCTGCATTGTTGCTTAATTTCTGACAAAAAGTTATTGATCAATTACGTTGCATAAATACTACACTAAAAGTTAAAACCGCCATTTAAATATTTATTAAGCAATTCACACAGCATAATATTTGTTTTCTATTATTGGATGTCTACATAAAACACATTGCGACAACATTTAGAAGCTTTAATTTTTTTTAATATATAACACAAATTATTGAAAGCAAATGAAATTGTGCAGCTACTGCTATTTGTCCGATGTACGCTCCATGTAAATAAATCGTGAAGCTTCGCACAGCATTCCCCAGCAATAATACTGGCACGTACATCGCGCTCCTAATTTCAGCTTACTTTACCTAAAGCAAGCGGCTGCAGCGGCTCGCGGTCATCGATCAAAAAAGCTAAAACAAGCCTAATAAGAAAGCTCGAAAAGCGGGCCGATCGGCGTAATCCTCTTAGCGGCGGGGCACGATACCCATCATCCGCTCTCGCAAATTCAAAACAAACAAAGGCAAATATCCGAAAAAGCTGGGAAATAAAAGTGGCTCGCTGGTGAAAAAAAAAAAGAGCGAGAGCCGGCGGGAAGAAAAAAATCGCATTTCACGGATTGGGCAGCCTCCGTTGCCGTGCCGCGCGTGTGTCTGTGTGCACGCGCGCCCTCCTTAGTGTCATAAAACCCCTGAAAAAATGTTTACCGCGTGCTCTATATGTATCCCCCGTACCCGGAGGGGGGGACGGGGTGGAAGAGCGTCAGTAGTGAACGGAAGACAGGGGGTTCGACGGAGCGCCTGGATCTCCCAGCGGGGCACCGGCTCGGCTCGGCTACGGGCCTGGATGCCGCCCTTCCGCCCGATCAATATTACACGCTGGTGGGGCCGCTCTCTCGCTTAGGGGGTCGTAGTAACGCCGCCGCCGCCGGTAGTGGTGGCAGTCGTCGTCGCGTCGGCCGGGTGGGGAGGGGGGGAGGCAAGGCTGCTCTCGCGAGGTCGAGGCGCGCGCGTGGGGGTGGGTGCGCGCCCCCGCCGAACTGTCATGGCGTCGCGCAGCAACGGAGAGAGAGAGAGAGAGAGAGAGAGATAGAGAGCAGCAGCAGCAGTCGCCGCCGCCGCCGCCGCCGCTGACGTTGACGCCTCGGCAGCAGCAGCAGCAGCCACTAGTAGTTGTCGAGGAGTCGAGCGCGCGCCCTGCCCCGCGAATGCGCCGCCGCCGCCGCTCTGCAGAGCTGGACAGCAGCCCTGGCTCTCACGTGCGAGCCCAGCCGGGGGAGAAAAAAAAGTGCCTTCGCCGAAGAGTACACCCCCTCCCGTGGAAGAGGGCTGGCCGTTTAGTGCTCGCCTCTACCTCCTGCTAATGATACTCGGGCCAAAGTTAGCACTACCGCTAGAGCCGAGGAAGGAGGGGAGAGAGAGGTTAGGCAGCGATAAGTTACCGCGGTGAACTCGAGGGGCGCGCGAACCCAAGAGGGGGCGGAGTTCGCGCGAACTAACGCTCAAACACACGGGGTTATCCTCGCCGAAAGACGTCTTCTAACTTGGCCAACTCGCCGAGAGAGCGAGAGAGAGACAGAGAGAGAGAACAAGAGGAATATTATACTACCCCGTGTTGCGACGCCCCACGTACACAACAACATCCCTGTGTCTCGATATATATATTTATATATATATATATATACACATCGGCGCGAATCGATGCCAGACCTTTTTCAAAGGTGCACCTCCACGTGAAGTGTCTCTCTCGTCCAAGTGCGCTGCTCCCTGTCCGGTGCACAGTATACATCCCCGGTAGTGTGAACAGTGCTTGGTGAACCGGTGGTGCTGCGAGTATCGACGCTTTGCGCAGCCTCATAAATAAAAGAAGAAGCGAGGGGGCTGACTCGCCGTCGTCCTGGGCAAACTTCAAAGTCCTTAATCCCGCGGAGGATATATCCTGGCCCCACCCGACGGAACCACACCCCGAGACGACTGCTGGATCTTCCTCTCGCCGCGATGGTAAGCCTCTCCTTTTCTCTCTCGGAGCTTTGACTTTTTAACCGGTGCCGGATTAGAAGGGGAAGGGGGGTGGGGGGGGGGAGGGGTGGCGAGCCTGCCGCTGGTAAAGGCAAATTTCCACGCGGTGCACACGCGGCGCCGCGGCCGGGACGTGTCGCCGGCTGCCAGTAGGTCGCAACGAGGTTAGGTAAGGATGGCGACGTGCCCCAGAATAATGCCTGTCGATGTAGGAGTCGTGACGGATGTGTTGAGTGCCGAGTGTTTCTGAGTCGAACGTGGCGCTTGGCGACTCGCGGAAAGTGGACTACCCGGTGCCGATTGTTTACTGTTATGTAAGAGGGGAGTTGGGATTCTTCGGATAAATATTCGCTGCTTGCGGGAAGGCCAGTTTTTGGAAGCTTTATTTAGAGCCTGGGATGGAAATGGGGTGGTTTACATTAATGGTCATTTAAGTCAAACTAACACGTCAAATTCTCGAAATTGCCAATTATACGTTTATCATTTGTGAAAGATGTTTTCATAAACAAATATTTGGGTTTGAAAACTTTGTTCATGAGAAGTTTCAAGTATGTCAAATATTGATTGAATTATATTTATGTTTTGCACATAATATTATCACGAATAATTAGAGTAGTTGTTATTAAAAGTTTTAACAAAAGTTGAGTGCCTTCAAATGTTTAGTTTATTTTCTAAAAATCTAAAATTTTTCATTGTTCATCATCTTCAACAAATTACTTTTTCAAGCCTGTACATATTGTCCAAGTAATTTTTTTGTTTTAACCCAAAAAACAAAGAACAATGACAAATAATAACAAAACGTTTTCTTCCGATCTATCACAAGTAGGTCAACAAAATAAAAATACAATCTTTAATGCGTCATCCCAGATGTACCCTTAAAAAATTCAACCTCCCCAACAACGCATCCCAATCAAGACTCCCCCGTCCGAAGCAGCCAGTCCTCGAATGAAAAACGCCCTATTAAAGTACGAAGCAGCGCAGCTAATAAAATCATCGCGGCAAAGTAATGACCTTTACTCAAACAATTTATCCGCGCCCAACATTCTACCGGGCAGAAAGCAAGCGACGGCAAGAGCCGAAAACACATCAAGAGAGAGAGAGAGAGAGAGCGAGAGAGAGAGAGAGCGGGCGGTAGCCTGGGGCGGGGGAGAAGGGGGTGTGGGGGAAGAAGCTCGAGGGCACGGGAACAGAATTCTGGCATCCTAGAAATTTCACGGCGCGCGGCTCGTACGAGGGCGAATGCACTGCGCGTCACAAAGGGAAGAAAAGCCAGGCGTTATTGGGACGCGAGACACAAACCCGGCGCAGCGGCGGCGTGTTTGCGCGTGCGTTCGCGTGACCCCCGCCTGAATTCGGGCGCATTTTTCCGAAAGTGCCGACTTTTTCCGCGAGCGCCTCCCTCTCCCCTCCCTCTTTCTCTCCGAGATTGTAGGAGGCCGATGAAAGCGCGGGTCGCGAAAAAATTCCGCCACTGTGTTTGCCGCTTCCGGAGGCGCTCGACGCCGCCGCACAGCTTTATGGCAGTGTCGAGTTTCACGGCTGCGCCGGGATTGCGATAATTGAAACGTCGAGCGGCGAGAGCACCTGTTTATGGAGTACGACTAATTCTGGGTAATTACTTTCTAAATATGCACAATTGCGAGTGACGTTTAGTATCCCTTTTCTCTCGTGATTTTGCTTTGCGTGAATTTTTTTTGTCGTGGTAGACTTGAATGATGTCTTTGATTAGATTTTAATGCTTGTGATTTTATCAACAGCTGCAATTTTTAATCGAGTTTACAGCGAGGAAATACGTCCAAACAAGTCGTTCTGTAATTAAATTCGCTTTACGCGAAGCCACGCAAAACCCGCAAGAAATGAAAATCCTCCTCCATCGAATCATGCAAACAAATCACAGCCGACGAAGCGAAAAATAAAGCTCGCGCGTCCTCCAAGAATATTAATTAAAAAGCAGATTTAATTCGTTTTTCCCAATCCTCCCGAAGCCCTTTCCCGCACCGAAAACAATATTCCCAATGAAAGGGACCCCCCTCTCGAAAGCCACTCTCGCATCGAAAAGTAATCAGAGGCTCGGAAACTCGGGAGTTGATGCCTTACGTCCCTTCGTCGCGATCGAGGCCAGATCATACAGCCGCGGCATATCGCACTTGTGCACCGATGGCCGGGGCCCTGTTTTATTACTCCTTTGACGCGCGGCGAATGCCTCGACTCGTGAAAGGCTTTTACGGTTCGTTGCGCCCCGCGGCAACGAACGGCTCTACTCGACCAATCGGGGCACTGGTCCGGAATACGATTTACAGTCGCGATGCGAAGATTTACAATGCCCGAGGAATTTACGTGCAAGCGCATCTCTCTTCGGCTCGGCTACGCGGAAAAGCGCCGCTCTTTAGCCTGACCCTGCGCGCGCGATGCAAGACGCCGTCGAACGATATTGGATGTCCAAAGCTGATTCCCAGAGTTTCTCGAAATTCGTAAGCCGATTTTCAAAGGGATTTCGTTAAGTTTTATTTTGGAAATTCGCGAGCTGGGAGACGTATTGTGCGATCGACGACGTATTATATTTTTTGTTCGGAACTTTTCTTAAAATTATTTTCCATGAAAAATGTTAAATTACTATTATTTGCATTTGTTATTTGCACTCGAATCGACACCGACGACGTTTTATTTCTAAACTCAATTCTTGCTCTACTTACGTATCGCGTAATGTAAAGAAAGTCTCGTTACGCTTCGCTTCGATATAAAATCACTGAATATGTACAACAAAAGCGATAATCTACTTTTATTTACACGCAGTAAATAAGTTTCAAAGCTACTCTCCAGTTTCACCTAGATACGCTTCCATTCATTAATTATAATGTATTTCTATTAATATAATGAAATGCCGCGTGCTTTTGTCGATATAACGCGAGCATTTGCCTTTCTAAAATCAATAAACGGCAGGTGTGTCGCCACGCAATCTTATCATTTTCTTCTGAAACAAGCTCTTTAGATTTAATTGCCTCTTTGATTTCCTAATCATTTTAACGAGCATTCCTGAGCATAAATACACCCATTAAAACTAGATTGATAAAAGATACAAGATAAAAGGGTGTCAAAAACGTTGACAATTGCGACGACACCAATATTTCAGATAACACTGCGTAAACTTGATAAAACACTATCATGTATAATTACTCCGCTTAAACGTTTCAAATTTTCGCAAACAGCTCAAACAGTCCTGATCCCCAATTCAAAGCGAAAGGAAAAAATAAGCTCCTAATGAAATATTAGCCCAAGGAGGGCTCGAGAAAACAATTTCCCTCCATCATCCAAAAATAGCGAGCGAGAAAAACTTCCCCGTGTCCCAGAGCAGCCTCGGGTATTTCTCAAGCTGATCAACGCGGATCCGCCGGCCGACTCCTTGCGCGTAAACTCGGAGACAGCGACGCGCATGAATAAAAAAAAAAAGGGAAGCCGGGCGGGTAGGCCCCGTCCGCTATTCTCGCAGGAGGGTAACCTCTCGTCGAGATTCATACCAAAGAGCGCGCCGACATAAAAAAAGAAGCCCCGGCTGCTTGCCTCCCATTGGTCTCCGCGTCGCCGCACGAGCGCCGAAGTCTCGGGAGACGCGGCAGACTTGGGCTTAATAGATTGGCAAGCGAGGCAAGAAAAAACCCGAAGGGGAGCAGCAAATCTATTAAAAATTACCGAGCTCTCGCTGATTCGACGGGAGCTTTTCGGGCCTGCTTCTCTCCCGGCAGGGAGCGGAACATTTTTTTTACCCCGATTGGGTTTAATCATTTTTTTATTGCTTTTTTGGAATATTTACGTTCGATGAAATGTGTATTACGGTTAGTTTCTGAGAGTTTTAAAATGATTTCTAATCGGCTTGAATCGCTGGAGAATAAAGGCTCTGCATTCTTTGTCGAAATTATATTTTTACATCGTGAAAAGTTTTTTGCGTAAAATTCTCGTTTCTCATGCTTAAAAAAATTATAAAGTCACTTTAAATTAAAATGGATGCTTTTTTAAAATAACGAGATATAACTGTTATGAATTTCTTCGCAGCTTTTTCAGAAATTTTTTGGTTACACGTAGAGTTTAAAGAACATTCTTCGAATGTCACTGAAGTTCCTCATCCCTATTAAAGCGCAATTGTCCCCGAACCTCAATCTCTTTATTAAATCATTCTCCATTGTACAGAATACACGTCAGAAGTGAAAATAAAGCGAGGCAGACGCAGCAGAAGCAATTTCCCGCGGCAATTAAACTTTCGCCTAAAAAGTATTCGGGCAATGAATACAAAAGTTAAAACAATTTCTTAGTCCGCCTATCTCCTCGCCGGAAAAATTTCCGAGAGTTCTGTTTTTAAAGAAACGTCAGGAGTTAGTAAAAACTTTTCGGTAGTTCATAATGGATTTTCCTCTCTCCCCCCCCCCCCTCTCTCCCTCGCCGCTCGCCCGGAATTCCCCAAAGAAAATGTTCTCGAAAGCAGAGAAAACGAACCGGAGAAAAAAAAAAGAAGAGGAGCGCCGCGAGCGAGAGAAGGAGGGTCGAGCGAACGCGAGCCGCGCACGCGCACCGCCGCGCCGCATGAATGCCGTCGCAGATTGCGCCTGAATGGCATGGCGATGAGTGACGCTCTCGTGTACAAATTAAGTGCTCCATCAGCGTCCTTCAGGGAGCGGGGGACTCAGACGCCGTCGTTTTATTATCATTAAAGGGATTCCTTTAAAAACTGCACGGATCCCTAATACCGCGCGATCATGCGACGCGTTTTTTCCCTGATTATACGCAGGGGGAGGGGAGATGCAGCGCAATCAGTCCCTGCCTTCTTTTATCCGAGCGAAGGGCTCTATTTATAACGGCGGCCCGGGGGGGAAAAAATGGATGTGCATTTTTAGCATCGACGGCGTAATTTTAATTACGCCATTTCATCTTCCCGGGGATATAAATATCGCCGCGTCGTTCACTTATTTTAGCAGATTACGTAAAATAATCGCAGCTATTAACCGATAATCAAATCCTTCGTCAAACCCTCAATAGACGCTTAATAATAGTCTTGCCGTTTTCCGATAGAATGAAAAGCTTAAGCAGCGTTTTAATTACTCTTACGTAAGTAGTACAAGCAAGTTCAGCTCGGACGCAGCTCTAATCAACGTCAGCTCCAATCGCGATCCGCTCAGCGTATTTATTAATTGCCGCAATCGTCATCTTAATCGATCCCCTCGCATCGTTTCCCAGCGCGGCTGGCCTCGTTAAAAAAGAAATAGAGCAGATTACCGGCCAAACATCGAGCGTACATATTTTACGAGCCGCGGGGCCCAATTAAGCCAGCCGAGGCAGTCCGGGCGGAAAAAATAATTGGGCGAGGTTAGGCCGCTGCACGTGCAGGGCTCCGGCATACGTGGAGATACCCCACTGCCAAGGCTGGACTTGAACGCTCGGAAATAATTAAGACGGAAGGCGGAGCATTGTTTCGACGGACGTGAGAGAGCGCAGGCTGGCTTCTCTCCCGATGTATTTCTATTTGCCGAGGGGCGCAATTCAATCTTTCGCGGGGGAAGATTCAGCGCGAAGCCGATCAAAGTGGCGTTTATTTGATTTCATCGCGGCCGCGGAGGCGGAGAACTGTTCTGCGCGATTTCATTTCGCGGTGATGACGACGCTTGGGATAGAATGTTGTACTTTCTAATTGAAAAGTTTTTCAGTTTTTCCTGGATTGCTTGATTTATTTTGTAGTTATAATGTACACTGAGAGAAAAAAAGGAGTAAAAATTACTATTCTGTATCGTAACTTGAGATATGAGAAGAAAAAAAAAGAT
>JAWWEM010000010.1:27088969-27115407 GCA_035582935.1 Ormyrus thymus
ATCTTTCTTTTTCTTCTCATATCTCAAGTTACGATACAGAATAGTAATTTTTACTCCTTTTTTTCTCTCAGTGTATAAACTACATATCTTTGAATGTTTATTCACGATTGCATTGTGCAATTTAAGATACTTCTCCACGCGACGCAGGTTCAATTTCGACTAGATAGTAAATATGAAACTTTTTAACAATTCCTCTTTAACTGATAATTATCGGCAACTTTGATCATCTCTAATTAGGCTAAAACTGCGACACTCAATAAACAGCAGCGCGGTATTAATTACAGTCTCCGTCACGCCATTCTCCCATTCCAAAAACTACCTAATTTTAACGATCGTACAGGCAATAAACAAACGAAACGTCGCACTCCGCGATATCGACCGTTGAGCTCGTAATGTCGATTTATGCGAAACTATTAGTTCCTAAGCGAACTGCAGCGATGAATAAATGCCGAGCAGCCGGAAACAACTTCGTCGATTGGATTATTTCCGGCGATTGCATATTACGCAAAAAAATTCAGAACAAGAGAGTCAGAATGGAAGAGAGAGAGAGAGGGAAAAGAAGAGTCGAGCTCGAAACTGGGCCAAAAGCGAAGCGAACTGAAATTATTGGTATCGCTTCCAACAGTTCGCGGAATCGAAATGAAGTCACGATAGCATCAAACGAGATTAGCTTTCGAGCGACAGTAGATTGAGCCGATCTCTTCAACCGCTGGATCCCATTCATTTTTGCCTTCGATATTTTTCACGCTCTTTGTCCCTTTGCGGGTGCGGTACAATTTCACTGTGAATCTGTTTTAGCCGCTCACTGAACCGCCTGCCTTCCGCGAAAAATCAAGTCTTTTTCAGATGGTTTTCTGTTAAATACTCATTGAGAGCGAACGATGTTACGGGTTTGAATATAAACGACAGCTGGAAATGCGTAATTTTGATAAATCTACTTTACTAAATGACAGGACGTGCAGTATCAAAGTTACAACGGTATTTATTTGCCGATGATTATAGAGCACTCGTCAGTTATCGGTGTGTCATTAATAGTCCATTCAATATGTCTGCTAATATTAGTTCAAGATTCAATCAGTATCAAACTACATCACTGGGTTCTTTACCGAACCATCGAGCTTCCATGATATTCAAAAACTTATTGCCACCGATTTCCACTCGAAACTACGTTTCCAATATTTACTCACGCTTCAAAAACTTGCGCACCTGCAAATACAACAAAATCCCAACTCGCACGAAATCAGCACTCGAGACCCCCAACGACTCTGGCAGTTGTAGCGTTAAAATTTACAACGCATCGGCGGTTAAATATACTTCCCGGGCCGAATAAATAATAAAAATTTATCCGCCGTAAAAGAAGCGGCTCGGAGCCAACGTAAATGAGATTTACGTCTTCGGGGCGGCTTGCGTTTTCCATTACAAACTAATATCGCTTGCATGCGCGCGCGCTTTGTCCCCCGCGACTCCTCAATAAAACGGCCGTTCCAGCCGCAAAAAACAATAAAGCGCATCGCGCCCTTCGGTCAAGCGGCGACGATGAAAAATAAAGAACGGCCATTTTTCGGTGGCCGCGCCTTTCTCGACAATAACGGCAAACAAAAAAAAAAGGAAAAAAACGAACGGCAGGGAGCAGCCTCGAATCCAGTCGTCCGCAAAAAGTAAAAATAATCGAGCGCGACGTCGGGCATTACAACGGCGTTGTAGCGCCGAGTGGCCGTTGCGCGCATGCGTAAACGTAGCGGCCCCGTTCTTTATGATGATCGCTTCTATTTTACATGCGTTTGAAATTTCATCGAACCGGCCGGCCGAGCCGCTGCTGCACGAGCGCAAATGCGCCCGACTTTATTGCTATCTCTTCCAAGTATTTACGAGGGAGGGAGACACAAAGCTTCCCTCCGATGCGCGCCTGATAAATGGCCTTTGAGGTTTTATCCCCTCCCGTTTTTTCCGCGGACTCTTTTTTTTTCTCCTGGGATGCTAAAATGGTAAAAGGACGGTAATCGAGTTTCGCCTCCGGTGCAATTCGAGCCGCGCTAATTTCCGAGTCCGATCTGGCGGCTTTCGACGACGCTGCGAATCGATGTCGCTTGTTTCTTTTTACGCTGCGTTTCCATTTTTTAACTTTCAAGCAAGATTACGAAGCCCTCCGGAGCTTGATTTTCGTTTTTTTCAATTTTCAAAATAACGCAATTGCAAAAATGGGACAATCGTCAATGAGCGATAATTAATCGGCTTTATCCAAACAGTTGCTGCCCGAGTGGGAAATGATTATGAATTAATTATCAAGTTAGAGGGCTGTTAACTGAGAAAACAGAAATGCGTGATTTGCTGCGCCAATCTACTGCAGCGCTCATCGTAAAATCAATCAATTATTCGACTCGTGCTCGGCAAGTCGTTTAAATAAAAAGTAGATTTTAAAGCCGACGCTTATCTTTACGAACCCCCTTGCATTAGCACTCGAGCGCGGTCGCAAAAATCGCGATTAAAGCTAAAAGCGAGCGAGAATCTAAGAAAGCTCTCGAAATAAAATATTAAAAAAAGCCGAGTCTCCGGAGGTCCGTAACGAGGAGCACGTCCCCGAGCCTTAAGACGGAGCAGCTCGCTCGAAATAGAGCGGCAGAAGGAGGGTAGGTGGAAAGTTGGACGAAATCCATCGCGCGCCTTATTTATACGCAAGTAGAACTAGTCCGCGCTCGCTCAGACCTGCTGCCTCGTTAGAAAAGTAAAAAGCCCGTGCCAATCCTGCGAGCGCGGGAGGGGGGAGGGGGTGACTTTTGCGGCCGCAAGGCTCGACTGCATTACTCGAAGGTCACGCGCGACCTCCTTCAAGGTTCTGAAGGTTTCTCTCGAGGCGATCCCGCCGAGATTGCAGTCTCGCTGCGAATCCTGCATGTAATGCACACCTACGTCCCGGACACGTTCCTCTCTCTCTCTCTCTCTCTCCTCTCTTTCGCCTTTTCACGTGACTCGCTGAATTGCGCTCGGAAATAACGTGGAATATACGTGTATTGGGAAATCTACGAGTTATGTTTATCTTTGAGATTTTTGCCGCGGAATTTTATACATTTTTTTTTTCTTTTTACGTAAAAAAGTGTTTTGTTAATTAAAGTTATAATTCAGATTAAACTCCGGCATTAACTGAATTTATTTAGAAAACACACTTATTCGTATTAATAAATTTCTATTATTATATTCAATAATTTATTTAGGTGCAAATCTCTTCCGAGGCAGCGAACGAAAATATTATTCTATTAAGGGATTTGCACATGCTTCTAATTTTACCCCTCGTTAGCACTGCAATTAAAAATACTTCCACTACCATATTGATCCGCAGCGGACAAGTGTTTTTGTTCGACGCGCAATTAACATATTGAACGTTTTAACTACGTTACGCTGCCTTTCATTCGAAAATAAAAGTACAAAATTCCAATGAATCCTCGCTCCGCTCCCGATTGTCTCTCCCACAAAAGAATAATAATTTTCGCGTTAATCAAGACTAATTGAAAACTGCGGGAATCCGGCGGTGGTAGCCCGCTTCGAGCCCGGCGCTTCTCCGCAGAAGCCTAAATATTTAGGCTCGCCGGCGAGTCCTGAATTCTCGGCTGGAAAAAAATGCGACGATCCGCGCGCTGCATAAGTAAACGCAGCGCGGGGCGGCTGTCGGCTCGCCATTATTTAAGCCTCGGGAGGCCCGGTCAAATATTCAGCGGGGGCCGATTAAAAATTTCTCGGAGCCGCAAGGCCGCCGCCGAGCGATCGGGGAAGCGGATAGGGGCGGCTTTCGTGACAGGCGACCGTTAATGGCTCCGGATTCTCGCCTCTCTTTCGACGGAGGGGCAGGGGGAGCCTTTCTTCGACCTGTACGAAAATCACGATTGCCCGTTAAATTTGTCACGCGATGCGCAGCGAGCTCGTGCCGCCGTTGAAAGCGCGAGAGACTCGCCGGGCTGGCAAGTTCAAGATAAGCGGGGAAGGGGAGCTTTGATCGATAAACGATTTGCCGAGTGGGTGCGATAATGCGTTCGTTTGGTTAATGAATAATGGGTCGATGATGTTTTAAGGGTGAATAAATAATGACTGCGTTTAGAGAGCCGGAGGGGCGGCAATGAGGTGATTCAGAAATCACCGCTTACAGTTTTAATTTTTTATTTTTCTGCCGCTCGAGGTCTAATCGAATTTTTTATCACTTTAATAAATTCAGCTTATTGCAGGTGCTAATTTCCTTGCACGTTAACACTCGGATGGAATTCATTTTGAATAAAAGCGTTTTGTTAATTTTAAATCATTGCAATTTATTAATAATCGTGAAATAATACTAATTGGCGTATTGGTTAGTTTTAAAGTGCATTAAATGATTCTTTTGAGCGATTACCGTCGATTACGAAAAAGCAGCCGTCATCTAAAATGAATTAAATTACCCGTCTGACGTAAAACACATTTTTCTACTTGCGTGAGAAAAGCTGTGTAATCAGACCGACAGAATATGAAAACTTGGCATAAAAATCTCGCGATTTTATAATAGATTACTTAATGCACTTGGGTAATAAAACCTTTTCAAATTCACTCAAGGTGAAACGCAATTATAATTAGAATGTGCAATCAGATTAAAACATGCGATCAGATTTTATAACAAAATAAAGACATTAAAGAATTCTCACCGTTCACGCAAACATCCAGATTTGTCGATAAATTAATAAAAGAAAATTATTTACCTCGACGAGTTTTTGTTTAAATGAAAGATAACACAAGTAATTGCTAGACTGCACCTCAAACCCAAACCTCGTTCAAAGCGCTCCCCGAAGAAACGAACGTTCCAAAGAACCTTCTCGGAACCCCGTTTAATAATCGAGCGTCGAAAACCGCGAGCGAGAGGGAGGCTCTTCCGTCTCGGGACGCGTCTCGCATACATCGCCGGAGGGCTAGGCTGACTTCTTAAAGCTCACAACCTCGCGGTTCCCGCCTCCGGGGCTGCGGCTGCGCCGTATAAAACGCCGACTGACACTGACAAATAATGCCAAACGAGAGGGAGGGGAGGGTCATCGGGCAAATATTGCACGAGGGTAAACAGATTTGTCATTCCTCGCTGCGGTTCCGGACGGACGGCGGGTGCGCTCGATTAGTTCATACACGACAAGCACACGGCAGGGCGACGAAGCGACGATCGACCTTCGCTAAGAGCAGCTGACGATGACTTTTACCCGTGCTCGTCGCGCGGAGGGATGATTTTTAGTTTCGTTCGGGGGGAGGAATTGTGGAGGCTGTCGTGTACTGTGGATGGAGTTTAATAAAGGAAAAATTTAGTAATTTAACCTCTGCGATAAACTTGCAGCTCAACTCTATTTATCAACAGTCATTTTAATTCAAAATTTTTCAAATTATTTTTGAAAATTTGGATGACTTTTCATTAGTCATAATTTAAAACCAGTTACGAGATCAAAAAAGAAAATTATCTAAGTCTTTATCTCGAGATAATCAACGTATCGTTCAAACTTTATTGCAACAAGAAACCGTACTCCTTCAAAAGCAAGAAATACTTTACTTTGCCTGCAATATCTATTCGAAGCACCTTCCGTCATCGAGCTTCGCTCTGAACAATTCTGGAAAACGATTCCCGTCGAGTTGCGGCTGTCGAAGTACTGTCTTCCCTCCTTTTCGCGCCAGCGATCGCATCAATTTCGAACCCGCTCGGGCTTATCGTGTCGCATCCGGGGTAGCGGCGCCGAGTGCACTTAAAACTCAAGGAACTTTCTCGTGCCTGGGGCTCGCCGAATAATAACTTGACTTCCTTTCCTCCCGCCTCCGATTCCGCCCTGGCTTCCTTCTTTCTTATGTTCATAGACTGCAATCGTATCTTTGTCAATCGAACGCGGGATAAATTATGTTGCTCTTGAGCGGGAGCGAATTGATTTGCGAAACGACGTCTGACTAAAGCTGAGTTTCACTACTTAGTGAAGAAACAGTACAATCGTGAATTTACCATCCCCGTTCCCTTAATTTAAACAAAAAGAAAATGAAAAAAAAACAAACAGTTTACAACGATTTTTAATATCGAAAGTTGAAATACACACGCCATGAACCTTCTTATTGCCATCCACCGCATTTATCATTTCAATCGTCTCCGGCTCCACCTCCCCCAATTACCATAAAGCTGCAAAAAAGATTGATCCACGAGGCTAAACACGGCGAGAGCAGCAGCAGCACTCGCGGCTCGTAAACCCCAACCACCCCGAAGTATGCGGTGTCACGCGTGCCCGGAAATTCCCCGTGACCCAAAGCGCGAAATCTCGACACCGCGCAGGGGGTGCCCCCCCCCCCCCCGTTTTTCCCGGACCCTCGCCGCCTAATTCGAGCTTAATAATCGCTTAAGCGAAATTTAAGGCACAGCGGCGGCGGAGGTCGTTTGACCCGAGAGTTATAGCGCCGACGCAAGTTTACGTTTATAAAAGCCAGCTGCCGCGGGCGTCAAGTTCCCGCGTCGGGGAAGCCAGCCGCGCGTACGTCGACGGCTCCCCCGGCTTTAACTCGGAAATTCGAAGCCGCCTCTATCTGGGCTATTAAAGCGTCGGAAAGAACGGGATTTTGCATGTGCGTACGACGTCTGGGGAGCTCGAGTCTCCGCGGAGCGAGGCTAAGGATCCGCTTTGGATGGCAGATAGGCGGGCGTCGGATTTTAAGCACGTCGAGTTATTCCGATTCTATTTCGCGTTTGAGATAAGAAACGTCGAAAGGAATGTTTTTACGCCGTCTGCAATTAAATCATTTTATTTCAAATGCATTTCGTGGTAAATAACTGTTTTAATACTTCTTTTTTGCTGGTTTTTATAAGATGGGTTATATATATCGTTAAATATTCATAGACGCAGCTATTAAAGATTTTATATTTTATACCACGGTTTATTCAAGTATTGAAGTTTAAGTTGCTTCTGTCGGGCTGACAGCACGTATATCGCTCTACTTTCTTTGAGTACTTTTGCTTCAAGATACAGTTATATTATTTTTTTCGTATTTTTAATAAAATTATATTTAGCGCCATTATACGCATTTTTGTCAACCTGAATTATAAAGTTAAACAATTTTTCTATTCTATGATTAATTAACACCGATTAGCGATATAAAAAGAATCAAGAGTGCCTATCGTTTATTTTTCTATAATTCTTCTCTAATTCTTTTTATCTAATATACTACATACTTAAATAAAAATAACCTTTACTCGTTTTTAAAATATAAACATTAATTTAGCAACATTTCCAGCTCACTGTGAAAAGTACTCCGTTTCCATTTAAAACTAGGCGTTTACAGCTCCCAACAACAGCACCCAGAAATAATAAAAAAACAATCAAACTTTATTACTTACAAGCGATCAAACACCCTTCCAATCGATCATTCCGCAAACTACACAGCGGCAGCCTTCATCATCTTAATTAAATCGTCGTCAGTCGAAAGGCAGCTTATTCCATCAGCATGGTCCTCCTCTTTTTTCGCACCGATGCCTCGGAGCTCCGAGGCTCGCGACGCGTGGGAAATTACAGAAATGCACTCCTGGAGAGGAGCGAGAGGTTCGCGCGCTTCGGTGAAGCGGCGCTTTTTAATAAATCCGCGATTCCCCCCTCGAACGAGAGAGCGCAGGCAGCCGGCGAGAGTCGCGCAGGAATGCATAATGGAGCACTTTTCCGAGGAGGGACGCTTCGCATTTCAGACGTCAGGAGAAATATTTACTTTACCGGAGTGAGGGAGAGAGAGAGACGGCGAAATCGACGTCGCGAGCGGAAAATCTGCGACAAACGCGCCGGGATTCCAGAAAGCGGCTCTTTACGCACGCACCTAATGTCGCTTTCGAGGAACTGGATGCATCGTGAGCTAAAGTGAGTAGGGTGTACATTGACGGCGAGGGAGGAAAGGTGGCACGCCTTGTTAGATTTTTAGATTGTCGGTGATAATCAGCAGTGAAAATTCTGTATTCGGGAAGAGCTCAAGATTACTCATTAAGTTGCATTATAAAACACGTTAGACTGAATCTATCTTCAAAAATTAAAACCATTACGACATATCACTGCATTATGTAATAAATTTTATAAAAACAGTAATATTAAGTATCAACGATTTAGAAAAAAAAAACAATATTTAACAAACGCTTTTCAAAATGTAAACATTCATTTTCTTAACACAAAAAAATTCTCCTATTTATACGCCATATAAAAAATCTCTCGCAAAGACGCAAATAATAAAGTCAGACAATAATAAACTTTGCATATTAATAATAAAGCAGCCCGTGAACCCGCACTCCACGGTAAATAATTTAAAATCGGAATTTCTCACTCGATCGCATTGACATTCATGCTCCGTTGAAAGTTATGCATAGACAAGCATCTTCCGAATTTCCATCCCCACCGCTGTCTCCCTCTCTCTCTCTCTCTCTCTCTCTCTCTCACTCTCGGCGGTGCACTTCTCTCGATAAAGAATATAACAGCCTCTCGTGCACGCCGAATAAACAAACAAAAACCATCGCGGCGCCGCTTGGGGGGAAAATCGATTTATTGCTTTGCGCCGGCGAGTGACTTAAGCTCGGCTTACAATCTATATTTAGACGCGGAAATCATCTCAGCGCCCCGGAGAGCCCTGCAGAGAGGTATCGAAAATATCAAACGGAGATCGCTACCTGCGCGCGGAGCTTGCCGATCTATTGTCGGCGCGCGCTTGTTTTGTATTATATTCTAGAGGCGGTGTCGCGGATAAATATATTTTAGATTAAATATAAACTGCGGGGTGAGAAGCGAATAAAAATTCAGCCGATCGTTTTTCATTTTTCTTACGCCAGTGCTATTCGCGGATATGCCAAGTTATTAACGATCCAATTAGGCAATTAAGCCAAATAATTCCTGTGACCAGCGTCAAGCGCTGAAACAAATCCAATAATTTCGCTTTGATTAACAACCTACTCTCAGTGATCGAGCTGCTCAATAATTCATCCCTCCTTCCATCTCCTCAATCATCCTCAAATACCTCAGGCCCCGAGCGGCTAAAAACCGCCGTCTCCTCAAAACTAGCAAATTCTTCCGTTATCGCCGCTCTACTACCACCGTCACCTCGCTTCTCCAAGAGCAGCCGGCAGCTGGTCCTCGCGAATCAAGCGCGCGAGGCAATCTCGCGAGACTCGTCAGCTGCAGCCGAGAGAGAAAGATCCGCCGAGGTATTTTTTCTCCCGGCGACGACGACGAGTCCCGGCAGCGGCGCCGCGGCGAATCGGGTCATCCGGTGCTTAAGGCAACGTCGGAGGTAAAATAACGCGAGCGAGTCGCTCGTGTAAACAAGCGCGATAAAACAGAGGCATTGTCACGACATGTGTCGCTGCTCACCGGCGATTCTCACGTTTATTTGCTTCGATCCGCGCGCAGCTTTTTTCCCCCCTCCTTCTTCTCTCTCTCTCTCTCTCTCTCTGTCTTCTTTTTTTATTATGCGCGCGCCACGAGCGACGGTTTTGCTCGTCCTTTTTTTTAGCCGCCCTCGCCGCTGCTTTCTCTCTCTCCGATCTGCTCTTAACTTTATCGGCGGTTCTTATTGACTCGTCGCTTGTGGGCGTCACCTCGAGCTGTTCTCGCTTTTCCTTTTCCTTTCTTTTTCTCCCGTCACTTTTGCAAGCGCGGGAGGCTAAACGTTGCTTTTTTTCGCGCGCCGCGAAAAAATGTTATTCCCGTCTCGTTGCGCTCGAATTGGAATATCGCCGGGAGCGCCGGCTTTGTTGGACTTTTTAAGCAGATGCAGATATGGGACGATGAATTATTCCACGTCGATAAAACGTGATTTAAACGAAAGATGTCAGAATATCAGTGCCGGCGTTACTTTTTTTGCTTTGGATGCGTGATTACTTTACACTCGGATGGTCATGAGTGCATAAATTAAAGCTTATCGATTATAAGCAACAGCTCCGCTATACTTACTCAACTCTTAGTTCCACTTACTTTATAAATCTGAGTAAATTATCTGTGATACTTTATATGGAATATTATTTGCAAGCGATAAACGGTTGATTCTTTTTCAATTTAGTGTGCTTCAATGAAATAACTGTTCAGCGTCCACTGCGATCCTGCACTTGTTTAAAAAATCTGAAATGTCGCTCCGCGCAGCGCAGATCAAAGACAAGCAGAAACTAATACAAGCACGTGCCTCGCAACCTTTATCTCCATTTTGTCGCAGTCTCACAGTCGACTATTCGCGTAAGCCGATGTCCTTGGAATCCGCAGAATTTCCGCGTAGTCAACTCGCTGTCCTCTCTCTGAAACTCACCCCCCCTCCCCTCCCCCCTGCCTCTGGCTGCTCCTCTCCGTCCGTGACAAAACCACGGAAAATTCTACGTACCTTTGTCAGGCTGAACTGTCGCAAGTTGCGCCAACTTGCAATTGTGTCGCAGTTTCGCTGCTACGTGAAATAGTTCGCCCCCCTCCCCTCCCCCTGCGCGAGAAGTATGCGGCCTGTTTGACTCAATTTTGATCTGCTTTGTACCGGAGCTCTTTACCGGTAAGATCGATAATTTCTCATCTAACTCGGATCGTCGCAATGAATCCGGATTCCTTCCTTTGGCGGATTGATTTTCGTCGAAGTAGGTGAAATGCATTTTTGGTGAGAATAAAATACCTGAATTTTGCGGTAATTGCAGAATTTATAATTTTTCGCGTAAAATTTATAACATGGAAATTCTTTTTTTTTTAGGCTTGTTAGCATAGATTTATAGCATAACCTATATACAAGAGCTCGACATTTTTTAGAATCAGTCAAATTTTTTATTTCATGTTGCCAATCAAACGAACTCTAAAATATATCGAGTTGGAAATCGTATGTTAAACTGAACTAATCGCAAAGCTTTTATTTTAGCTTCACTTTCCCGTCATTGTTTCCTTAAGTTTATAAACAAACTATTAAGGACCATCAGTATTACAAAAAACTTAAAATAGCCATTCAAAACTCGAGCAGCTCATTAGCCAGTGTCGATTAAGTTCGTAAATTAAAAAATCTAACCAAAAGCACTGTGTTAAAACCCAGATAAACCACGGCTTCTAATTCACACTCCTCCGACGACTCGCATCCGCCAGCGTACACGTTGCCATCGTGCGAAAAGCTGCAGGATCGTCGTCGCTCTGGCCTGGATATGCAAAGTGTCGCAAAGCGTACAGCCGCAGCTCCTTTTTCATCCGCAGCCCGGGCGTACCTCTGCGGTCGCTCGCACCGCAGTGTCAAAGTTATTGCCCCTAACTTCATCTCCCCCGCAAAAGGTGACGAAGCAGCCGCGACTTTAACTATCCATCCGTCACGGCTTCATTCCCAAGCAGTCGCATCTCCCAGCCCGCTCCGTTCCCTCTCGTGATTTACATTTTCCATTAATTTCCGCATCAGCCACTTATTTTATATCGGCAGCTCCCGTGAAAAAAACGGGCTCGCGCCCGTTTTTTTGCGCGATTCTAATTATCGAGAGGTCCGGTCCGAACGAAACCAGTCCCCTTTTTTTCGAACCGTAATCCGAGAATCCTCCTTTTTTTTCTCCTCGAACGTTATTACCGAAACAGCGGGCCCCGCGCCCCCCGCCGCTCCTTAGGGGGGGGGGGGGGCGGTTGTCGCTGCAGCGCTGCGTGCTGCATTAGAAGGGAACGCAACCGAGAAATTACGCCGGGATATATTCCCCGGGGCGACGCAGCTGCCGCTGCGGATCATTTCCAGGAGGTCGGCGGAGAGAGACGCTGGAATATTCTCCGAGTATTTTGCGAGCGCGCCTCGTTCTTTTTTTCACGCCGATGTCGAATCGGCGAAATTCGTCGAGCTGCAGGAATGATGTCTTATTAATCAAGAAATTAAGGGGAGGAAAGGGGTAGCTTGTTTGTCCTTCAGATTAATTAGTTTGCGCGGGTTTTTTAGTCTCATTGCTTACCGGGAGATGAATGATGATTCGTTACTTCAATTTCGAACGGAGATGTTTTAAGCTAATTAGGTCGGTGCAAGTTTGTAGGGCGCAACTTATTTTGCTACGAGCTCCTTTTTATATTCGTTAGTAACAGAACGTCTAATATAAAAAGCATAGTGAAAGAAACGGATCTCCTGTTATAATTTCAAAAATAAGTTATCAATTTATTCCAGATATTTACACTACAGCATAAAAGTAGTCACCGCCACCGACGGTATATGAATATCTTCCCAACAGACTCTTATCTAAAGAATGGGCCACCTGCTTAGGCTCATTTCCCAGTGTCCTCGATGTCCGAAAAGGCGTGCGGATCCTTATCGAGCAGCCCCGCAAGTTCAGTTCACAATGCAATCTGAAATTGGCCATCGGGTCGGTTCGCAAAACTCGATTCATAGATCATCGACTCGGCCGTTTGCTCCTCCCCCGTCGCATTCCTGGGTCAAGTTTCGAAAGGCTTACACTCGCGGGTGCGCGAGTCAATTAAATCGTTTAACGATCGTCGGGGGCTCGCACAATGCGAGAGAGGTGTACGTATATAAACGGGAGAAGGGCCGCGGACAATCGCGATTTCGGTTCCGCTCGAGCATCCCGCGATGTTCTCTCTCCCTCGCACTCGTGCCTGCGAGTCGAGCGTCCGCCCAGGCAGCTCGGAACAATTTCGGCAACGAGGAAACTTGCTCGAGCATCCGAAATATTCGCGAGCCGCGGCGCAGCCAGCCCCCGCCGGGGTGCCTTCCCGGGGGCACTTGTCGCCGGGGACTTTTTCGGACTGGAGCTTCGATTTCGACTGGGATCGGGGCTTGGTTGGCTGTCGCAGTTTTAAACAAATTTTATGAAGTGGAATGGAACGGACATTGAAAGATAAGGGGAATTAAGTTTTAATCTGAGACCGTTGCAGGACTTGGTTTTTTTGAACAGCATAAGTGGATCTAACTGATGATAAAATCAAAATACGGGTGTTTGAAAAATATTACATGCTTTTTCATATTGTATAATAAATTAATATTTTTCTATAGCAGATCGTCTTAATAATTACTGTTAAATTTTAATATTTTCACAATTAATGTTAAGTAACCAACATTAAATTTAAGAAAAAAGTTGGTAAGCATGAGAAAATTCTCTTTTACCCAACAATAAAGTTTAATAAAAACTAAAAAATTCTTTCCTTCCACAAAAAACATTTCCGCAGAAAAAAACAAAATTAGAAACCATAAAAATTTCATTTAAAAAAAATACACCACGCCCATCTCTTCATTACCCCCGGTGTAATTAAACATTGCCCGTACAGAAAAAAAGCTTGAAAAAAAAAAGTACGCGCCGCCAGCATCCATTTGCGAGCAGCCGCATCTCGGGGCTTTTATTCGCCGGCTGGAAATAACGCTCGTCACTTTCCTTATCTTATGAATAAAATTATGCTCCCGTGTAGTGGCTTCGAAAGTTTCCGCTCGCAATATCCCCCGCGCACATACGCTTCTTTCCACGGCTCCGCAGGGCGGCTCTCGAGAGCCTCAGGTGCATTTTCGCGCGGCGCATCACCGCCATAAGCGCATATATACAGGCTGCTGCGGCGGGAAGCGAGTGGCACTTCGCACGGAACTTGAGCGCGAGCGGCGCACTTAAGTTTATCGACCACTTTCTCTCTCTCTCCCTCTCTCTGCCTCCCTCTCCCTCCTCCGCCTTCTTCTCTCCTTCTTCGCCGGCTCTTTATGTCGAGTGCAAGCGAGACGACGAGCGATTGCGAGAGCCTCCCTCCCCAGGCGATGAAAACGTTACTTCACGTTGCCGTTATTGTTAATCGAGTCTGGAGATTTTTCGACGAGTCGCGGCTTGCGGTGAATATTGAATTTTGCGGAGAATCGGCGAGTACTTTTTGCTTATTGTGGTTTCGGCTGGTTTTAATGAGTTTGAAGCGATGGAAAACGTGGCAATGTCAAAACTTTTAATTACGTTTTCAAATAATTCTAGAAAACTCCATTAAAAATAAACATGTTTTATATTTTGTATTCAATATTTTGTGTAATAAAAATTTTAAATAGTTTTAAATTGAAGCTCCCGTTTTACGTTAAAGCATACAATTTTTTGAATTCTTATCATAAATATTTTTCATAATTCAAATTCTTAAAAATATCTTTACTTTTTCGATATTCACGCAATATTCAAATTATGTTCTTTAGAAGCACACGATGCATATATTACAATACTCGCAATTTCCTGCAATAAAAATCAACCAGCAATTTATTATCAACCCCATCTGCTTGAACTTTCCTCAAACAGATCTCACCGCCGACAAGAAAATGATACACCCCCCCCCCGGGCAAATTTCCTCGGAAAATATTCCCCCGAGCATCGATAAACCTTCGAATTCGCTGAGAAAGCTGTCGCCCAAGCCCTTCCCCCGATGCATCACATCGCGCCGCCCGTTGTACAAACTCGCGCGCGCTCGGTCCGCGCTCGGCGCCGACAGCGAAACGTATATGCAAAGGGAGCGCGGAGCGATATTTACACAAAGGCCGCGCGCGTCCCTATATATAAACTGCGGCTGCGCGTCCTGTCGCTCTTTAGAAATCATTGGCTCTCCCGCTCATCGACACAAAGGAGAGCCTCGCATTACCGCTGGCGCGGAATCCTTTTCGAGTATACGGCACACCCGCGAGCTCTCGCGTGTACGTCGCGCGTGTACGTGCAGCAAGCCACAAACGGAATAAAGCTTCGTCGGTCCGCGGGATTCGGCGTCCTTTTCCCACGGAGCTTAATCAAAAGCCCGATATCGATCTCGTATTTCCCGGGAGCGCGCTTGCAAGAGGGAGGAGGACCGGACGAGATTCCAAGTGCTCGGTCGGATTGTTTCGCCGAGAGGAGGCGAGACAAGCCGGCTATCGCTTGTCGCAAAGAATCTCTGACTAAAGCTTGTTTGGCGGCCGGGATGCACGTGAATAAATTGTTGGAGTAAAGAAACTTTGCGGCCGATTTCAGAAGTGGCGCGGAATTTTAAAAACGTTCCTTTGAGTTTAGCTGTAAATAAACAGCAGTGCTCTCTTCAAAGGGTGGCTTTTAGTTTCTTAGAAAGTTCGTGTAAATTCATCTTTGCATCGATAAAATAACTAAATAAAATTATAGATTTAATATTAAATCAGGTTACTGTAAAACAAAGAATGAAATAGAATTTTCCAAGTCCTACGTAGAAATAAAAATATTATCTTGTAATAAACTGAGTTTGTGCAACCTTTCCATCGGGTACATTTAAAATAAAACTTGTTCGTATAATTATCCGAAAACCTTTCCGTTCGCCCTACAACTCTTGAAACAATAATTTTGATAAGAAAGCAGACCGTCCGGAATGCGAAAACGAGCTCTCCCGCCAAAGACTCAATTCATCGCGGGAAGCACGAGACGGTCCTCGAGTTCCAGGGTCGGCGATTACTCTAATTAGAATTCTGCGGATTGAATCGCGGCTGAATAATCAAGTTTTACGAAGACGCGCCTGTACACGAGGATCTCGCCTCCGCCCCTCGGCCGCGAGAGGCGCGCTAACTGCGGTTGGATTCGGCGATTGGCAAAGATAACGACGTCGTTACGCCGGATTAAAGCCATTCGCTCCCGAAATACAGGGCGACGAGCTCTCGGACGCTCCACCGCACGCGCCGAGACCGCGGAATTCGTTACTGGCCACTCGAGTGATTTCGTCCGCGCCGCGCGGACGTCTGCTTGGGAGTTTTATTAGGGGGGATCAGCTGGGGAGAGTGTCGCTGATTTCGGCTTAGTTATTCAGGTTGGACCGGTTCGTAGCTTGAAACTTGCAGAGTCGTTAAAATGTCGTTTTCGCAATGAAATTAAAAAGAGGGTCAGCCGAGGCAAAAATATCTCGCGAACTCTGTCAAGGTCAAGAGCGGCTAATTACAAAGGAGAAAAGCATCATTAAAAAATTGAAGCTCCCGAATTGAGGAATCACAAAACGAAGCAAACTTTTCCTTTCGCCGTCTTTATTTATTAGATTCATTCACGAGTGCACCCGTATAGAAATTTTTCTTCAGAGCCAAAAGCCTCAATGGAGAATATTTCTAAGTATAACCCAAGGAAAGAGAGAGAGAGAGAGGAGCAGAAAAAGCCGCCTTTTCAAGGATTCAAAGCGGCGCATTCAGCGCGGAAAACTCGGCACACAGAGAGGCTCTCCGTGGCAGTGAAAACCACTGAAAGAGCCCGACTCTTTCTCTTTCCCTCTCGCTCTCGCTCCAAGTACGAAAAATGACTTTGGCCGCGTATCGCGCCGGTTATCGCCTCATGAATTCTAATTCGCGACGGAGTCTGACCGTCATATGAGGTCTGACCTCGGGGGGGCCCCACTTTGATCGACTTCGAGGTCGGCCCCTTTAAAAAGCTCGAGCATTTCTTTACGACTTCTTTCCTTAAGCGAATACTCGACGATGCCTCGAGCCATTACGCTCACGCCGAGCTTATCGACGCTGTTTTATTCGCCGCGATAAAACGGATGCTGCAGGGAGAGAGAGAGAGAGAGAGAGAGAAGAATGCTAAACGTGGAATGGCAGAGCTGGATGAACTCGGCTATTGCGGAGCCTTTAATTTCCGAATTGATAACTCGAGCCTCTTCTGCATTGTTTTATGCGCACTTACTAATACTCGGAGAGGGTCGGGTTATGTATCTGTGGTTGTGAAACTCGGGTGTTATCTGAAATGGCCTGATTTATGGTTTGTTAAAAATGGTACGTATCAAATTGGCAATATATTTCAGAAGCGAGAGTGTCAAATATTGAAAAATAAAATAAAATCAACGATACCCCCTATGTGTAACTAACTCTACCAAAGCCACAGAGCCGAACTTTGCTCAAAGCTTTCGGAAAGGTTTCCCGAAGTGAAAATTACGTTTGAAAAAATCTTTTCCCTCCGTAACTCGGCAAATAGTCGAACGCCGGTAGAAAAACCGAAAACCAAGCCGAGAAAAATCAAATCAAAGTCACATCCAACTCCCTCCCGCTCTCCCCTTCAAGGTTACCCCCGGCAAACTAAGAAGGAAAAGGAAAAGACTCGGGCGGCGCAGAGCGCTTCCGGTGCGGAAGCCCGCGATTCAAAGCTCTTTTGTGCAAGCACGATCCTGTGCAAGCTCGGCGGAAGGCGGGGAGGGGAGGCCGGGAGGAAGAGGGCGCAAGCGCCTCGACGCGCTGCATACCAATGGCCCGGCGACACGAGAAAAAATATTCCCGACTTTGCATAGTGATTCCTGCGGTTTCTCTCTCGCGTCCGTTCTCGGGGCTCTCTGTCTCGGCTTTTTGTCCCTTTTGCCCGCTTTTTGCTGCGTTTCTCATTCATGACTTCTTTCGAGCTTTCGCATAAATTTTCATCGTAGCCTCTCTCTCGCTCGGCCTGTGTTTTACTCGTCTTGGCCTCCGCGCGCTGTTCCTTCATTTCATTTTCTTCGACTTTTATTGCGTTTACTCTTTTGTCTTTATTAGTCCTTTCAGCTGCGCTACAGTGCATCGCAATGCAAGTCGAGCTCCTTGCTTACGAAGTCAACTCAAACTTGATTCTGAATTGATTTTTCATTTCTCCTCGTTACTGCATAAAGCTCGGTATAAAGAATCAGAAACATTTTCTTCCTCTACTGAATAAATTACTCAACCTGCATCTTCAGAGTCTGGCCTTCTCAAAATTCAAAACGCTTCTAAATCACTTCATCCTCCCGGCCGTCCGGAGCAAATATTCGTCAAAGCGCCGTCGAATTCGCGGGATTTTTCAGCGAAACGACCGAAATTCCTTGCATATCCTTTGCTCAAAGTGTCAAGAGCCTCTCGAAAATGGCCTCTGCCCCGGCCGTAAAACGCACGAAAAGCGGCAGGCATCCATTTATCACTCCGGCAGGCTCTTCCCATGCCCAGGCGCAGCGCTCGCTTTTTACCCGCTTCAGATTCCAGGAGCGGCTCTCTCTCTCTCTCTCTCCCTCCCTCGGAAAAAGAGCGAGCCGGAGCCGGATCGGCTAAAAAGGAAACAAGAAGCCGCTCATCAGGGGCACGTACGGGAGGGACAGGAAACGCGGCTCGCCGGGGATGAAATTGGCTGCGAACTTTCGGTAATTTGGCCGGCCCCCTGTACAAGTAATAAACTCACCCTCCCGGCGCGTTCCGCTTGATCGGACCGGCGTTCCGGCCTCTTCCCTCCGATTATCGGGGGCCGAGCTGCCCTCCGCGCCGCTGCCTCTCTTTCTCTCTCTCTCTCTCTCTCTCTCTCTCTCTCCTCTTCTTTCTTCTTCTTGTTTTCGATGCGTGAGCCAAAAGTTGCCCGTGTAGGTGGCGCTGCCGGGATTGTCCAAGTTTCGCTCGTTCGTTCTGATTGTCTGGAAATAGAATATCGGGGCGTCGATGGCGGGGGAATCTTGCGATATATGAGATGGACGATAATTTGCCGAGTTCGAATTATTATGTTATAAGGGAAATTTCGCTTTTTGATGGATTTTCGCGAGTCGCGAGTGTCGAGAACGCGTCAAATGTTGCGTGTCGAATGCGTTGTTTTGAATAAAATAATGAACGATACAAATAGTATTCTCGACAGGAAGTTCTGAAGTTTTGATGCTCTGTTGAAATATACGGGAAACTTTTTCTATGAATTTCAATATTCGCTCTAATTTTTCATGTCAAGTAAAATTACTTTGCTTTCTTTGTCACTGGATACAATAGTTTTTATCAAAAGAAGTATTACGAGACAAAATTTTTTTATTTACTTTACCCCTTGATAACTCGCGTTTCTAAGCCGGTAACTCATAAATAAAGAAATAATCGTGAAACATGAAATCTAGAAGAACTTTGATCCTCCGAACATTGTGTAATTCAAAAAGAAAATTTAGGTCCCACGTAAAGGGCACATAAAACTTATTGAAGTCGATAAAATCAGTTTACTTGTTCACGTAGGCAAGAGAAATAGTCCTCCGGCGTATAAAATTTTTAAAATCCCATAAACATTATTGACCGTAAAAGCGAACTAAATTTAAGGCTTTTCAGACGATGACCCGTGAACTAGTTATGACAAGATTTTTGAGGTCTGACGTCATGCCCGCGGCAGACGTCACACCGCTGACGTCACTAAGCGGCGAGACTTTAATTGTGCAGTAGAACAGGCTTGATGCACTGCAAAAACTTTATTCGACGGGGGAAGTCGTCGAGGTCCCTCGAAAAAGCTAGATCCGAAAGTTCACGTATTTTTAGACGGTGCTGCTTTTTTGCTTTTATATAATGAGAGCATCAGCTATTGTCGGACGGCGTATTAAATTTTCAATTTTCGAATGATATTGGATTGCATTTTATTGACCATTGTTAATTAAAAGCGTATGAAATTACCGCATAATTTAATTGAAATTTGCGACGTTTCATTTTCCGCGCGAACAATTAATAAAAAGCAACAACGAATTCATAGCTTTTGCTAAAAAATCTCGCCGGCGTCTCGGGCCCGAAAGAGCTGCTTTTTAATGTTAAATCGTTGCAATTACACCGCGCGGCGCCTAAAAACGCAGATAATCATTTCTCACGCGTCATTCTTCCCCTTTCTAAAGGAGGGCCCCTATTGAATATGACACCCACATCAGCTCCGCAGATACCTAATCTACCCTCCGATACTGGCTGCCGGAGTCTGTCGCGCTTAAAAACTCCCCATTCACCCTCGCGCTCATCAATTCCCTCGTCCGCTCTCTTTCATAACTCGCTTCCTCCCCCACCCCGGCGGCGGGCCGTCGGAGGAAAAAAAAAATTCCATTCACGCACACCTACGGAAGCGATCGCGCCGCCATTGAATGTCCCCCTCCGGTTTATTCGGTGACTTATTTTTCAAAAAATTCGATTAAAAAAAAAGCGAGGGAAAGGGAGAGAGAGACAGCCCCGTCGGGCTGAATCGAGAGAACGAATTTCGGCGGTGGATGCGCGCCGATTAATAACGAGTGCGATGTCTCGCACAGAGAGTTGGCCGCTACACGAAGCCAATTAGCTGCGTCCTAATTTCTATATCTCTCTCTTTCTCTGCTTGCCTGCAGCTAAAAGTTCGGGTGGTGCGTTCCGGCTCCCGGTTTTTTACGCGATTTTTGACGCCTCGAGATCCGACGCTGTTGGGGGATATGTCGGGCTCGTTTCCGACGAGCCGTTAGTCATCGAAATCATTCAGGTGCAATAGCTGCCATTCTATTACGCGATTGTGCAATTTTGTTGGATCGCGAGGGCAGGTGTCAGAAATAATAACTTTAGCGTAATAAAGCCCTCGCGGCCGCGTCTCGTTAATTTCAGCGCTGTGTAGAGCTGCGCACAAAGGGGAGTAGTGTAAATTATTCGGGGCGGGGTAATATTGTTGCTGAATTGTAAACTGAAATGCGCGAACTGAAATTGTTACGATGAATTAATCAAATTAAGGACGTATTGTAAATTGTTTTATTGTAAATAATCAATGATTTTGGAGTAGAAATCAATGAAATGAAAAAAAACTTTTCTTCTACCGAGATTAATAAATTTTACTCGTAACCTACAATATTATGTTCTTCAGTAAATTCTTCAGTTCCCACGAAATACATTTTTTACTCACAAAAACAATTTCTCTTTTTATCTCCATAATTTTAAAACCGCCTAAAAAGTCGAGCGCTATTAAAAATTTCCAAAACACCCACCGAAAAAATGTTCAACCACCCCTCCGCCGAGGCAAACGCGAATACAGCCCTCCAGCAAATGAACCCAGGAAAAAAAATTAGCGCGTCCGTCCGACTGCACGCTCATCTCGAAAAAACCGAGGCTCCCCCGCCTCGCTGATAAAAGTACACACCGGCGGTAAAATGCAAAACACAGTCGCGCGAAATAACTCGGCGATGGCCCGCGGAAAAAAGTTGTCGCCGCGCGACGGGGGGAGGGGGAGGCGGCGCGTGTAACGAGTCGACGAAAAACATGTCGCGCAAACACGATCGCGGCCAATACTCGGGACTATTGACGAGCTCGGCTACCCCCCCCCTCCCCCGGGGGGACGACAGTGGCGCTAATAACCGGCGAACACGAGCCGGCCAAGCGGTTATGACGGACGACGTCGCTTTGCCTCTATCCCTCGACTGATTGCGTGGAAAGGGGCGAACACACAGGGAAGCGCCCCGAATTAAGCGCCCAACCCGGAAAAAGCCGACCGGACTGATTAATTGGCGCAGGAAGGACGGGATTAAGCGACGGATTTTGAGCCTGACGGACTCATTATTTTTTTCTCTCTTTTTTTTCCTTTTTACTTTGGTAAAAGAATGCGATATTTTGAATGTTTGTTAGTTTTACTGGAAGATGGTTGTATAGAATGGGATTCAAAACTATTATCGTTTTTTTAATTCGGTAATTATTGTATTTAGTAATACAATGAAATAAAAATCTCCAGGTATTTAAACGATAAGATTCTTGAAATAATTATCACTTTTATCTCAATCAAGCCCGGTCAGTAAGACCGACAAAGTCTGATAATTAAGCTGCACTTGTATAATTCAAACGAATCTATTAATTTGAAATATCAAGAGGCACAGTTTCAAATGGCAAGAATTATCCAATTAAAATTTTGATTGATGCCACGATCAATATAAAAACATCAAGCTTGAGTAACTGACTGGAATAATTGAGAGAAGCATGTCGGTCGTTCGGTATTAAGAAATTTTAAATTAGCATTAAAAATCGAGGCATTTTAATACTTGATTAATCTGAAAAAAGCGTGATTTTTATTTAAAACCGTTAAAACCCGAGCGTAACTTCTAAAAAACACTAAATTCGAACTAATCCCGCTAAAAACCTCCCCCGGCGCGCAAAAACGAGAAGCGATCCCCCCCCCCCCCAAGATTAATATTTAAAGCAAATACTCTCCCTAATGAAGTATCCACTTGCTCCTCTCGCCACATTAAATTACCAAAGCGAAAACCGCTCTGACTTCCTCTTAATCTCTCAGTACTTTTATCGGGCTTACCAAACGGCCATCCGCACACACACACACACACACACACACACACACACACATCGGCGCTCGCAAAAAGCCAAGTCGAATAAACAAGCACATCGTCGGAGAAGGAGAGAGAGAGAAAGTAAGCAGGGCGAAAGACTTGGCTTGCAGCTTGGTGCAACCGCGTGCGCCATTGTTCAAACAGTCGCGCAACGGCGGGAGGGAAGGGGGGGGGAGAATCGGCCTCTCCGCTTTCTGTTAGCTTTGCGCCCTGCGAGGGGAAGGGACGGGGAGGGAGGAGATAGTCGGCGGAACGCTCTCGGGCCAAGACACGCTTGATGACACTGCGCAAACAGAGTCCGTCCCGGCCGGGGCGGCGCACCGATTGAGTCAAGCCGTTCTCGCCTCTTAGTCAAGACGCTAATTCCCGACCTCCTGCCCGATGGATTTATGTCTGTGCGCGTAAGTGAGAGGGAGCGACGAGTGGACGCCTGTTGGCCGCGGAAAGCTCCTCCTGAATCAGCCCGACTTCGATAAGGATCTTTGCTGTGGGTTTCGGCGAGATTATTGCTCGGCGCTTATGAGAAATTGGCCCTCTGTGGGCGCGTTTAAGAGATGGCTTTGTATCGGAGCCAGTCGCTTTTAGAATTCAACTGAAAATTTAATGTTTGTCAAATGTATAATGTTTTGCACCGCTCAAAGTAAATTAAATTTATTTTCGCGGATGAAACATTTGAAATAGTTGGAATTTTCTAGAAACTTTCGTAACCCAGTTTTAATTTCGTCGGAAAATATTACATTTGAAATTTCATTTGAGTATTTTAATTTTACTTTTGAACGTATTTTCATAAAATGCTTCAGAAAAGTTTAATTTAAAATATTTTATTTACTTTTCCCTTTGAAGATAAGAACTATATTGTTCCGCTTATGACATGAAAAGTTAATGCTAACACAACTCTGCAGAAAATTATCTGCTTTCATTCAACTGGGCATTCCTGTTATGTATATAAAAAAGCCTAACTAAAAGTGGAATATATTAAATGCTAAAAAGGCTACCTTCAATACGTATAATATAAAAACATTTCAGTTGTTGCTTAATTAAATTGATCAAAAAGATTTATCCGTTACGAATGTTTGCGAAAAATCGTTAAATCTGACATTTCCTATCGATTCGCAGGCTGAACCGATGCTAAAAACAAGCCGTGCTTGGTTATCCTCATAAAGCAACGCCAATAAAGCACGAGCTCCTTTAGTTTTTTAATACAGCAACATATAAAACCGTCACACTGCAAAATCTGGAAAAAAAAAACCTTTATTAAGTCAGAAGAGCCTATAAAAAGATTTGATTAAAAAACTTGGCCGGGGGGAGGGGGGTGGGGGACAAAGCATCGAATGAAATCCGCTGAAAACTCGAAGAGCCTTCAAAGTTTTAGTGATTTCATAAAATCTCTCGCGGAGCGTGTTTCGCGCTTACACGCTTGTCGCTTATCGTCGCGCCGAGAGGAGCGACCCGCTGAGATAGAGACTCAGGCTCATTCCACAATGCTTGCCCCGAGTGAGAAGTAGCATAAACAATTTTAGCCTGATGCACGGTTTTCTTTTTTTATTGTTACGGGAATTCGGGAAAATTAAAAGCAGTCGAGCACGAATTGCTTTAGTAGGAGAAACGAGATGGGACGGTAATGGAAATTTAATTCCTTCTTTTTATGGAAACAAAAAGTAGTCGCATAATAGCCGTGGAATCGCTGGCTGAACTTTCGAATTGCCGTTGATTAAAAAATTCGACTTGCACTCGAAATTATTCGAATTGAAATGGAGCTCCAGCATTAATAAAGAAATTCCAACGTGCACGTTACATTTCGTCCATTGGCGGCTCCACTTATCCAGTAAAAATATTCAATAAAGCATAAAGAGCCCCCTCATTTCCCCGAGGCGGAGCGATCGCCATAATTTCGAATCCAGCCATTTCCCCATTGTGAAGCGAGCTTGAGGCGGAGGCCTCGTCGAACGCTCGCCGCTCGGCTGACGTGGGCGGCGGGGCTGAAGAGAGAAGTGGGCGAGCTTCGGATCGTTAAAAACGTAATATCCGCTGTGCTGTTGTAGGTGATGCTGCCTTGGCGCTGCGGAGGTTAGCTCTCCGGCGTCTCTCTCCTCCTGGGCAACGACGGAAGTGGCGACGCGCGCGAAAATCGTCGCCGCAGGCCGACGAGCCAGCCAGCGGTAGTAGTGGCGCAGCGGCGGAGGTAAGTTTATCTCTCTCTCTCTCTCTCTCTTTCAATTTCTCTCTCCCTCTTTCGCCTCTGCTTTTTATTTTTTCCCCTCTCCTTTTTTTCTTCTTCTTCCCTCAAACTCTTTTTATGCCTCCTCGCGTGCGCCCCGCTTATGGAGCTTGCTTTTTCTCGGGGCAGCAGGCCTGCTTCCACTCACATCTTTTATCTTGTCACGCCGGGGAAGAGCGCTTTATCATTTTTCTCGTTCCTTGCGCGCGCGCGCGCGCGCTCTTTTTTTTCGGCCGAGCTGCTTCTTTTTTTATCAATTACGCCCCGCTGCAAAAATGAAACGGCGTATAAACTTTCGGGTATTAGAGCCGCGGACGTTAAGTGTGACTTGTTTTCAGGAAAAATAGTTATTTGTCTTTGCCATTGATTTTTTTGTTCCGAGAACATTTCGGAGGTTGTAAAATAAAGTTGGAGTTGAAGTGAATTAAAAAATTTTAATGACATTTAAACATATTTTTCGGGAGTGACATTGTTAATCTGAACGAAAATCTATATCTACTTTCTTCTCCGAATTATCTGTTTTAACTTATTAGTTATTTTTAACATGTCAAGTGGGCTTCGCATTTTAAAGACATTAATCAAGAGCAGTCGCTGCAAATAACAAAACGGTTCTGCGGAAGCAATTGAAAATGATTTATGAAACCTGTAACCGAAAATATATAAGAAAATAATTTCCAGCCCCGCTGTTTTTAAAGCATTCTTTCGTAACTCTTCTCCCAATAATTGGCCGAAATGCTCGAAAAAATTGGAAACTCCGAGCCGCGCTTCATATAAGCCTACAATAAACCGATATTGAAAAACTATAAAAGAGCATATAATTATGCAGCGAGAGAGAGAAAGAGAGAGAGAGCTCGGAGGCGCGGCTCACCCGCTAAAGTTCGAAAGTTCTTTTATTCCGCGCGCTCGCGCGCAGATATATAGAATAACAAAAAAAGAGCTCCCCGGGCCGATTTCCATTTTCATTTAAATCCGCTTCGGCATTTTGCATAAAAATACACGGGCGGCCGGTAATTCCACTCGCCGCGCGCTTAAATCGGAATTGCTATCAGTGCGAGCAATCGCGCGGGGTCCTCGAGAGGGAGGCGGGGGATAATAGAGTCGTGATACGAATCGTCGATTAAAGCCATATACTACGATTCTCTCGTCACTTATACGCGGGAGCAATTCGTTTCTTAGCCTCCGGCTCGCGATCTCGAATTCGCCCCCCGACGAGGCAATTCTGCTTGATTTTAGCCCGCGGGACGAGCTTTAAAGGGACGCGCGGGGAGAGAAAAGAAATCCCCCGTTCCGGTCAGAGGGCAATACGCTTTTCATTTTTATTGCCCGGCGAATTACGTAGCGCACTAACGCCCCCGCCGACGGGAGAGCCCCGCGACAATCGGGCTTTAAATTCGTTTTCGAATCCGCTTTACTTCGATCCTCGTTCGTCTTCCGGATCGCTAAAAGAAATCTGTTCGCAATTTTTTTCGAGCAAATTAGCGCTGGAATTTATGGCTCCGCCGTGCGCTTAAATCTGCATTTTGCTCGGATTCTACTGAAATTTTTCTCTCTCGCTTTTCAAATGCGATTAATTTTGCATGCGGGATTTTGCAAAACCGTAACGAAGTGTGTTTTGATGTCTCTCTTGCACGAGAGGTGTCTTAACCAAATTCATTTCTCTGCTGGTGCACGAAATAAATCTTCAAAACGAATAAGACAAATTGAAATTCTTCTCTTGTAGATCATAAATTTCAAAAAACAGAAAACGCATAAACAGCATTTTATTTCGATTAAAAATAATTGTAATCTACGTCGTCCGTAGTAAAAAAATGTATCGATAAAGTCTTAATTTGCCTACTATTACCAAAGACAAAGAGCAAGCGCAAAAGCAATAATATTAACTACATAAATAACGCTCCACCAATGTCTAATTTATAAACAAACGTTTGATTTGCGCAGGTACTATGGGAGCGGGGGCATGGAGGGCGGAGGAGGGCTACATGCCACGAAGCACCTCCGGCGACGGCAAGCGACCCCGCGAACGAGAAGTCGGCGCTGCCTGGACTCGCTAGGGCAGGATGGCCAGTCTCGCTGCCACAACGCCCAGCGACCTTTCGATGACGACAGGTGCGAGACTCTCGTTTTCGTGTATAATTCAAGCGAGCTCGTCCGCGCGAATCAATAATTATTATGCATATTATAGTCGAATTACCCTAGTGGAAAGCATAAGAGGTTTTAAGCTAGAAATAAACTAGAAATTGAAAAACTGGTTTACATCTACCTAGAATTCTAGCTAGGAACCG